>OX418223.1:46574433-46996071 GCA_948455865.1 Conomelus anceps | reverse complement strand
CCACAGAAGTAGCAGTCAGTCAAGAGTCTTATCAGGGATAAGCGCTCCAACTAATTACACGGCTACCAAAATAAAAATCTTCAAGTCAGAACAAGAAAAGCTAAAACTTTTTACCTGTTACCTAGCAAATTGAATCTCCTTTACGAAAAGGATATCCATTCAGTGGATTTATGGAGAAGTAACACCAATAAGAGCCATCATGCAATGCTTTAATGTTTTCAATTAATGAAATATGCGTCACTTTCTCCTAACATTCAGTTAAAACTCGACCATATAAAGTGAAATGACTATAAAACTAAGAAAAACTGGAAAGTCCTTCACTTTCCGGAAGAGGATTCCGCTAGATATTTGTCTAGGATGAGATTTATGGCGTTAGAAAACTGAAGTACACTCAGCAAGAGATGTTACTTTCAGAAATGTCATCACGCGATCAAAATCTTACAAAGAATTTAAAATTGAAATACGTCAATTAGAGAGAATATACAGTCTGCCGAAAACGAATAATGACATTAGAAAACTTACGTGCTTTAGTGAATCAGACAAAGAAAGTCATGGATGGTACACAAGGCCGAGTGTTAGAAAAACTCTTCAAACTCAGAAGGCACTCACCTGGAACAAGAAAAATACATTTTAGAAAAAATTCTTATATTAGCAAAACTGAAATGAGAAAAATAACGTACATTAAAATAGCATGTACAACTGCTACAAAACATTAACAGTTAAACTCATTACAATAATCAAAATGAAATAAACGGGTGCACACTGTATCCTGACAAAACTCAAGTTGAAATTCACAATCTAATATCAAAACTGACTCTGTATTTCAATTTAATATATTGTCTTTACTGGCTTATATTGGATAAAAAATACTGGTCTATAAAGGCCAAAAAGAACAAAATTTGCATGAGAGCCAAGAAAACATCACAGATTGAAATTCACTTTCATTTCAATTGCAGGGACTGGACTAGACTGGATTGTGCCCTTGTATCCTCAAGAAACAGTGTTATCTGTAATTAGGTGAGGCGATTTTTGGCCCAAGTGGCAATTGGATAGCTATAATAAATAGCTATATAATTAATTGGTGGTTCGGAACCCACCTAAAACTGTAGGTCCAACTCATCAATCACCATCATCCAACTCATTACCCACGCACACGCACAGGTCTCAGACCTATGTGGGCTTCATCCTCCAAAAAAAAAAAAAAAAAAAAAAAAATGATAAAGGCCTGAAAGAGCACAATATGCATGAGAGCCAAGAATCAAAATAAAAAGTGCTCCTCTGAGGGCCTGAATGCTGGATGATGAATACAATAATTTCAACTTTATAAAAATATTGAGGTTTTGAAAGAAAAATTGGTTATTTTTCCTTGATCTATAAAGCACTACCTCATTCACAAATTACAAAAGGATTTGTTTCAATTGAATTCTAATGATATTTTCTTCTGCTTTGATTCTCGCATTTCTTCCTCACAATTCAATGTTAGAAATTATTGATTAAAATAATTGAAAAAATATTGAAGTAATTCAAGGATTTCAAGTATGATAAAGTAATTTATTTATTTATCTATTCATTACAAAACACAATCAAGTAAAGATACAACAAGCACAGCCCACTACTGCTTAAAAAATCCAAATTTCAAGTTATGACCAGACCAAGTTCAACTGGAGATTTTACTTTGAAGTACAATTTCTGATTCTTATCAAACCGTTTTTTTTTTTTTTTTTTTTTTTTTTTGAGGATGATGAAGCCCACATAGGTCTGAGATCTGTGCGTGGGTAATGAATTGGATGATTGTGATTGATGAGTTGGACCTACAATTTTAGGTGGGTTCCGAACCACCGGGAAGCAGAGAACAGAGTCTTTTTTGCTGGCCAATCCAATCGGTCACCGTTACAAAGATGGCTCAGGAGTTTCGTAGCTTTTCTCTGATTGAACAGATACCTGCTACGGCACTCGGCTATCACATGAATATTATTTACAAGTTAAACCAGAGTTTAACGTTGATATGGGCTGGCTTTCAAATTAATACTTTATAAAAAATTTATTTACGTTTAATTATAAAAACCACATGCTTCAAGTTGCACCTCTAACCTTCTATTTCTATTAGCATTCGTTCAATTTATCTGATACAGAAAAACGAATGTCAATATAGCAACCAAAAAACACTAGATTATTAGAGAATATCCTCTATTTTTTTAAATAAATTTCCCCGTGTATTCATAAATCTGTGAATTCAAACTTCGACTCCTACCCACGCTCAGGCTTTGCTTTTGTGAGTATTAATTTCCTTTATTATGTTGTTTTTCGTGTAAAATGAAGAGGAAATAAAATTGATTTTGATTTGATTTGAAGAGGGTCGAGTGTAAGAGAGGGCCGACTGCGCCCTAACTCCGCCCTTAAGGTTAAAATAAAGGCAGTCATCTTATCTTAGTCATATCCACATAAGACTGTAGAACCATCTACAATCCACGCCACAAAATTGGCCAGCTCAAAGAAACTGCGATGTAGCAAAAAAAAAAACATCAACGGTGACAAACTTGTGACTGCTAGCCACATTTATTAAAAATATTGAGATACTAGTTTCGGTTGTTATACCATTATCAATCTCAAACAAACTAAAACTGAAGTACAGAGTAGCTTAATATATATGGAATGATACTATTGGCTAAGCGAGAACGAGGCTGACCTTCATTGAAGGTTGTGATTGGCTGAAGACCATAACAAGTCACGCCCCCTGGTGGGAGAAGTATCAAGCACAAATAAGAACCAATACATTTTTTTCAAGAACCAAAAATCGTGAACAACTAGAAAGTAACAAAGAAGAACAATACACAATTAGGCTAGAATTGAATCAATTCAAAATATTAGAAGCACACTGAAATGCAGTCAAGATCAACCGAAAAAGATACAATAGTACCGTTTTTAAAATATAGGCTAGAATTATGATGAAACCAAGTTCGTTGTATTGAAATGGTTAAAATAGATTTGATCATTTAAACTAGTATTGGAATCGTTTATCACTAACCTAGTTATCTCCAAAGCTTCTAAAATGTTCAATGGTCTGCCTTTGCCAATCAAATTTGCTTGTTACTCTTCCCACCAGGGGGCGTGACTTGTTATGGCCTTCAGCCAATCACAACCTTCAATGAAGCCCAGCCTCTTTCTCGCTTAGCCAATAGTATCATTCCATGTTTCGTATTTTTTTAAAGCTACTCTGTATTTAGTTTTAGTTTGTTTGAGATTGATAATGGTCTAACAACCGAAACTAGTATCTTAATATTTTTCCACAATATCACCTTTGCCACTACAAAGAAAGTTAAAATAACTAAAGAATACAACTACCTATTACATATATTCCATTAAAAAAGTGCAATCCAGCTAGATCTCTTCGATACATCACCTATAAACCTATAACGCTAGAGACTGGTATCTAAAATAGTCAATATCGAAAGACCGTATTTGCATGAAGCTTATCAATAGTATAGATCTTGGTTCAGGAAGCCAAGCGAATGTATTTTGGAATGGGCAATCACTGAACAGTAATGGCAAAGGGTCATGAATTGGTGAGGGGCGGGGGAGGGGGAGGGGGACAATCCAGGCAAAGCTGTGGGTTCATTGAACTTGCGACTCGACCTGATCGATACGAAGAAACAGGTCAAGGCCCGGCCAGGGTCGCCCTCAGCCTTCACCAGACATCACAGATCAAACACATCACCGCGCCATCTCTCAAAATCCATCTGGAAATCCAGCAGGTCGTTAAGTACCTCACATAACTTACTCCAAAGTCTGGAAGTCGGGCGGAATATTTGGAAATCATGCCGGAAAATGTTATGGAAATCATTTTACTCAATTTTTCATAATTATCATCATTGAGATACATAAATTACGTTTTGCCAAACTGCTATGGTAGTCACATTTTAGGGGTGCGCAGAAAATGCAAGGGCGAAAACAAGCATTTTAATTCTTCTTTTTTTGACGACTCAGTATTCGTCATACCATTATCTTCATCATCATCATCATCCAAAAACTTGATACTCGTAACTTAACTGAAATTTCCAACTCCCTTCAAGGGAATTCCTACTCCCCTGACGGTGATTCATTTGACTGCAAGTCGTTGAATTCACTTAAAAAGTTAATATTAACAACGCAGTTCGTCATGGAACAAGAAATCCAGGAATTTAATTCAAACACCTTGATTTGAACTTCTTTTTATTGCGGATGATGCCCACATGAGTCTGGAGACTTGTGCGTGGGTAATGAGGTGAATGGGTGTTTGATGAGTAACATCCATGGCTGAATGAGATTCGAACCCAAGGCTGTAAGAATCGAAGCCAGCCAGAGCCTTATCACAGCGTTCCAACCACCTGCGCTACCAGAGCCGCCTGAACTCATCCAATTAAATTTGTTATTATCCAAAGAACTTGAAAATCATAACATGCCAGTGCAAAAAGAACTCAAAATCGGGTTCTATATTCAAATTTCGATTCTTCAACTTCATAACAGCCTTATATAGATCAACAAACTTGATAAAACTTGGAATATGATTATCAAAAATTGATGTGTGTGGGTCGAATTTTAAGGTTAGAGAACTTTTGCGACTATGTTTATAACCAATTTAAAACTATTTCCTCATATTTAACTAGAAAAATGGTGTCCAAAAAAGTGGAAAGGAAACCCACGCGTTAGTGTTTTTTCAAAAGGGATTAATATCTGGATTTCTTGTTCCATGACGAACTGCGTTGTTAATATCAACTTTTCAAGTGAATTAAACGACTTGCAGTCAAATTTTTATCAAAATCAGTAGTATTTCACTTACTTCTGTAGGCCGAACGTTTTCGAGTTGTTAAAACCCATCTTCAACGCCTTGAAGATGGGTTTTAACAACTCGAAAACGTTCGGCCTACAGAAGTAAGTGAAATACTACCTATTTTGATAAAAATTTGACTGCAAGTCGTTTAATTCACTTGAAAAGTTAATGTTAATATCTCTTTGAATGATTTTTAAAGATTTCTTGTTGTATCATCAGATTGATGATATTGTAACTCTCAAACACAATTAATTTATACATATCCCAAGTGATCCTTCAAAATCCAAGATTAACCTCTATTATATCTGGTGACTATAACATTTTATGTGGAATATGCTGAAGATGGGAATCCAATTTTATTCAATGAGAAAACGAGTACCTGATTTTCTATCTAACCATATTAACAACGAAAAGACGATAACAGTAAAATAATTGTACCTTTTGAGTATGATAATTTTTGCAATGAAGTTGACTCACATTCTAAAACTAGTTTTCAACTGGAAACAAATTTGAGATATTATATAGGACACAAAATATTCCGCTACATGAAAATTCCACAGCAATTTTTTGACAGCAACTGATGGTATCGCTTCGTCTGACATGCAATTTTCCGCCAACTCCACTGACAAAAAAAATAATTAGGGGGCCAAAAGAGGCCTGGTGAAGGGAAGGGAGAATTTTTTTGGAAAATTGGTTCACAAGCAGAGCGTAATAATTGCATGTGAGAACACGCGAATATCATGTCAGATGGGCACAAAGTGAAGAGAAGGATACTTTCGCGAGTAGAACACAATCTCCGTTAACTTAGTCATTGCTATCACCGGTGCATAATCAACAAAATCAAGGACAGCTTCACATTCGTTGGTACTGTACATCATTTATATGAATCTAACAGCATCTTAGAAACAGTTAAGATGAAATAGAGCGCTTGCACAGTGGAGCATCCAATACAAGAGGACAATCACCATTGCAAATCAAATACATGCTGTGGAATGTTAGTATGCAATACGAATCTACTCCAATCTGTCATATACCGCTCCACACTAGTGTTGATTTTGTGATGGTGATCAAGTTCATATAGGCGGAAGTTCCTATAGACGAAAAATCTATGTGGCGATTATTATCAAGCACCTATAGACGAAAAATCGTTCAATAAAAATATTGCAAACATCCCGTTAAAGTTGAAAGTTCAAAATTAGTGCCTGATTTCATACATGTGGGGAAGTGATAGCCGAGTGCCATAGCAGGTGTCTGTTCAATCAGAGATAAGCTACGAAACTCCGGGGCGCTCTTTGTAAGGGTGACTGATTGGATTGGTCAGCAAAAGACTCTGTTCCCTGCTGTAAAATCACTTCCCGGTGGTTCGGAACCCACCTAAAACTGTAGATCCAACTCATCAATCACCATCATCCAATTCATTACCCACGCACACGTCTCAGACCTATGTGGGCTTCATTCTAAAAAAAGCAAAAGTGGCTAGTACTCCTGGATTGAGTACTCGCTTTCCTGATATGTACAAGACAATTATTGTGACCTGAGTGATTCTCTAACCCCCACCCCTCATCACTATGTACTCCAAAAAATCCTCAATTCATTAGATCCAGTCAGAATGATACTGGAAATAAATATTTAAAACCGTAACTCACTTGAAGAGTCCAATAGTTTGTTCAACATTAGGAGTAAGAGAACCATAAATGAATTTGTTCTTTATTATTTCGTCTTTCAAAAAGTTAGACTACTTTAGCATATTTTCTTTGAAAATATTATTTCAAGAAACAGCATAAATTATTTCTTTACTTCGTCATACTTTAATATTCAATTACATTTTTTACATTCTTTACAAGATATTAAATTTTTATTCAAAGACTTGCAGTCAATTTTAATTGAAGGCCTTAGAAGATGAGTCTCCATGACTTGAAAACGTTTGGCCTGAAGTGAGTAAAAATATCATTTATTCTCAATTAAACTTTTTTTTTTTGAGGATGAAGCTCACACAAGTCTGAGAACTGTGCGTGGGTAATGAGTTGGATGATGGTGATTGATGAGTTAGACCAACAGTTTTAGGTGGGTTCCGAACCACCGGGAAGCGATTTTACAGCAGAGAACAGTGTCTTTATGCTGACCAATCTAATCGGTCACCGTTACAAACAGGACCTACGAGAACGCAGCTTATCTCTATCTGATTGAACAGATACCAACTACGGCTCGCGGCTATCACTTCCCATAAGTAACTGCAAGTCGTTGAATTTACCTTAAAAAGTTGATATTACCAACGCAGATCGTTATGGAACAAGAAATCCAGGACTTTACAGAATGTTATCATTATCCCCATTCTCTCATCATTCACCAATTACCCCCAAAAGTCTCAGACTCATGTGGGTATCATCCACAATAGAAAAAATATAAACTTAGGTTCAAAAGTATCCTAGATCTAAGGAAGGAATTTATCTGACGGTTTGTGGAGATGAAATCATGTTGGCTGTATCATTTGATGATGAAACCGGAGATGATTCACGTTTTTGGTCATAAATTTCGTGGAACAACGAACGGAGTGTCAATGACAAAGTGGAAACTCCTTGTCTAAATCGAGTCAGTTGGAGGACGAAAATACTGCATTTGAGTGCGCTCTAGCGGCGACAAGTTGAAGCAGAATAACAGCATGACTAAATACAGTACGTTCACCAACAAGTTGAGTGTGGTCTACTCGCATCTCTTTCAGATGGAGCGCTCGCAATCAGCCTGTCAGCAGTATCTGTCAGCACTCTGGATACATAAGTGCATGGTGGAATGATACATGTATCATAACATGATACATAAGTGTAGACTCTAAATAGACTAGCACGAGCCTACACAACTGTAGCAAGAATCTACACTGCTCTATGAGAGAACTCTTTCACAAAACGTTGCACTGTCAAGACGGAACTTCTCATACAAATATCATTATTTGATAAAACATAGAAAATCTTCCATTAGGATTTTTAAATCAATATTAAATTGTTAAAAAGGAAGAAATAATTGAAGGGGTAGCAATGTATCATTCCACCATGAATGATCCATGTATCATTCCACCATGACAAGTGTGGATTCTAAATAGAATGGCACGAGCCTACAGAAATGTAGCAAGAATCTACACTGCTCTTTGAGAGAACTCCTTCACAAAACGTTGCACTGTCAAGACGGAACTTCAAACACAAATATCATTATTTGATACTGCATGATCCTCCATTAGGATTTCTACATCAATATTAAATTGTAAAAAGGAAGTTAGACAAAAAAAAAAAAAACAGCAGAGAGTGAATCAACTGCACCATGCATAAATTTATTATTTATTTTGAATTGTGATTTATTATCAAAGAGATCAAAGATATGAAACATTCAGAGCAACCTGGGTTAGAAATTAATATTAGAAACGATCGCCTAATTTTCTAACAAACATAAGTGGCCTAGATGGATTCAGAACACAAAAAATAACAACTTTTGTGATGAGTCTAAGACTTGTTCGTCGGTAAAGAGGTGAATGATGACACGAAGATGTCAAGCAGAAAATGGGAATCGAATCTGGGACCTACGCTAAGAGAAGCAGTCAGTCAGAGTAAAGTGCCCTAACCTATTACACCACTGCACCTGCCAGTAAATGAAGTGATCTAATAAAACAAAACAACAAGTGATTTATAAATAAACAAAATGAGAAAATTATGTCATATAATGCAAGTTCAGAGAAAAAAGATTGTATTGTTGAAAAATTTGTATTAAAATTGTAAAAAAATGTATTAAAATAAAGGAAAACGTAGTCCGCACACGGAGCGTTTACCTAGCGTGGAGTTGACACCACGCTTGAAAAAACTCCCAGTTTGGACTGTTGTCATGTACATAAATTCAATCTAAATTTCAATATGGATAGTAACTTCATCGACAGTCTTTGACAACCTAATAGATTTTTGTATTTTAAAAATAAAGCAAGTTTTGCTATCGGCTAGAAAAAAGCAACAATAAAAAAACCTTAGCTGAAACAACGCGTGACATAAACTTGGCACATGCCTGTTAATGAAAATTCAATGCACAGGCAGATGCAAACGTGAACAGGAAACTGTCAACATCTAGTAAAAAGTGTTGGTGGGAGGAGAATGACAATTTCAAAGATCAAACTACAATCTCAACATTGTATTACTATATCTACAGTCAGAGACGTTTGACAATACGCCAATCCGTTGTCCAAGATACGAATAACTAAGCTCTAGTTAGATCTGACGCCGCTTTCAAATATCCAATACGGCGTAGAATGCAAACAAAGAAGTGTGCATGTTGCCTACCTAGGTGCCGTGCTTCTTGCACCTCACACTGTACACTGTGTACTCGCTAGACAACCTTGGAGCTATTTGCATATTAAAGTTGCATTCTGCTTCTTGTGCCATTTAATTGTAGGTTAAAGACTAAGGGTGCTTGCCCAGTGGAGCATCCAATACTCGATGATAATCACAATAGCAAAATCAAGCACATGCTGTGGAGTGGTTGGAGATTCGTGTAGTTCCAATCTGTCACATAGCATACAGATTATCATTGAGTATTGGGTGTTCCCTCCCCTGAAGATAAATGCTCCCTTGCACAGTGGAGCATCAATACACGATGCATTATTTATTAAAGAATAAAAACATTCTGCGAGCTGTGGAATGGTGATATTTACGCTGCTCTAATCTATTATACACCATTTCACAGCATTTAAAATAGTACATCGCAATATAGAGAATAGAAGAGTTCAATAGTTGATTAATTTTCTACAAATCTGTTTTATTGGATCTCCTGGGGGTAATTGCATATAATGATCAGGGAATGTATTTTAATCAAATTTTCGTTATATGCATCTTCCAAGATTAACTTATTCAGTCCCTCCAGCTCGCTATGTAATTTTGAAAATATGAACACACAGCACCAGATACATTTCCAGCTGTAAGATATTGTATCAAAGATGAGACAAATTATTCATGTTCGAGTCTGCAAGACGCCGAATAATATTTGATCAATGGGGCACGTAATATTAGAAATTAAAATAATAATTCTATAATTATATTTATGGCTAATTTATTTAAACCTCTGGCCACCTTTGAAATACCTGATTACAATACTGTATTGGAAGAATAATGATAAATGATTAGTCATTCGTTTAATAATGGCTCTCCTGGATCACAAGACTATAATAATCCAATTCTGAATGTGACAGTTGCCATACTATCAATAGTAAGAGTTGACAAATTTTTCTCTCTTGTTTCACAATAAATTAAATGAGGCATTGATAGATAGACCTTTTTTCGGAGGAAGAAGCCCACATAGGTCTGAGACCTGTGTGTGGGTAATGAATTGGATGATGGTGTTTGATGAGTTGGACCTACAGTTATAGGAGGGTTCCGAACCACCGGGACGTGATTTTACAGCAGAGAACAGAATCTTTTTTGCTGGCCAATCCAATCGGTCACCCTTACAAAGAGCGCCTACGAGTTTCGTAGCTTATCTCTGATTGAACAGATACCTGCTACGGCACTGATTGCAGTACTGTATTGGAAGAAAAATGATAATTATTAGTTATTCGTTTAATTATGGCTCATCTAAATCACAAGACCATATTAATACAATTCTGAATGTGACAGTTGCCAAACGATAAATAGTAAGTTTTTGAAAAATATCTCTCTCCTTGCTTCACAATAAATGAAATGAGGCATTGATAGAAAAAATTATTTTTTCCTGATTAAAAATTGGAATGGGATGGATATTGAATATTTTCAATGATTTTAATTAGTTATTTATTCAATTATGAATGATTAACTTTTAATGATTTCACCTCCAAAACTAGATTGTACTCGGCTTCAAAAGGCCAAATTATATATAAAACATATTAGTCAATAAGAAAGGCGTTTTCAATAAAAAAAGTCAATAAAAGTCGAAAAGAAAGTCAATAAAAAGGGGTTTTTGCACTAAAATTACTGGAACGGATTTAAGTAATGGTTTTCTTTCAAAACCACAAGTACAGTAGTAGAACTTGTAAATGAGTAGGCCAATTGTATTGACCAAGGAACTTGATCTGTATAAAGATAATGCACTCTAAATTTCAGTGATTCAGTTTAGAAAATTCATAAATATCTTGGAAAGGGCATTAAATAGAACCAATCAAAGTGTTTCATCATTTAAATTTAACTTGGTAATTATTGTTTTCAAGAAGATTCAAGTTACATTTCAATCAAAACATAAACATAACCTGTGCTTACAAATATTTGGACTCTTGACTGTATTATTTTCTCTATATTGTCTCTATTATTTTGACTGACTCTATTACTAAATTTTGGGAATATTTAGGAATAGAGACAGTTTTGGGCTGAAAGCCTGTTGTTTCTTTACAATAAGTTGTATTTTGAATGTATCAATAGATAAATAAACTTGGGAAAAAATTTATAGATGCTCATGCTCAAGCACTCAACTACTTATTGTCAAACTTATTAATACAGCGAGCGCGTCAACATTCTCAGATTATGTTCTTTGTCGTCGGCTCAAAATAGTTCTTGAATAGGAAATGGCCCGAGCATTGTCGACTATTTTCGGGATGAAGTTTGTCTGTAGACATGAAAAACGTACAAGAGGCGGGTGACATGTGGCAAGAACGACATCCGGTGGGAGAGGTGGAAAGGAGAGAAAAAGGAAAGTTAAACTACCTCCAGCAAAAATAGAGCTTCAATAATAGAAAATAGAGACGATGCCACTGGATTGAGGCTGATCTGGCGCTCTTCATATTGCACTGAAGCCAGCATAGGCTGCACCAACCTGAACTTAAACTTAAACTTGAGACGCCAACGTGCTGAAAATAATAAAGGAATGCAGGAAACCTTGCAAGTGCCTATAATGACAAAATTCATTTTCCGACCATAGGATACCATCCTAACCGATTGAGACTCGATATAAAATTCAGCTATCAGGGAAATCAATAACTTTATTTGCGGTTGCGAAGGTGATATTGTAAAATATATCCATAATGAATAAAAGACTTGAAGTTGTCACAAACACATTTATTGAAAACTGCGAGATACTAATTTCGGTTGTTACACCATTATCAATCTAAAGAACAGAGTAGCTTAATATATACTAAACACAGAATGATACTATTGGCTGAGGGTGAAAGTGCCTCTCATAGACTGACCTTCATTGAAGGTCTGTGATTGGCTGAAGGCCCTAACAAGTCACGCCCACTGGTGGGAGGAGCAACCAGGAATAATCAGTGTCAAAATCAAGAGCCAAAAAGTAGCAAACAAGAACAATACACAAGTAGGGTTGAATTGAACAATGAAAATAAAATAAAAATGAAGCTAAATGAAACTCAGTCAACTGAGAAAAACAAGAAAGTACCGTTATTAAAGAGTAGGCCAGAATTATGATGAAACCAAGTTAGTTGTATTGAACTGTATGAAATGAATTTGATCATTTTAACTAGTATGGAATCGTTTTTACCAACCTAGTTAAAGCTTCTAAAATGTTCAGGAGTCTGCCTTTGCCAATCAAATGCAGAAATTCAATATCTTCTTCAGCCTTAAACTTGTGTCCATTAGTAATGAGATGCTCTGCAAAATTTGAGTCTCCTTTTTGGGTTTTCCAATAGCTAATATATTCATTCATTCTACGTTTGAAACTTCTACCAGTCTGACCCACGGCATTACAATCACCACAATTCAATTTATAAACTCCACTTTTATCCCCAGATATCAATTTCATCTTTACTACACCCGAACAAAATTTTTAATCAATAACATAAAAATATTGTACCAATAGATACAATATTAGTAACCATATCATAACTGGTAGTACAGTAGTCAGTAGTACCAGGAATTCGCGTGGAATGAGACCACAATAACCTCGAATTATACGGAATACCACGAGAAAAATAGGAGATGAATTAAAAATTCAGTGTTTCTAGTCAAACTCAAGAAATATGCTTTTACAGCACTTATAAATAGAAAAGAGCATTGACGTATCACTTGCAGAGATCAAAAAATTTATGTTTACTGAAAAAAAGCTGTTTATATTTTGCTTTGCTTGCATCTGATAGCTTGTATTTAACGCATCTATCGGCACTCAAATTATCAAGACTAAATATTCAATTCAAATGTTACCTATTTCTCATTTCTCACGAGAAAGCAAACAATCCGCTGCTCCAATATTCAATAGCATTAATTATTTCATTATTAGCATAGAATAGAATTGAATAAAAGAAGTTATTTCCTAGATAAATTTGAATTGATCACTTCAATTAATCCCATCCAGTACTAAATGTCTAGCTAGTAATAAAAGTCTCATTTTATTTATTATGAAGCAAGGAGAGAGAAATTTGTCAACAACTCTTACTATTTATCGTATGCTAACATGACACATTCAGAATTGGGTTAAAATAGTTTTGTGATTCAGGAGAACCGTTGTCTTGTATTATTGTATTAGCCACTTTATTTAGCATCAAGTAACACGGGATGCACCCAGGGGCGACCAGCTTCGAATCTAATTTTTTGTTACGTTCACTCTGGGAATGTCACACCAAAGGGATAGGAAGTCAGTACTATCGTATTGACTTGATTTTCATTTGAAAAAGGAACACTTTTTTATTTCAATTCGAAGGAACTCCATATAATAGTGTGATTTTTCCATACATTAATATTCTATACACTAAATCAACATGCTGCCGACGGAATATTATTTAGCTCTGAACAATGGGCTTGAGAAAGTTTAAACAAAGGGTTAAGATATTGAATTTTGTCGATAAACCCTAGCAATTGTTTAATTCTAACCTGAGAGCAAAGATGTGATGGTGACAGAATCTGCAGGATTCAACCGACGACAACACCACATGGCCGTTACTCGGAGTTAGTCACGTTGAAGGTCGTTGGGATGTGTTCTTGCGTGACCGCACTTCCCCTGTCACAGTAATCGATGGAAAACGTTCGGAAAACTTCAGATCAATGGTCGTCGGGAAAGTCAAGTTTCAATTTTTCCAAGGAAAAGTTCGCACGCACACACACAAAACAACTAGCAAACTGAAACGTCACGAAAGAAGTCACTTTTATTGAGAGAAAGAAAAAGTCACTTATGAGAGAAGGAAAGAAAAAATGACTTTTATTGAGAGAAAGGAAGAAAAGTCACTTTTATTGAAGGGCGAATGATGAAGAGTGGAAAGGGAGTGAGAAAAAAGTGTGAGAGAGAAAGAGTGAGAGAGACCTACCTAGGTCAATGTGGCATTGATCTGGAGGATTGCGTCATAGAGTTGAATAGATTCCAAATAACTGTTTCGAGTTGTATAGTTGATAAGAGAAATAAAGTAATAATACAGTACTAGAATTAATATTTGTTGACTATAATCCAAATAATACTAGGGACCAGTTTATAATATTTTATTATAGAAATATTAAGAAAAATTTATTGTGAAAATATTAATAATAAATTATTATGGAAATATTAATAATAATTTATTATGGAAATTGTTTATAAAAAACTGATAGTATTAGTAGGTTCAGCTACTAATAGTTATTACAGCAGAACGATTTTCAGTTAGCTTTACTCGCACATTATAGTTTGTTAAGAAACAGGCCCCGGGTTATAAATAATACAATGCACTATGTCAGGGTCAAGCGGTAAGTCAATGAAATGAAAGAATTATTCATCGGTGGGGACGTAAAGTAGACCTTATATAAAATAGGATTATGAATAATAAGACTTGAAGGTGTCACAACCACATTTATTGAAAACAGTGAGATAGTAGTTTCGGTTGTTACACCTTCATCAATCTCAAACTCTGATTTTGTTTGAGATTAATAACGGTGTAACAACCGAAACTGGTATTTCACTGTTTCAATAAATGTGGTTGTGACAACTTCAAGTCTTATTATTGAATAATTCACATTTATTGAAAACAGTATGATAGTAGTTTCGGTTGTTACACCTTTATCAATCTCAAACTCTGAGTTTGTTTAAGATTAATAGTGGCGTAACAACCGAAACTAGTATTTCACTGTTTTTATTACCCGTAAGGGTCTCCCCCACCACGAAAAGCCATACGAATTTACTTTTACTGTTTTTATTAAATGTGGTTGTAAAAACTTCAAGTCTTATAATTCATTATGGATATCTTCCACAATATCTTCTTCGCCACAACAAAGAAAAATTAAAATAGGTTTATTTTAGGGGGAACAGTGAAATACTAGTTTTGGTTGTTACGCCATTATTATTTTCAAACAAACAGAGTTTGAGATTGATGAAGGTGTAACAACCGAAACTACTATCTCAATGGTACCCAAAGAATTGTATCATCATTGAAGAGGATGTCAAACATCAACTCAGATTTAGAAGTTTTCATTCTAGAAAACTTTAGTCACAGTAAATGGGACAATTGAAGCAGTATTAAAAATATGCAAACAAGTCAAAGCACTCTCGAACTGAACGTGACTGGCTACACGAGCACTGATAAAAGTTTTACATCAATCGATTCAGTCCAAACCCTCAAACTATCTCATAAGGGACTTAAACGTAGCACTGCTATTTCATGCCATTATTAATGACATGAAGTCTAATTCTTTCTATTGAAAAATGATACAAACATGAATATTTACATGCCATTCACATAAATAGTTTTTCCAGAAAATTCTAGTATATAAGACAATTAAAACATTATTGAACATGTCAAGCATTGAAATGGACATTAAATTCCATTAACCTATTAAAATTATTCGTCTTGGGTTCAATATGTTAATTGTTCAATATGTACAGAAACAAATTTGAAATTGACCTGATTTAAAAAGAAATTTGATCTATTTCTATTGACAAATTTTAATGCATATCCAGCTTTTTAGATAAGATTTTTCCTACATAGAACAGAATTGATTCAAACCTAATGTGATATGAAAAAGTGATCCCAAACTAATTATAAGACTGATTACATAAAGCAACCTCAAAAGTAAATGGTTCAGCCCATAAAGAAAAATTTACATCAAATTTTTGACTTCCGAGGTATGGAGTTCAATTTCTATGTACTAGCCTATGTAGAACTTTCTTGAAATCCCAAAATTATTTGTCTCTTTAACAGGCATTTTTGTAAATAAAATGCCAAGATATAAAATTGAGACTAGGAATAATCACAAGAAAAGTTTATTAAGAAATTGTATTGGTAGAATTCCACAACAGACAAAAAAAGAGAAAAAAAAAACAACTTAATAGCAAACGTGCAAATAAGGCTACTATTAGGCCCATAAACTGACTATAAGGCCACACTATTAGGCCCATAAACTAACTATAAGGCCCCACTATTAGGCCCATAAACTAACTATAAGGCCCCACTATTAGGCCCATAAACTAACTATAAGGCCACTATTAGGCCCATAAACTAACTATAAGGCCCCACTATTAGGCCCATATACTAACTGTAAGACCACTATTAGACCTATAAACTAACTATAAGGCCACTATTAGGCCCATATACTAACTGTAAGGCCACTATTAGACCTATAAACTAACTATAAGGCCACTAGTTAGTAGTTCACTATGAAACACACCCCAAGAATAATATTCTAGTATTTGGGTAGAGAATTCTTCATTAAAAGAGAGCATTCGATTTAAATAGGAAGATGAAAATCCTGCCAATGCTTTGATGCCATCCGATCAATGACTTGAAACTCAATAGCATTAGTGGGGTATTAGTGTGTAATATATTGGTATAAGAAGCACATATTATTATAGTCTAAATGCAGTATTAAGTAAACAAATATCTCAATAGGGCAGTAAATGTCCCGGTATGCATTTATATTGCTAAAGTGCAGACAGCAGTATAAATGGAAATATTTCAATAGGGCAGGACAGAGTAGCTGTAGGGTGAATTGTTTATTTCCTTTATTTTTATTATTATTGTTATTTTTTGATTGGGGTATGAGGATATTATAAATGAATAGGATGAACGGTTAGTGTTGAAATTTGAATTAACTTCCTCAACTACTGAAAAAAAAGATTACAAACAACTCCACTCAGATGTACTGCGTTTTGAGTGAATGAAACTGATATAGTTCGACAATTACATTTAGTAGAACGAAGGTCAGAGCACCAACAGATAGGGAAAGTACCGGAAAATTGGTTCAACGATCGAAGAAAGCGGCGCCGGTCGGAAAAGTCAGCGGGAAATCAAAGGTCGATCGGGAAAACACACGATTTTCGGCAGGGAAAACTATCCAAGGCACAATTGCAGCACACCACACCACACCACCCTTTCGACCGGCACAGTTCACTTCAACTACTGCGGATAACCTCTATTTCTATGAACGAGAACGACGCAGCAGACATGTGCTTAGAAAGGGGTTGGCAGATGGAGCGACACTAGCGCTAGAGCGGCGGCGCCAACAACTATTGCGTGTCGAGACGCCGGCCAGCAATTAAACGAAGTAACCACCACACTCACACCAATATGCTGCAATCGCAGACTTTGAATAACAATTACATCGAGTAGGTCACGTGACTAAAAACCCTTCGACAGTCCACACATGGAGCGTTTGCCAAGCGTGGAGACGACTCCACGCTTCAAATAAAAAGTAAATTCTTATGGCTTTTCGTGGTGGGGAGACCCTTACGGGTACGCTTCAAATAGATGGCTGGCACACACAAGTAGCAGTAGCCAAGCGTGGAGTCGACTCCCCGCTTCAAATAAATGGCTGTCATGCACATGTTTGCCAACCGTGGAGTGAACTCCAGGCTTCTAATCAATGGCTATCATTGCCTGAGTGCAATTGACTGTCAACCAATGACATTTGATAGCCATTCACTTGAATTTATTTAAATTTACTTTCAATTCGCACGTGTATGAAATAACCCCAGAAAGGTGTTGATATGAAGGCGATAAGGGAATGTATCTCGTCCTTCCCAAATTTTTCAAGTTTTCAAAATAAAATTCAAAGAATGAGAATGGTGAATTTCTTTTTTTCTAACAATAACGTATTTTATCCATACCAACCTAATCATTTGATGTCATATCCAATTTATAATTATTAGAGTTCAAGCATAGCTTACTCTTTCCATAAGTTATTTGATTAATAATAATAATAATAAATTCTTTTATTTATACATAAAAATGAGACATTACATTCAAATGTAAAAAGAGGCTATTAATGTAAGAGTACAGCTCAAGGCCCTCAAAATCATACCAGTTCTGCGCATCCACAGGTCATATCTGACCAAGGTTTGCCAAGTTTTGGAGCGCGCCACATTATTTAAGGTCCAATTACACCAGCTAAGCCACCAGCAGAGCGAGTGACCCGCTAAAAAGTTGTCAATACAAGAAGACGTGTTTAGGACCCTCAGCTGTTTTTTCTTAGGAAAATGGATTTCCCATTCAAATTTATTTAGGCCATACGGCTGGTTTAATTGGGTCTTAAATGTGGCGCGCGTTTGCCACTGGAGTAAGCTCTGTATAATGAGGCTACCTAACCAAACCTAACTTGACACCACTGTTCTGGGGGCCTATTTCGTACAAGTACAAATTACAATTAAAATTTTTCATAAGATTTCTTAGTAATTACAAGCATCAATACTATTAGTTTGTTTTTTGACATGAGACGGCCTTAGGCTATTGCTATATAACAATTTTTATTATTTATTAATATATGAAATGTTGAAAAAATTTTTAAAGTTTTTTACTACTAGTACTACTTTGCTATGAAACAGACCTCTTGTACGGTTCTACAACAAGCATTAAATTACTAGCAAATTCAAATACAAGACTACACTGAGCAAATCACAGGCTATCAGAGAGTAAATAGTTAGTGTGTTGATTCGGTGCCAGATAGCGTTTCAAGTTCAAACGAAACGGTGAATTGGGAGGCCGAAAAAAGAGACAGAAGAGTGAAAGCAAGCCTCGTTTCCATAACGTCAATCCAGCCGGCATCTAATATACAGTGGCCAGGGGGGCGGAGGCGAGAGGGGCCCAGCTGGATGCATCGCTGTCCACGTTAATAGCGATGACATCAAAGATAAGAAACAGCTCTCGGCTCTCGGCCACTGGCCACTGGTCGCTCGGCCAAACGAGAACTGCTACACCCCAACCCCACTCCTAACCAGCTACTGCTGCTCATTGCCCAACATGCACCTAAAGCATCTGTTGATTCCACAATGTTAGCTTTGATAAACCCAGAGAATTACACAGAAATATTCAAAATGTGAAAGGTATAATATGCATATTTCATTGTTAATTAAGTTCGGGGATTTTAGAAAAATGTTTAACACAAAAAAGAATTACCTTGGTAAATATATCTTGCGGGAAACAAGTTCAAATTCATCGTCAACAAACGACTTCAGAAAAATTCAAATTGCAAAAACAGTGGCGGCGATTCGTGTGAAGGCGAGGGGGGCCCCCACTTTCAGAGGATTTTTTTTTTTAATTTTTACAAACAGGATAAAATTATTTACATGATTTATGTTAATATTGTGTTCTAGACAGATTAAAAACCCATTTACAGCCTTGCTATGCTTGAAAATTTTCCGGGGGAGGACCCCCGGACCTCCATTTATCTGGGGGGTATTCCATACCCTCCAGTGCTCCGCTTCTTCACCCCCCCCCCCCCACCCCCATCCACTTTACATTGCCAATCGCCGCCGCTGTGCAAAAATGTATAAAATTCAGATTTTATTGTTGATTAAGTTCAGAGACTAAGGAAAATTCTAAATTCAAAAAGGTTTGAAATGTATATTTCATTGTCAATTATTGATTTGAGAGACTGCAGAGAAATTTATTATCTGTTGATTCCACAAATTACACATTAAATTCCACACATTATTTTCTATGATTAAATATACGATTTTCTATGTTTAATCAATGCATAGAAAATTAACAATAATGATTTTCTATGATCAAACACAGGAAACTATAAAGAAACATTCTAAAAGCAAAAGGTTTGAAATTCAAATTTTGTTGCTATTTAATTATTTGCTATTAAGGACTCATAAGTTCACCGCCACGCCAAATAGTTACTACAGTGTCATTAATATGAACAGTGAGCAAAAGAATACCTAAATTTTGATGAAAACTACAATAATATTATCTGAACAACTGCTACACCCCACTCCTATCCAGCTGCTTATTGCTTAAGATGCACCTAAAGCAACTGTTAATTCCACACTTGACAAGGTTAGCATTGATTACACATAGGAAATTACACGGTTATACTCCAAATGCAAAAGGTATACAATTCATAATTCCTTGTTAATTAAATTCAAGGCCTACAGAAAAATTCAGAATCACTTTGCTCAACATGCACATAAAGCATCAGTTGATTCCACATATGACAATGTTAGCATTGACTAAAACAGAAAATGCAAAGAGGTTTTAATTCAGATTTCATTATTAACTTTAGTAACTACAGAAAAATTAAAAATCGTAAAAGGTATTTCTAAAATTTGAAGCTTCTGTTGGTTTCACACATAGCCCAATGCAAAAAAAGGTTTGAAATGTGGTTATCAGACATAGAAAATGGACAAATAAATGCAAAATGGTTCAAAATTCAAATTATTGTTAAATAACTTTAGGAACTACAGAAAAGTTTTAAGTGCATATTTCATACTGATTAAGCTTAAAGACTCAGAAGTTCATCGCTACACCAAAGAGACCGGCACTACTATGCGTATTTATTGCACAAATTGCAATAAATCGCAGACGAAGAAAATCCTAGTTATTCAACTTCAACTACTATAGAAGAACATCAATAATGCAATCCGCATCAATTCAACGAAACTCCTGGGCGCTCTTTGTAAGGGTGGCCGATTGAATTGGCCAGAAGAACACCAAACAGACCGGCACTACTGTAAGTATTTATTGCACAAACTGCAATAAATCGCAGACAAAGAAAATCCTAGTTATTCAACTTCAACTACGATAGAAGAACATCAATAATCCAATCCGCATTAATTCAACGAAACTCCTGGGCGCTCTTTGTAAGGGTGACCGATTGGATTGGCCAGCAAAAAAGACTGTTCTCTGCTGTAAAATCACTTCCCGGTGGTTCAGAACCCACCTAAAACTGTAGGTCCAACTCATCAATCACCATCATCCAATTCATTAACCACGCACAGGTATCGGACCTATCATCCTCCGAAAAAAGGTCTATCTATCAATGCCTCATTCAATTGATTGTGAAGCAAGGAGAGAGATATGTGTCAAAAACTCTTGCTATTTATCGTATGGCAGCTGTCACAATCAGAATTGGATTAACATGGTCTTGTGATTAGGAGAGCCATAATTAAACGAATAACTAATCATTTATCATTATTCTGCCAATACAGAACTGCAATCAGTTCACTTCCCGGTGGTTCGGACCCCACCTTAGGACCCCAACTGAACTGCAGGTCCAACTTGTCAATCACCATCATCCAATTCATTAACCACGCACAGGTATCAGACCTATGTGAGCTTCATCCTCCAAATAAAAATGAAAATGTGCCATTCGAACAACAGAGACAGATACGACAGAATTGAACTTTTGATAAATGAGACAAGACTGGTGTAACCTTTTAACTCGGCCAATCTTTTCATCATTACTGTAGTTCCTGATTAGAAGCAGAGTCTACAAAACAGAACACCATCATTGGATTTCCTGGTTAAACCAAGTTCTCTTATGCTTTCAATACGTTTCCTATAGTACACCATTGTTCAACTTCAACGGCAGCCAATAGGTAAAATGCGAGATAAATGCTGCGTCCTCACTGTTTACACACAGCGATGAGAGCGCTTTCAAAAGCTCAAGGTTTGTGTACTCGATTTATTACTTCCTAGACGAGACTGGACTGCAGGAATGCTCAGCCTGTTGGAATTTCAAAGCTCGTTCCTTCCCAGCCAGTTCACAAAATAGCTTTCGCTCTAAAACACAAATTGCAATAAATCATAGACCAAAATTCTTAGTTGTATACCAAATTCCAGCCAATTCTTCATCGCTGAAATTTAAAATTTAAAATTAAAATTCATAGTTTTCTTTTTCAAAGTGTGCGGCCAATCATTGATTCGATTATCTCCCCGAAACGAATTTATTCAAAAGTGGACGTGGACAATGACCCCAGAATATTTTGAAATATCTCGTTTCAGTAAAAAACACTATAGAAATCACGACCACCACTCAAAAAAGTAGTGAATAGTAGGTAGAGCCATCATTCGATAAGTCTAATACTGAGCCTTTTTTAGTTATTATTTACAATTTAGTAATTTGAGCCTCTCTTTCACTTCCCGGTGGTTCGGAACCCACCTAAAACTGTAGGTCCAACTCATCAATCACCATCATCCAACTCATTACCCACGCACAGGTCTCAGACCTATGAGGGCTTCATCCTCCAAAAAAAAAATTGAATTTATCCATTCATATTTCAATCCAGAATGACAAGAGAATCAAAATTCAAATAAGGTACTTTCACCTAATTCGTTAATATTTTGTCATTAAATTAGATACTGTAATTTATTTGACAAATATAAATTCTTTAAAAAGTACATTGAATAGAGGTGCTTGAAGAGGGAATAAATCTAAAAATCTAAGAGAAAACAGAAGATTATAAAGACAAATTTCAATAGCAAGTTATAGCAAGGTTCAACAGTAGTGATGCTTATATCAACACATTTTATTTACATCTACATTCATTCATATTAATCAACTAACAGTTTTTGCAGAACTTGAAATATATTTCAATCAAGACTTAAGAGATTATAAATATTGATAGTTGTGCAATATCATAATTTTTATTTTTTAACTTTTCTATTAATTGAATGTCCCTCAATATTATACTGTACTGCATATATATTGTACATTCACACCTATCTATTGATCAGCAAATAGTAAGTTGAGCACAGATTGCAGAGCATGGACATTTCTAATTAACACTTTTAAATCGATAGATAGATTACAATTTTAAATTAATTTTAAGCTAGATATTAATCAATAACTATTAGTTAATGTACAGCTTAGAAATCTTAAATCAATTAAAATCCTATGAATTCATTTTTCTTGATTGCTCAAATACTTCTTGATAAATCTTAAAATTTAATTTAACCTAGAGCTTGACGGTAAGTTATATTGATTAATGTAGGACAGTCCCAATGGAAATCTTTCAGGATCATAATGATGAAATTGTAATATCTAATTTATTACAAATACATTTCGTGACGTTCACTCCATATGAAGAAATATCACACAATCTAGCATAACTTCAAAAGAAAACTTTATTTAATTCAAGAATCAAACCCTGTCAAATGTTGTCAATTCCACTTCTTTATTATAACAGCACTGGACCGCGGTTTCGTGGCTTCACCAGTCACATTTTCAACAGTATTAATACATTGTTTATAAAATAATGTTGACTAATCTTCAAAAGTCGATAGTCACTCAAATCGATATTTATGGTATCGATTATAGCATCAAATTTCAATCAATATCAAATGTAAATGTGACATTTGACATTTGATGCAATAATCGATACCATAAATATCGATTTGAGTGACTATCGACTTTTGAAGATTAGTCAAAATTATTTTTTTTTATTATTATTTCAATTATTCAATTTATTCACTGTATCATTACAACAAAGGTCCTCCTAAACCAGTAGGTTTTTATAAACAATGTATTAATACTGTTGAAAATGTGACTGGTGAAGCCACGAAACCGCGGTCCAGTGCTGTTATAATAAAGAAGTGGAATTGACAACATTTGACAGGGTTTGATTCTTTTATTATGGAGTTCCACAACATCAACCAAAATTCTACAAATAAGTTTATTCAATTCGTTATAACATGAAGATAAACTCCATCCGTAAAAGATCTTTCTTCAAGTAAGAAGAGATTGTAATACAGGAAGTAGGGGTCAGACAAAACTGTGAAGGATAATGAAAACGACAGAAGGTGTCTATATTTAGGTCCAGCCGCTGCCTGGCTGGAGTCAACTGGAGACATATCTCCAACACTTCGAGATATTTTCATACCTAACCAGTGTATTTTGGAACTGTTTAAGATTTGTGAGGAGGAAAGATTAAAGGTACGAACCTGAAAGATGCCAACTCAAACAGTACAATGACTGATTTATTTGAATTTTGATCGTTCATTTTATCACTTCAACAACATACATAAATGATAAAAAGTTGGTGCTGATCTACTTCTATTATTTAGGAAAATGAAAGATCACAAGATGAGTGATCCTGACAGGATGATTCCAACACAAACAGTACAATGATGCAAAGTACAATGATTTTCTAAAAAAATGAAATGAGTTATGACTCATGAGAATTTGAGTTATTTGAAATTTAAACACAACTATTATTCAATGATGATTATTAGTTAATGATATAACAACATATTAAGATTTCAAAGTACAGTAGAAACAATTAGTCTGGGCGCGTGGCTCTGGTTTCACTACTAGCCGTCCTGTTAAAAGTTGACTAGTTGACCTTGAAGACATCTGCAGCGTCGCACGGGCCACATGTTTTTAGAAATGAGCGATAAACACTCCCCTCGCCTTGGCTAACTACCAAACGGCCGTGCGCCCAGACTAATTGTTTCTACTGTATTAAGAGGGATAAATATCAGGTTCATCCTCTTACTTTTAGTAGTCCATGATTTGAGAAATGGAAAGATTTAAATGTTTAAATGTGTGAACCTGGAGGATGCCTATTCAAACAATCATTGGTTTATTTGAATTTTCAACAATACTAACATTAGTGTGGCATCATATTTATGTTAGTATTTCATATCTATGCTAGTATTCAACGTTTGGTCATAACTAAATGAGAAAGAGTAAGCCTAGATCTATAAAAGCCTCCCCTAATGATTTACAGGGTCATTATTTGGGATTCAAAGATGTAAACCTGGAGGACACCTACAACAGTACTACGATTGGTTTATTTGAATTTTACACACATTTGTAAATCACTTTATCATTTTAACAATTCTGTATGACATAAATAAATCATTTATTTCTCTTTCCAGTACTAAGTATTTTAACCAAGTTTGGTTCAATATTTATTTATATTACTGGTAATAGTAAGATATATTTAACATATATTATTTAGGAAATCATCCTACCCCACTATGGCATGCCATGTTCTAGAGTAGGTGTTAGTAGAGAAAAAATTAAAGGAATGTTGGTTAAATATAGGATATAGGATTCAGGATTGGTTAGTTTACAAAATCACAAGTTTCCATCATAATCATTGTTTGAAAAAAGCCTCTCTATATGCTGTCTGTCAATATTCATTAGCCAGTTATGAAGTTGTTGCTTGAATTTATTGATCTGTCCTATTGCTTTCATGTTTTAACATAGAGTTAACAGATTTGAATATCAGGCTCCTTCTCTTATTTACTAGTTCATTATTTGGCAAAAGACAACATTGAAAGACGTAAACCTGAAGGATGCCTACTGAAACAGTACAATTATCAACTTATTTCCATTTTAAACACAATAAGTATTCATTTTTCTACTAGCACATCACATTTAGATAAAAAAAAGAGTCGACGAGATGCATACAATCTCCCCCTATCACTTACTGGGTCACAATTCGGAAAATTCATGATTTTGTTAGGTTCTGACCTAAGAGTATGCTTTCTCCAACATTTGGTATTGATTAATTCAAATTTTAAACACTAATATCAGTCATTTTATATTCTTAACGTATTATTTGGGAAATAGAAATTATCATAAATTTAAATATTAATTCCTTTTAAATCACATTAAATGTGTTATTTATTGAAGTGCATTTTAAAAATGACGTGAATAGAGAAAATAATAAGTTTACCTAGGCGTGAGTGATGAGAACGATAGGCCCTTGTACACAAATGAAATAACAGATCTACGGTAATCGTAAAAGTTCACAAGCTTCCAGTTTTCCACTTTCCTGAATCAGCAGCAGAGGTGAATTATCAAAAACCACAATTAAGTCTGCAATGTGAACTCGACACAAGTTTCCAGCATCCACTCCACTGAATCAGCGCATACGTGAATAACCAAAAAACAAAATAGGGGTAAAATGTTCTTGGCACATTGCTTATTAGAACCGGGAAATGAGAACAAACCCTTTGAAATAATATGTTATGTCAAGAAGCTACGATTTTCATTCCTCCCAACATGAAAAATGACTGACAAGCTTTACTAAAGACCGATACCTAAATAAAATTCTTATATATGTGGGGAAACTAAAAACTATGCTGAGACACTCAGGAGATGAGCAATCTTGAATAGAATATTAGATTGCCAATCTGTCTTAGCTCTGTCCACGGGTAATATTTTCAAACTTCAAACGACTACGAGTTTTCCTAGCACAATGGAAACTAACAGGAAGCTGCAACCTCCACAGCCTTATGAATAAGATTTCGTCTACGTCAGAGGAAAAAACATGTGCAGCACATGCACTACGTTCAAAGACGATGTCATACCTGATCTCAGATATTTCAAATCTAAAAATAGTACCATGGACTATTATCTCACAGATACTGCGTCAGTGTAATGAACTTAGTGGGTTCAAGGGTTCAAAAAGTCAGGTGTGTCCTTCTTTTTTGCAATGAAATTTGGCTATCAACACTCCTAAATAGCCACGACCCTCACCCACTTAATTTCACGGTTTCGGATTCGTTCACAAGCGCAGCATGCAAATTGGTGCTAAGTTCTTCGTTTTGAACTTAATTTGATGCCACTTGCTATTTAGGAGTCTAATGGCCGATTTCAATGGCTAAAGATTCAATAAATTTAAACATTCTATGTATATGGATACAGTAGTTTCTATAAAAAGTCTAAATTCCTTTACTCTAATTTTAAGTATTCTTAATAGATACATTTATATAGGCATAATATCTTAGTTTTTTCTTGATTTTTCAACCTTTATCTTGTATGTTTAAAAAGTAATCACGAACATTAGAAGATTGTAGCTCCCATAAGGATGAATCTCGGGAGTACCGAATTTCTCTCAAATTATTACATTATTTTCATGTGAACATTCATAAGAACATGTATTGTAAACATTCAGCTATAGTAATTTAGATATGTATATATATGTAATGTAACAAATATTTTGAAGATAGAAATAAATTTATTTATTTATTTATTATTTATATCATGTACCGCATTTATTTAATATAGTTAATCAAGAGAGTTATGGATTCGATAGATTTACAGTTTTCTAGAATCACTATTATCATGTTTATGGAATCGATAGAGGTATCGAACCGATGAACTGTTATTTAATGAACGTTATGCAAGGGGAAGTGATAGCCGAGTGCCGTAGCAGGTATCTGTTCAATCAGAGATAAGCTACGAAACTCCTGGGCGCTCTTTGTGAGGGTGACCGATGGATTGGCCAGCAAAAAATACTCTGTTCTGCTGTAAAATCACTTCCCGGTGGTTCAGAACCCACCTAAAACTGTAGGTCCAACTCATCAATCATCATCATCATTACCCACTCACAGGTCTTAGACCTATGTGGGCTTCATCCTAAAAAAATTCTCAGCCGTTCGATAAATCTTTCAACAGCTCAAGATTCAATAAATTTAAACATTCGATAAATATGATGGAGTGTATTTCTTATACAGTTTATAGAGAGTTATGGATTCGATCGATTTAGTGCTTTAGAAACTCAATTATCAGGTTTATGGAATCGATAGTATCGAACCGATAAACTGTTATCTAACAACTAAAAAACCGGGCACTACTCGATTTAAAACAAAAATTATCATTAATGCAATCGTCTTATGTTGAAACAAAATATTATAATTTTTAGCAAACGAGGAGAGCATTCATTGAAGGAAAATGGTGCTCTTGGGACTCAATTTGGCTGCATTCATATTGGATGTAAATGGCTTTTATAATAAACTGCGGACAGGGCCAAAGGCGGATGGAGTAGCTAAGTCGTTGATTCAGAGTTGGCTTATGGAGAGTCGGCTCACTACAGCCTTCTAAGGAGAGCCGTCTCTCCGTAAGCCGACTCTGAGTTAACGATTGTGCTTTAAGCTTTAATCCCTTGCTGGTAATCTGGATTAGGTTTGGAATATGATCTCTTTTGAATTATAAACTCAATTGAAGTCATTAATCAACTAGTCTATTTCAGAGTTAACTCATAACATTTTGTTATTAGATTAGCTGCGTTCTCGTTGGTCCTTTTTGTAACGGTGACCGATTAGATTGGCCAGCAAAAAGACACGTTCTCTGCTGTAAAATCACTTCCCGGTGGTTCGGAACCCACCTAAAACTGTAGGTCCAACTCATCAATCACCATCATCCAACTCATTACCCAAGCACAGGTCTCAGACCTGTGGGCTTCATCCTCCAAAAAAAAAAATTGTTTGGTGCATTTTCCCCACACTTTGGATGTTGAGTTGGTAGAAATTATCGGAATTATTGGAAAAATAAGTTCCAATGAAAATTATGAAATAATAATGGATCAATTAAAAGTTGTTTTTTTAAAGTTCTACATTTTTGTCATTATTTCTGAACCTTTCAGCGTTTGTAAACAACGCTCTCCTGGGTCCTCTCTGTAAGGGTGACCGATTAGATTGGCTAGCAAAAAATCTCTGTTCTCTGCTGTAAAATCACTTCCCGGTGGTTCGCAACGCACCTAAAACTGTAGGTCCAACACATCAATCACCATTACCCACGCACAGACAGGTCTCAGACCTATGTGGGCTTCATCCTTCAAAAGAAACTTTTCCCAACGCTTGTATTAGGAATTTTGGACAAATTCATCATAGGTTTGTGCTGAGTCATTTTTTACAAAATTGCCAATCTGTCAACCACACCAAGTAGCCTGCATGGACATAAAGCACTAGGCAAATGGCCGTTACAATAGGTTGATCTATTGACTACAGTACATCCAGAGCACCAACCAAGCTTATTATTACGTTGTTATTATTATATTCACGGCACTATTCTACGATGGTCACGCTAGCATTGGTTTAACAAACAAGAACGTGTATCAGCTCAGCACATACATGAAAGGCGTTGTCATAAGTCACGCGAGATTCAGAACACCGCCTAATCGAGTTCACGAGAAGATCACGTCGTTATCATCTTCTAACATGATAAGGTGCATTTTGTCATGAATGAGTTTTCACAGAATCGCTAGGAGAAGATATCGAGCATAATATTATGAAGATTATCATGAAGTTTTATAAAGTAATGGCTGCACCAGTCCTCCTCTACGGAAGTGAATCGTGGGTTACAAAACCACTAGAGTAGAGTGCAAGCAGAGATGAGGTTTCTAAGCAGGACAAAGGGCTGTGACCGTCTAGACTACATACTAAATGAGGATATTTGAAGAAGGAGGATGAGAAAGAGGAGAAGGAGAAGGAGGAGGAGGAAGAGAAAAATATTCTGAAGACTGGAATTTGATTTTAAATTTGTGGACACAAGAGACCTTTCACAAGACGCTAGTGCCCATTCTCAAGAAAAAATCACGCCTTTTTCATCTTCTAACATGATAGGGTATCTTTTGTCAAAAAGGATTTTTACAAAATCGCTAGGTGAAGATTTCGAGTACAATAATCTGGAATTTGATTTAAAATTGGTGGAGCATTACGAGACCAAGACACACTAGTGCCCATTCTCAAGACACGACTATGATGTACAATTATTATTATTGTTGTTAGAGCGGCTCGTGTACGTGCATGTGCGTATGTGCGCGTGACGCTCGCGTTCTTGGATTGACGAAAATAGTTCGACAGTCTGCCATCGCGAACAAGATAATACTACAACGTCTCAGGCCACTCTAATGATTCCTATTGGAATCATTCAAATTAGGATGTAAGCTATTTGCAACAAGCTACCAGCTAAATAACTGTCAGCTTGACCCAAATTTGCGTTCATGTTTTCAATTAACGTGACAAATTTATAAACGGCATTATTTTTTGCCGAATTTGTAAAAATTTATTTCTAATCAGCAGAAAACTATTTTATGATAAATACATAACCAAAACATAACAAAACAGAACACAATAACCGGAACAGAACTACAGTATCTACATTTTTTGAAAATCTAGCAATATAATTGACAGAGTGGGAGTACACTGAACTACATAGAATGTCCCGAAGAAGATGGAACTGTTTTTTGTGAACACACTCAAATTAATAAAGCTTAGGAGTACTAATTTTCCAAGTTGTTTTAATTTTTTTAGTTTATTTTTTTTTTTAGTTGTTCTAATTCTCTTATTTTGTAAGTTTACTTCCTCCTGTATCTATTCCAAGTTGAATTATCTTGTAAAAAGAAGCGTGCTTCCAATGTGTCCAAAAATAATTTTATGAATTAATGAAAATTTTTATAAATGTTGTTCATAACTTGGTTGCCAGGCAATGCAAGTTTTTTAGAACCGTTTGTTACTGTGGATTTATTCAAATCAAGCAAATAATTTCGGACTGAATCAAAAAATAAGTTATTGATAAGTTTAGCAACACATGGCTATTAACGAAAGAAGGAAGGTTACTTCCTAACCTATTACATCAACAGAGACATTTTTCCTACATGGATGAATACAGAACATCTCTACCATTATTGTAGAGAACTGTACCGGAATTTCGAAGTACTTTTATCACATGAGTCTGAGACTTGTGTGAGGGTAATGAAGTGATTAATTAGGATGCAAAAATGCCAGGCTGAGTGGGAATCGAACCCACGACCACCGGAGTGTCAGTCAATCAGAGTAGACGCTCTAACCAACTACACTATAGGCCGGCTAGCCATGTTCTAACAACTGCAGTATGTTCAGTAAAACAAACATGAATATTCTCTAATTTGAACGTCCCTAAACAAATTCAATTCCATTCATTGGAATAATTTAACTAATTAATCTAAAAATTCATAATTATTTTCCTTCCCCTTCAATACAACAACAGTACAACAGTAAAAAAGCAGAAATATTACCCTAATTTAAACCTCCCTAATAAATCTAATTTATTATAATAATTTAACTAATAAATCTATAATTAGATCATAGTAATGATCTATTATTTTCCTCCTCCTATAATACAACAACAGCAAAAACAACAGAAATATTACCCTAATATAAACCTTCCTAATAAATCTAATTTATTATAATAATTTACCTAATAAATCTATAATTAGTAATAATCTATTAATATCCTCCTCCTATAAGACAACAACAGCAAAAACAACAGAAATATTACCCTAATATAAACCTTCATAATTTATTATAATAATGTACCTAATAAATCTATAATTAGTAATAATCTATTAATTTCCTCCTCCTATAAGACAACAACAACAAAAATATTGCCCTAATTTAAACGTCCTTAATAAATCTTAACAATGAACCTAATAATTATTATAATTAAAAAATATATATATCTTACAAAAAATCATACAGCAATAATCTATTATTTTCCTTCCCCAACAATACAAAAATAAAAACAACATAAATGGTACCCTCATTTGAACATCCCTAATACATCCAATTTTTTGGACAATATTTGCTGAATAGACTATGACATACGACATAGACTATGAATTGATTATACGATAATATTACTTTCCTTCCCCTATAACAAATGTATTGATTTTCAAAGAATTTGGGCTCTTCCAATTTCTTTTCTAATATTGTAATCCAGTGTATCCCAGTAAGCATATTCAGCACTCAGTTGAACTTAATCTTCGCCTGATTTAAGTTGGCCACTCTTTCTGGCTCTGGCACTAAGTGATATTGTACGATGTGCGTGCCTTTTTAGTGGTCTCTACATTATTTGAAGTTGGGTCATTGACTGCAACAATGCATTAACTAAAAAACCGAGGCACACCCATTTGACCTCACTACCGTCCGCCTATATTCTTTATGGATGCCACATTTTTCAAGCGTTCGAAAACTTCCTAGCTTCTTCATTTCAAATCTTGTACAACAATCAGCAATAGTATTAGTTTTTTTCATTATTACAAAGCTCAATTATCTTGTTAGAATTATATAATTAGTTTGAATCTGATTAGTTTCACTTTCATAAAGAATAAGTCTAATGTTGTCGCAACGACTTTTATTATAAAATCATGAGACACTAGAGTTTCGTCATTTTCAATCTCAAACTAAACTAAAAAATACAGTTTGTTTGACATGACAGTCGAAACTAAAATATAATATTATGCTTTCATAATAAATGTGGTTGTGACATCAGTCTTATTCATTATGGATGAATCACAATATGACCACCACCAAAACAAACCAATACAAAAAGATTACTTTCATAGTTATTATTGGATTAAAAAGATTGATCATTTCATCAATAGAATTTTTATTAGGCTGTTGGAATTTTTCTCTAAATAAAAACTTTTAAAAGTTCTATTTATGTTAAAAATAAAATTAAACATATCATTTGGTACGTAAGAGCCTTATTATACAGACCCACTTTAGCCGCCGTCGTGCGCGACTTTTATGGCTAAATTACACTTACACCAGCTGAGCGTTTGACCGAGCTCAACAATGTCAAAGTATACGAAGTCATACACTTGTTTAGAGTCTGGGCTCAGAAATAGATGATTTTTCAATCAAATTTAACAAACTAGTGTAATTTAGCCATAAAAGTCGCGCGCGACGGCGACTAAAGTGGCCCTGAATAATGAGGCTCTTAAGCCGCGTCTCCACCAACCGAACATGCTCGGTGAACAGTGTTCGCTGGAATCAGCTGATGTCGCCGAACATTTTTTGGAGTTGGTTTGGTGTGGACGCCTTCTCGAACATTATGATCGGTGTGGTGGGAGTAGTGGCGGGAACCTGTTGTTGGTCGTCACTGTTCGCTCACAGACCGAACATTTCAATTGAACTCACGAACATGTTTGGTGACCCATATGTTTAATGTTTGCCCATTTTTTGTATTCGCCGACAATGTTCGGCAGACATGTTCGGTTGGTGGAGACGCGGCTTAAGATTTCAACTCATTTTTTCCACAATTCAAGCTTGTTTTGCTGAATCGGTGATATTAATCATGCTTAATAATAAGTTTAGATTAATTTTTTACATAGTTTTCTGTTGAATAATTTTGTTTAGTTTTTTATATTAATTAGTTCGTGAATAACTCTCGATCGTATTTCTGGTTAATACAGTATGATTGAAATCGATGTAATAATTTAGCTACAGTTCTCAACTGCTTATCATTATTTGGGAAAATTTTGGATGTGAAATCTTACCTTAAAATAGAGTAACCAACAATAAAATGCCAATACTGTAGTCTCTTACCGCAAAGATGTATGACCATAGTGTCCTTGGAAATGTAACAACGGAATGAGGTATTACCTGCAACAAATACAGATTTATTAATAATTTAAACAAAAACTATTAATGAAACAACAATAATTACAACAAATAATTAATAAATCATTACATAATGACAATTTGATAAACTGAGTTATTTCTAGTTAATTTTCAAATAATGTATTTTTATGTACATGAGAATTATATAGATATTACTTGGATTGAGGGCCTACAGAGTTTATCTAAGCACAAACCAGAAAGCACCAATCTTTCTCACTCCATGATCACCTTAATGCACCTCGCCCCCACCTGCCGGAAATCGGTAATAATGTTTTATCCTACCTTACGGAGGAGAGTAGGGTAGAGATAGCATATCTCCTTGATGGGGTTTTTACAAGGTGAAAAATACGTTGGAAATTCAAGGACTGGGCCACGATACGAGCAAAACGGCAGAGTGTCACCGCTTGCCGCCATTTTTCTTCTGCCGCTTGCCGCTCACCGGTCGTATCGTGGCCGAAGCCTTACTGTGATTGTGGTGTAGCATCGATCTTAGATACAAGATTCAAGATTGATACTTTGATCAAGTGTGAACACGTTCCATCAATGAGTCTTTCTTTGCACGTTTATCACTTGCTTCTCCACTGTCATACACTATTCCACAGGATGTGTTTGATTTCGCACCTATGATCGATGCTCCACTGTACAAACAATCATAGTGTGTTAGCCATAGGGTATCTGTTCAACCAGAGATAAGCTACGAAACTCCGCTCTTTGTAAGGGTGACCGATTGGATTGGCCAGCAAAAAAGACTTAGCTCTCTGCTGCAAAATCACTTCCCAGTGGTTCGGAACCGCCCAAAGATGTAGGTCCAACTCATCAATCACCATCATCCAATTCATTACCTACGCACAGGTCTCAGACCTATGTGGGCTTCATCCTCCGAAAAAACTAAATCACTATTTACATCTCCTGATTGTAGTATAATCAAATCAAATCTAAATCCATTTATTGCCAAAGACAAGTAAAATATATGTATAGGCCACGTCAAAACATACATCAAATCTATCACAGGTAACAGTCGCATCAATCACATCTTAAAAATTCTCCATATTAAAGCTAAAAAACTCATTATTATAAAAACAGTTAATTATTAAAAAATCCTTAATTTTAATTTTGAAGTCTCTCACAGATGGATGAAGAAATACACTAGTTCAACGCAGTTTGTTGGGGCGTTGCAACTTCAGTTTGCTGTCGTTTAAGTGGTCGTTTGTTCGAATCCCGCTCCACCGTCAGACATTTATGTGTAATCATTCACCTCATTACCCACGCACAAGTCTCGGACTCATGGGTATCATCAGCAATAAAAAAAAGAATAGTAAATCACAATTTTACCACTTGCACTAGTGTTTCCATTCTACTACATGTAGTATTATGTGTGAAGAATTTATTAACACGTACATGACACTTATGTATAGCAGAATAGAGATGTGATGAGAAGAACATTATTTTTTTTGATTGACTGTGAATTAACTTTAATAATTGAATTTAAACTTTTTTGTATTTTATGTGTTGACGAATGTTAATAACTCAAATGAGTTCTCGAACAGATTTTCTAATAATAATAACATTGATTCATGTCAACTACAGTATTGTATGTATGAGTATGAGCGGTTGCAACGATGCGACCTTGACTAGTACAGACTGTATATTATCAGTACGCGACGCGATGTGGAGAGAAAAACGGTGTCAGCTGAGACTAGATAGTTTACCACAGTAGTAGAGCAGTAGATAAGAGCAGACAAAAATCGCAATGCCAAATTAGGACGCTGAGTAACAGTAGAATGACAGCGCCTTACCTGAACACAGGCCACAGGCTGCGGCAATGAACCGGCAAGATGAAAAAGGACAACGAAAGAGAAGACAGCTGCCTACTCAATTTACACAGCGCACCAAATGTAAAACAATAGCGCGCCTACACTTGCGAATCACTCCAACAGACCATCCAAATGCCATATTCGGTTCCTGGGATCGAATGAAAAGATTGCCCACTGGTGAAATCAGGAAAAGGTTAGCTTTGAAACAGAAATATTAAAATTTGAAAAAATAAAAACAATTCACTCATTATGATGGCTGGTAAATGAAAGTTGCATTTCAATAGCTATTTGTGTAACTAGAGTGCAAAATAGCGTTTTTCTGCATCGAGAGAAACAGTTTTTTTCACGAGCCAAAGGCGAGTGAAAAAAGTTTCTCGAGTGCAGAAACAATACTTTGCACTCGTATTACACATTAAATTTTTCCTACAGTAATGTATAAAGTAATTCAAACAGAACAAAACAGGGCATACATAACCTGAAAATTCCTCACATAACCTATCTTCAAATCAAATCGATTTCATCAACAACAACTACAACAACTATTCACAGCTGAAGCAGAGTAGCCAACCTATTTCTGAATGCAGAATAGGGAACCTGCGTATTACATGCTCACTATTTTGTGTTGTTAGGTTGCAAATTTGGAGTGCGGAAAAGTACATTCCCGCACTGCAATTTACTTTCCCGCACTGGTTCAGGAATAGACTATTTTGCGTGCTTCAGTTAGTGCAAAAATAGGCATTTTTTCGGGTCACTGTAGGAAAAATTATTTTTCAGGAGGATAGTAGGACACGAACCAAAGAGACAAGACATTCCCATACCTAATCAATCAGGTAGAGCGGAGACGATTTTCAGTAACCCAGAAAGAATTTTAATTTGAATTTATTCATTTGTTTATAGAATAATATTACAAAAACATTACAAATAAAAAGAAAAATAACAAATACAGTACATTATTGTGTACAAATCATAATATTATTGAAACAACACTCACATGGACCTGCTGGTATGTTTGTGAGTTGTTTGAGTTTGTTTAACTTTTTATGAGTATTGAGAAAAAAAATTATAATAATAATAAGAGACTGGCTCTAGTTAGAAGAAGTTCTCTGTGTAAGCAAAGACAATCAATATCATTTGTCATTGCTATAAGAACATAAAAGTATAAAACTGATTTTCATTAAAAAAAAAAAAAAAAAAAAATTAGTCTACCTAAAAACAGTCGCTAGGTAACAGAGGTTCTGAACTTATTCAGGTTTCGACCTGAAAGCACTGACACGATAGTATTTTATAAGACGCTTTGTAAAAATATCTTTAATTAAAATTAATTTTTAAATCTTAAAATCTAGTAACTTAGGCTGTTACCTACTGAATGTGTAGCCTACATTTAAAAAATATGTTTTACATATTTTATTCATACACATTGACTTATATGAAATAATAATAATTATTAAAAAGAAAAGGAATTAAATAGAATTATTTATTCTATTAGCATGAATTGTTCTACACATGTCTGCCTGTATTTTATTTATAGCCTACATATAAACTTATCAACTTATGTGACAATAAACATGTAACCTACGTCTCTTTCTTTTGCGTTAGTCTACTCACAAGTTTTTAACACAGAAAATCTATTTCCACAGGAATTTATCAGGTTCTCACTTTACTAGTACAGCATTGCTATAAACTAATAAATGTATTATATAAAACAATTTAAGAATTGTTGTGCATTTACAACAATTCAATTAAAATCCTACGAAAGATTTATGAACATTTTTAATGCTTTTAAACCTCAAGTACTTGACACTCATTGCTACACTTCTCATTGCTACAAAGCATTCTCTAACATCAATTAGTTTCATAAATAATATTTATTCACAAATTCGCTTTCATTATTATAATTCTTTATTGTATAAACTATAATTCAGTATGCACCGCTGGAATCCCGCCTGACAGGAGCAGAGGAAGGGGACTCCAAGCTTTTAGGTGGAGGGATGAGTTCAATAGAATTGGAGATGTGTGGTTGACAGCTAGAGGTCGAAGACAAACTATAGTAAAATATAGTACTATAGTAATGGACAAACTATAGTACAAGTGTAAAAATTATTTTAAGGGAAGACACAAATACCAATTATGTATTTTTCGTACATACAGTAGAACATCTTTAATTGATTATCCAGAAAAAACTGTTGTTCCAGAAAGGTATTCATTCGCTAATGAGGGTCGTCTTGTCAATATTTCAAAGTCATGGGACACCATAAAAATTATTTAAATAGTAGATTACGTTATTAGGAAGTTTGTTATGTAGAGATTTGGTTATATACGCCTATATGCCAACTTTTACATCAAATGAGAGGCTTTTGTTTTATGAAAGGATGGAAATAAAGCATTATTATTAAAATTTTCAACTTACAGATACGGTCGCAATCCATGGTTACAATTCGCCGTTGCAGAGAAGGACTCAAACTGAACCAATTAAATTGAAGTGCAGTATCACAAAACCGAAAAATTTTAGAAAAATATCAATGAAATGGAAAAACGGTGAGAATTTACTGGCATTGGCCCCCACAGTATCAGCGACAATGTACACACTACAACTACACTACACCGTGCTCGAGGAAAGGCCACTGTCGAATGGTGTGCTTCCGGTTTTGTTGAATTCGACCGGCGGAAACAATTCTAGAACAAAAGGATACACCGCGCCTATTTCGCCGCCACCGCCGCAACGGTTTTCCTCCGATACCGATACGGCAAAACAGAACTACAACATTCAAAATATTGGGGAATCAGTTCAGTAGTGGACGCAGTTTTCTAACTTTACCTTGATAAGATAAAATTATTTCGGTATCTACATGCATAGGCGTGCGCAGAGCTTTAAAAATGGGGGTACCATCCCACCCACACCAGTAGATCTGGGGGGGGGGGGGGGGTGTGGACCTCCCCGGAGCCGGGGGTCCGGGGTGCACCCCGGAATTTTTTTAAAATAATGACCTAAGTTTTATGCATTTTTGAAGCAATCTGAGGTATGAAATTAGTAACCCAACTGCAACACAATCTTGTCCGTTTTATATTTGTGAATTAGTCTCAGGTATTTTATGGGCTTCCTTGAAAAAATACGAACAAGTCACACAATCAACTTTAAATAGAGTGAAACAAAACTGTTTAACACAAGTAAAATATTTATGACATCATTTAACATAAATTTTAGTTCTATAGGGACATTCTCTCTTGTGGGGAACCATGGATTTGAAAATAATAACTGATGAGTTTCCTTTATACATTTCAAAATAGATGCCATACCACCAAGATTCGAGAGATTTTTTGTCAAAATCGAAAGATAATAACTATGTCATGACTGGGCTTTTTTATCAGCTTGAAATGTGTCTACAGTAATAATAAACAAAATTATACCCTATTTAATAAAATTAAGACTTAATATGCTACGGGCATTCAATAGCATTTAGCATAATTAACTACCTAAATAAAGATTGCGCTAGAGATCATTGGTCGCTGAGGGGGGGGGGGGGTAACCAATGGAACGTGGGTACCGCGGCACCCCTGGTGACCCCCGTGCGCACGCCTATGTCTACATGAAAAAATAGATTTGGAAAATACTAGGAAGCGGTACAATGGAAAAATTCACAAGTACCTACTTGAAGTTCAATGTGATGGGTTCAGATCCTGTTATGCGTTGTTCATTCAACTAGGCTATATTAGTTTTATGTTGTTACTTTAAATGACGGTATATTTATATATACAGTATATATTCCATTGTGAATATTGCCAATTCATGGAGTATTGTTCTTATAGCTCAATAAATTAAATTGAAAACTGCTGTAAAATGCATTATCATGTAGGTTTGGGAGATAGTCATGAGATGAGAATGAGTGTACTTAATGAACCAACCTTACATCTTTAAATAGGTGTAAAATCTATTGTCAAGAGACCTGAGGATAAAAAAACTACAGGCCGAAATAACTGAGGACAGCTTCAATAGCAAAGTGGCAAATAGCAAACAGTAATAGCAATAGAAAACGGCAGAAACAATAGGGGCAGCCATAAAACATAGCTTGGTTTGCAAGCGCTGCTCTATGTAAAATTTTACCTTTTTGGAAAGTTAACATTAACATTTAATTAACCGTATGAATTATAATCGAAGTATAATATTATTCATTCTGACATGATTTTACGTGTACTACATTACAGCGCAGTTGGTTGAGGCGTCGCAACTTCAGCTTATTGTCACTTCAGCGGTCGTAGGTTTGAATCCCGCTCCTCCGTCTGTCATCTATGAGTCATTATTCACCTCATTACTCACGCACAAGTCTCGGACTAATGTGGGAATCATCAGCAATTAAAAAAAATTGTACTGATTTAACTGCGCGAAATTTGAACTTTAATTAGGTACATTAATTATTAATGTTCATAACTAAAATCATTATCATTATTTTGAACTCTAATATGGTCCGTATTTATGAAACTACGTTTCAAGTGAGAAGCATTCACTCGAAGTCTTTCCAAGACTCCCTTGAGTTAGAGAACTTTCAAAGTACGTTCGTACGGCCATTAGTTAGTTGACTATGTGCGAGGAACTTCCAAGGTATGTCTATTGCACTATTGTATCATTATTATCATTGTACTATTATTATTATTGACGGATCAGATGTTACAAATACCTGTTTATGAACTAATCTTAAAGCTTCCTAAACAAGGTAGCCTCTAAAGGAAAGATTTTCATGAATCTCTTCAGATCAGGAAGTTAGGTTAGTTCATAAATACTGTAATGATTTTGAACCCTTGAGCCTAAATTTTGACCTTAATATTCTGGTAACTTTGTAAATTTGTAAATAGACTCAGTTTATTTAAAGTTTTTGTCATTCTGAAATGAATGCTGAATTTGAATTTAGCGACAACTGCTTCGCCATTGTGGTATGATAGTTGTCTCTAATATTCTTTCTGTATTTTGTTGGTGTGGTTAGGACCTGAGCATTTTTTGATTCTAACTAAACTTGCATAAATTTCATGGAATTCGCCGAAACTGTATTTCGTGAATATTGTTGAATGTGATTGTTACATCAGGTCATTGAATAGTCCTGGTGTAAATCACATAAGCAATGCATAGGTATAACAACTACATCACCTCCACCCAAAACTTCTCCGGGCCTGCAGAATGTGACTGTTAAAGAAAAATAGAAATTAATTCAGGAACTTGAAATACACTATTACATTTTGTATGTTAGATAGTTATTGTCGATGCTACTGCGTTGTTTATTGTAATTAATGGTTATTTTAAGGTACTGTAGATGGTGCACCAGAATCTCACCCTGTTGATGGAAGGTTTTGGATTGGATTTATCCGTAATCAATTTAACCTCAACTTAGCAAGTAATTTAACGGCAGTGAGTTGTCTTTCCATCTGACATTGTTGAACGAGCCTTAACAATTTTTTTTGTAGATTACGTCTTGGAGACTCCAGTTAAGGAGTATAAGACAAGTCAGATCAACAATGTTATAAACTAGATACCATAATTAGTTGAGGTGAGGCTTAATTTTGATGTGAAAGGAACTCTTGTACACTATAAAAAGCTTTATCAACTAAATATTTTGTTGATTCCTTATAAACGCGCTCAAATTTGGTCTCCCTCAAACCGTAGAGTTTTTTTACCCGCTTTAAAAAATCTCATGACGGCGCTAGTCGGCTCGACAGGTCAATCACTCAAAGATCCCAAGAGTTGGATAAAGTCTGCAGAAGCGCATCCTCCGATGCATCAAAAAGACCACCACACACACAAGCACGCGTTCAAACGCACAGCGCACAGTGTGAAGCGACCTCCTCAGGCTGACGACGCCTTGAACTGTGTAGCCCACGTCTGAAAATAGCCTACTATTCTATGCCGACCAATGCAGCTCTAGAACTATAGATGCCTTGGTCAAGACGAGTGTGTGCTTTCCATTGCACTGGTCAAGTCTTTATGAATTATTGTAAGCAACAGACCGTAACTTACAACGTCATCATCAAATGGAAGCACCAATACAATACACTACCTCTATACAGTGGTCCTTATGTATGGGAACCCCTAAATAAATTGGAAATTGTTTCAGCTAGAATACCGTAACTTCCAGGACGAGTTATTGGTTAACTATTCTTTATTTTGACGTACAACTGAATTTGAAAGTGTTCAAGTATTGTATGTGCTATTGGTCGAATAAATTATTATTATTATTTCTACCCCTTCTCAGTGGGTGACCAAGGGGTTGTAACTTAAATATTTTAAATGGGAATACCCATTGTGTGACAATGTTTAAAGGTCTCTTTAAAACAAGAAAACTTACACGAATAAAAATGTTCTACGATACTTGTATCCAAAATGGCGGCGATTGGAATTTTGGTTTTCAAAGAGATAATTGATATAGTAATGACACTTAAAATGTTTGATCAGAATTTTATTGAACAAGAACCAAAATAAATTGAAAAAAAAACTGTTGTTTATTAAATATTATTTGCAAATTTGAAAATAAATTATTCTATTCCATTTTTGATTTGGAATGTTTTGAAACTGACACGCAACAATGCATGAAATTTAGAAAATGCTATTAAAGTGATCTCATAAATTTAGGGCGTTCCCATACATCTGGACCACCCTGTATAACAAATTTCAAATAACTAAATCCTCTATTGAAAGAAATTTATTGGTGTCCCTTGACATTGCAATGTTGGCAAGACAACCTCTCATTAACTAATAACTCTCCAGAACAATTTTTTCTCCTGGATAATCGCTTTTGTTATACAGAATTTCAAGTATATTACAATAAATGTCCTCTAATCTGGTCATTATGATGAGCGTATGACTTTTATTGGGGAGAGACTCTTACGGGTAGTTCCACCTCGCCGTTTAAGCCAAATTAAGAGGAGCATGGTGGATCTACAATTCAAGATGGGCTCCAAACCACCAGGTAAATGAAAACAAATCGGAAATATCAAGTGATCTTCTTGTATTTAATCGTTATTTAAAGTTTCTTATTATTTTCTTCTATGAGATAAATTTTAAATTAATTAGCTTGGGACACTCATAGCCACAATATCCAGTCACCATCAAATTTTCTGAAAATATAATAAATCCAACCCACCTAAAACTAGGTGCAACCCATCAATCACCACCATCCACTTCATTACCCACGTACAGGTCTCAGACCTATGTGGGCTTCATTCTCCAAATAAAAATGTCCCTCAGTCCAGCTATTGTAAATCAGATTTTTTCTGGTGCATGAAACATTATTTTTCTAAAATAAAGCTTACATCATTGCAATTTAGGTTGTTATAAAAATATTAAATTCAATTCTTAACTAATATTTTCCATAACTAATTTTTTTTCAAGAAATATTGCGTTTCATACTGTAGTTACACATTACACTTGATATTCAAACACAAGTACTGCAATTGTTGAAAAACCTGCTAGTAAATTCAACACTTACATATAAGTGTGAGTATAGGCCATGAGTAGACCTCCAGCCGTGTCTGAGTAAACATTACAACAATGCGAAATGTCCACCCAGGAATACGTAAGTGCTAAATTCACTAGCAAAGTACTTTTAACAATTATTTATGTTTAAATGGAAGTGTTTTTGTTATTTGTATAGCATAAGAATGAAAGTTTTATGTTATAACAGTTCTTACTGTATAATAGAGTACGGAATTGTACATTATTTTGTGTAATTAATAAATTTAAATATTTTGAAAAAAATAGGATGGAAAATTATGTCAGTTACCTTTCTCTTTAAATTTAATTGCAGTAAACCTAATGTATAATGTAAAGCCACATTACTTTCCAAGTATATTTTTTATTTTTCTGCATTTACTAATTACATGAGAAGTAAATAAATACTAAATTACACATTTAGTGTAAATTACATTTATGAATAGACACAATAGATTACATTTATGTATTTGTGAGTATTGAAATATTATAATAATTGGTTTAGACTCATTCACTAATTTCTTATTGATTAGGCATTGAATTTAGCAGTAAAATGATATCAGATATCCAAAGGTAAGAATGGAAACCTTCAGTGCTTTAATTAAAAATGCCAGTAGGCTACAGTATTTTCCAACGAAAATGCCAATTGACGTTCATCTCATCTCATGCCACCAACATGAAAAATTGTTAAAAAAACAGTCACATACTGTAATGTAGTTGTAATGCAATTTCCTTAGTTTACAGCCTTACTCTGTTTTCCAAGAAAAATCTTAGTGGAATGAAATGATGAATCTTCCATCGAATATACTTTCGAACATCATTGCATCAATTACACAGCTAGTAAAAAGTTCAAAGACATATTTTTAGCAATGCTAAGGTCTCAAATGAAACCAACATGTCAACCAGAGCCAGAACCAAACTAACGAATAAAACAAACTGAGCCTAAAAACGGCGTTTAACCAAGTATTGACAGACTTGGATGATAAACCAACCTACACAGTTACACCCTAACGATATTTTACTGTACCTTTTTTGTTAGTGAAGAATGTTTTGCAACTATTTAAGTGTCCCCAGCACTTGGTTTTTTCTTAATTAGAAAACTGAGAAGCTAATTCAAGTTATTAAATTGCTAATAATTAATTATACATTAATTTTATAAGCACATGAAGTCTACATAAACTCTAAGAGCATATAGAAAATGAAACATTATCAAGGTTCGTGTTTTGAAGAGGGGCAAATTTACCGAGCGCTCTAATTCTGGGCTGGAGGTTTAGATTAGATTATCTTTCTTTATTCATGTCAATTTACAATTTTTGCATATGAATGGTTAAAAACAAAATTATCATCTTCGCATTGATACAACCTAGTAGACTCAGATGCTATTTTTATAGTGCAAGAAATTATGTACAATGATAACTACGGTAATGAAAATCTAAGTGATGCAATTACATGAAATGGCGAAGTTTGGACAAAGATTCGTCTATCCTTGACACTTAACCAGATAGGGTATTATGATATATGATTGAGGGTAATGTGATCAGCTACACTCTACTGAGACGTTTGATGCCATTAATTTCTAAGAAGCATCTGATAGAAGTGTACTTTGCAATGTTCCATAGCCATGTTTTGCATGGGTTACAGCTGTGGGGACATGCACCTGCATGTAAGGATGGACAGCTCCAGCAAAAGAAGTCACTGCGAATTTTGGACTCAGCAGGATATCCGGATCATTGTCGGCAGGTTTTCATTAGACTGGGGATATATACTGAAATAAACAAGTATATTTTGCTCTCTTTGCTACAGAAGGGGAAACTATAATACACTTAGGCCTACTAAGAGAGCAGACATGCACATCCATAATACCAGAGGAAAAGCGAAAATTAATGTTCCATTAAACAAGAAAAAGGACTGTTTCCCTGAACTCGCCCAAAAACTCTACAAAGTACTGCTGGACAGGGTGAGGAACCTGAGTGAAAGGAGTTTTAGGACAAGGATTGAGGCCTAGCTCATAAACCATTATTTAGAGAATACTACAAGGCTGTCAAGAATAAAAAATGATAAAAAATTTAGTTTGGAAAAAGTCATCTTAGCCATCTTGATCAGAAATATATTACCAAGTTTTATTATAATTGACAAATCAGGGTCCAACTGATTGTTGCTAGTTTTCTGTTTAAATTAGGCCTATAAAGTTTTCATTATTATAAGTTTGATGTAAACTTATAAAGTGACAACGACTAATGCAGGTCTGAGCAGCTACATGACACACTCAATCCAGCAAGCTGGTCAATGACGAAGATATGAAGTAAGCAAGTATAGCAAATGCAGGTAGAAAATAAATAGTATGTTGTTAGCAAGTTAGGTTAGGACTCATCATCACTCAGATATCGGTCAAAAAGGTTCCCGGGAATTCTTCTCTGGAAATGAAATCAATTGTATTTATTTATATCTATTCCTTATGAAATCTCAACATATTTGTAGCCCAACTAACTTTGCTTACAAGCAATGCAGGAGTGTTTTGAGAAATTTTCATAATGAAGAGCAAGATGATATTTAAGTTGAGAAATTTATGAAAATTTATAATGGCTTTTAGATTATCCATAATTGAATGAAATTCTTATTTGCTCACCCACAAGTATTTACTCTTGCTTACTCTATGCAATTCGACTAGAAAAAGGGTTAATCATCTTCAGTGATTTAAGTATAGATGCATAGCTATTGACATAATTTATTATACTGTGATTCGTTAATAGCCCTTTATTATTCTTGAACATTGACTGCATTCGAACCCCCGGAAAGCAGCTCAACAACTGTAGGCTACTCAACGCTAAGTTAAAGCACGAACAAATAACGACTGGTAACAATAATTCGGACCCACCCACGAAGTTGAAATCTTTCAAGTTTGGTTCAACGAATATTAAACAAAATGACTGCTCGGTAAATGATTAATAATATCTTAAAAACGAATAAGACCAGCAGTTATACTTCAATTTCAAAAATCACGACCAAGTAAACGAGCCATTCGCACCATTGAGGTTACGTACAAGACAACATCACTTGCTAATCGTTTCAATCTGTTCATTCCATAAGAAACTGAGCGATTTTACGAAAGCATGAGGTTAGAATATGATGATAAAAGGAAACTTCGCATAATAGAAACGTCATAGGTCATACAGAAATTTAAAAAATATTCAACTTAGTAATTTGACAGTGCAGTCTAACTAGGGCAGGCTAACCCGAATATCGGTTGACATCAGAAAAATATCGAGTTGGATGTGGGCAAATCACGCACATATAAATGAAGGCTTACTTCACACTATTTACTGCCATGAAAGTAGAGGATTAATTGTTTAATTTACCTGTAAAATTCGGCAGCCCAGCCTTCACGTCTTGCTCAGCCATTTTTGCACCAACTTGGATGTTCTTATTATTCTTCTTTTCCTTCACTTGCTGGCCAGTTCGGTTGCCGAATTGCATTGTGGGTCTCCGACGTTTCCTGTGAGAAGTGACGTCACATCACCAGATCAGTTCAGAAATTTCAGTTGTCTGCTGTACATTGATTCGAACACTTGTGAGGTACAGTGATCGGCATCTTATAACAAAAATGAGGGATTCAGAAGTTTATATTGTTTCAGCTGTAAGGACACCCATAGGTAATTTATTCTGTTATTTATAAATAATAAAATCTTTAACTTTAGTGAGTAAATTCAGACGTATAGGTCGTGTGTTCATTTTCAAAATGAACCACAGGTCATTCAGACATTGCTCAGGTATTTGAAATGTTTGTACCTAAATTGTGCTTACTTTGAAATTTACATCAGTTGGTTAATATAATCAACTTCCAACTTCTAGATACTCGTTCTGCTTTGTATGTTTCTGCTCACTATTAGAAATCAAAACATTGTTATCAATGTAATCAAAAACATAACCTAGACTTTTATCATAAATTAATGGATTTACACCAATTGTTCGATTGGTGATTATAAGATTTTTAGTTTCATGCAACTTCCAATTGAGATAAACTGTAAAAAATGTGCTGCTCTAGAAAAATACTAAGGATCTTGAAAAGTGTTTGTGTTTTAACATGAGGATTGTTAATTTGAGCGTACGAAGATACTGTACCACGTACCATATCCTGAAGACAATACGAGGTTTTATAGCTCACACGTTTGAATAGAAAGACACCTGAATCCTTGGATGTCTAATATCCCTCGCCTCACTGCAATATGCGGTACATTTTTGTTTACTGTCCAGGACTCACAGACTGTTTACATTCTCACCAGAAGAGCAATGAAACTGTTATATTTAAAATATGGTACGCTGTTTAAAAATGTACATACCATACTCATAAAAGTGCTTACAGGATGAATAAGCAGTGAGATTGTTCTCCTTTGTCTGTTCGCCCTTTTTAAAGATGAAATTTATATGCTTTATTAATAGGCATGTGGTGCTTGAATTATGTAAATACATTAACTTTTACATAAAATATTGTGAAAGTTGAAAAAACAAATTGTAAGCTCATTATGATTTTAATCCTCTTGTTACAATTTGATAATTTACTCTTGCAAAAATCTAGAATGAAAAGTACCTACACTTTTACTAGTCTTAATCAACTAGATGCTGTCATAACCAGCTGCAGCCATTTTTTAGTGTCATTACTTAGAAGAGAAGTGATTAATAAACCTTGCAGCTAAAAGGAATATACATGCTTAAACAACTCTTTTCTTTCTTTCTTTTTCGGAGGATGAAGCCCACATAAGTCTGAGACGCGTGCGTGGGTAATGAATGATGGTGATTAATGAGTTGAACCTACAGTTTTAGGTGGGTTCCGAACCACCAGGAACTGAATGTGTTAATTTCCCAGTGCTGCTGTCACTGCTCCCACTGTCATTATAGTCTCAGGCCTGAGACTTCTATTGAAACTAGCCTATAGATTTTTAATCTAATTAAGAACCAGGAAATTTTGAACCGAGGTGTCTGAAAAAATGTTTCAAATAGCTGTAAGTAGACATTTTGCAGGAGGAAAGGACCTGCTTATGGATCCTGTTTGATCAAAATACTGAACAAAATGTTGAGAGATTCTCCTTACAAATCCGTAAATGAAAAATGTTATATTTCTTGCTAATTCGGTATTTTTATTCATTAGGAAATTTCTGTGGTGGCCTGTCAACTTTAAAAGCTTCAGAAATGGGCTGCGTAGCTATTCGAGAAGCATTGGATAGAGCCAAAGTCAAACCTGAAGAAGTTTCTGAAGTTATTATTGGACAGGTAATTTCTATTTTTATTATTCTCTATAACAAATTCAGTAGTTTATTATTATTTATATACTATTTTTTTACTTATTTGTTAGAATGTTAGAAAACTCTTTCAAGCCCTCTATTACTACACTTCACTAAAAGATGCCTTTCAACAGAATTGGACAATTAAATCAAGGGCAGGTGCCAAAAGACTTATCCGTAATAATCCTCATTTACATTGTTATTCATCGTCATATTACATTATGGAGGCTGACGAAGCTTCTCTTCAGAAGTGGAATGCATCCCTCCAGCAACTCCAATATAAGTAAGAGAAAATAATATTTTAATAGAAATTATACAGTGTCAGTTTTGATATAAGGTTGTTATTCATTGCAAGATTATAAATTAATACACTTATGAAATTTTCAAAACAAAACTTTTCAACTCCTAACTATATTTCGCTGATTCTTATAAAGTAACTTACTACGGTACATTCTCAAATGTTAAATTTGTATCTTCAACAAAAATGATGAAATCACTGCCCATTTAAAGCTTAATTACTGTGCTTATTTTTTGCAGTAACTGTTGGAAGAGAATTTATTTATATTAAAATAATAGCCTATAATATTCCACTATTATTCAGAGAGAAAATAGCACCTTTGTCGCTATTCAAATTTTACTGAGTCAATAAATATCTTGGCTACATATAAACTTGAGAAAATAGTTCTAAAGATTATATTTTTTAGTTATATTTATTAATGTAGGTAATATACAATTGAATAGGCCTACACCTTTCTCTGGGTATAAACAACAACTTATATCACCTCTCAATAATAAACTCTTCAATGAATAATAATGTTCCTGGATTTCCTGTTTTATGACGAACTGCGTTGTTAATATTAACTTTTCATGTGAAATTTAACGACTTGCAGTCTCTGAAGATGGATCTCATAGATTCGAAAGTACTCGGCCAGATTAAGTGAGTTATTATACTTATTCTTAACAAATATTTGACTGCAAGTCGTTAAATTTCACATGAAAAGTTAAGAATGATAATGTATCAAATCTTTCGAAATTTTAAAACAGCTCTTTCTGTTATTACCATTCTAAAGTATTTTCATAGGTTTTTTCTTAATTTTTTAATTTTCTCAATATTTATGAACATTCAAATTGAATGAAAACAGTATTGCAGACGACAAGGTTGGGAAATCGTTCGATGAAAATGAGAGGACTTTATGCTGACCAATACAATAATTAAACTTGAAGGTTGTCCAGCATAACTCACAATCGCTGTGAAATACCAGTTTTTTAAGATTTTGTAATTCAACGACCTTCAAAAACTGAAAGCCAGATAACAGGTACTGACCTAGATACTTGAACTTTCACTCACATCTTCAGCTGTGGAAAGTGAAAGTGTGGATAGAGAGAAGGAGAAACTGGTTACAAACTCAAATATGTCTTCATTTCAAAGTCATACTTTGAGCAATCAACATCAATATGAATTATGTGTTTTTGAATATGTGTTATTGCAGGCACTTGGAATTATTATTAAAATATTTCATATTGTTCGAAAGTCTAAATAAACAAATCTCTACTTTTATTCACATGAAATTGAATTGTACATTTTGAAGCTCCACTCCTTTCTGAAATAAATAACATGTATCTACTTACTTTAATACAATAAATTATGTTAAATTGAATATTTAACATTTTGAAGTTCCACTCCTTTCAGAAATAAATAACATGTATCTACTTTAATACAATAAATTGTATGGATTGGGTACATTTTTTTATTCAATTCATAATATTTATTCAAATTAAATTACATTTGTAAGCGAGGCTTAGTACCATTTGAATTATTGTCAATACAATTACAATAATAGTACAATAATTCAAGAGACATACTCCGAGCTACCAACACATAGTCAGGTGGTGGTGGTAATCGCGGTGCTGTAATCAGTGACTGCTACTCCTGCGTTCACGGGTTTGATTCCTGTTCAGTCTGGTATATTTCGGGTAATCATTCACCTCATTACCCAAGCATAAGTCACGTACTCATGTGGCCATCATCAGCAGCAAAATATCAATATACTGCTTTTGAGAAATCTAACAATAAATTATTTGAGATGGGAAATATGACTCATCTTACAGCTTTCCCGCACATTCTTCAATTATGTAATAGACACTTTCACGTCTAACATCAGTAGGATATTTACTTGATAACTTTCTACATTCTTGGGAATTTTGCAAAATCTTTTACACTTGGAGGAAGCTGATTTAATATTTTCAGTCAACTCTAATGTGGTCCTCGTTTTAAAATCGTCAACACATATACTGGTGAAATTATGATGTTGAAGATCCATCTTGTTTCCTCTAATATGTAATAAAAACTTGAAAAACACTTTAAAGTGGATTGTATATGTGATTATTTCAGTGTAGTGGAGAATAGAGCTGAGTTTTAAATGTAGATAATATGCTTTCTTGTTGAGTTCATTTTTTTGTCTGTGTAGATGTCGTATGCTGTTTTTTATGAATAATAATTGAGCCTGTTTCACAGTTTTTTGAGCAGGTATGCTGTTGTTTTTTAAAGAAATCTTGCATATTTAGGAATGATTTGGTTATGGATACACTTGAAAGTGTTTTTTAAGTTTTTATTACATATACTGGGTTACTAAGAATCGAGAATTTTGCTTTGTTTGATTATGGCCCTCTGTCTAAAAAGGTCAGTCTATGTACCGGGTAACTGAGGATCAAGCAACCGTTTCTTTTTCATTTTTGTGTTTTGATTCTTATTACAATTAATGTGAAATTAATATTAGTGTCTTATAATTATGTCTTAATAATATTCCTGAACTAACCCTTATTTAGTATTGGCTTTCGTGCAGCCGTCTAATTCATATTCCTGAATTTATTATTCTGGACAGACCCAACATCAAGTAACATAAATATTTATGATCTATGTCTCGGTAGTAGTTATGTGTTAATGAACTCGGCAAGTAATTATTTAATTTTAAAAGTTGTTTTTCCCGTGTCTAAGCGTCACATGTCCAGGTGGTAAAATATTAATTGAGGTTTTACAACCTTTCCATTTATGAAAACTTGATAAATTTTTTTTGATAAGACAGTTGATGGAATTTTAAACAATCAATTGGTAAAAGAATATTTGCAAAAAAAATTTATTTAACATAAACTCCTGGGCGCTCTTTGTAAGGGTGACCGATTGGATTGGCCAGCAAAAAATGATCTTTTCTCTGCTGTAAAATCAATTCCCGGTGGTTCGGAGCCCACCTAAAACTGTAGGTCCAACTCATCAATCACCATCATCCAATTCACTACCCACGCATAGGTCACAGGCCTATGTGGACTTCATTCTCCGAAAAAGAAAATAATTTGAAGTTTATTCTTACTCCCTTTCATCTGCTATTACGAAGTAAACAATATGAATGATTTTAGATGTAAGGCCGATGATTTTTTATATGCGAAAAGTGTAAATATTTTATTGGAAGCCAGACTCTAAAATATTTTTTTTTCAATGGCTTACAATGTATGATTCTCATCTTTCATATGTTTATAGCTTGTACTTACGTAATACGAAGGGTTGACTGTAAAACAAAAGTTAGACAGCCGGTAATCAAACCCGAAAGCTTATGGTCAGTGGTCTGGAACGCTAACCACTAGACTACATGTGTATAAATTTCAAATGTGAATATAAAACTGTGTGACTGTTTCACAATATGGTTGATTCGGAAATTTAAAGTCTTCAATTGATGAAATATGTCAATTCAGCTAAACGAAACTCATAATTTAGTAGGCCTACTGAAAAAACTCAATAAAGAATTTTCCAAAAAATGTCAAGGTGCTGTATGTGAATTTCAAGCGTATGTTGTTGTAAGAGAGGTTAAGATTAACTTCCTTCCAATACATTCCAGAGTGCCATTTTCCTTGAACGTTATTAGAGAGGTAACATTTTTTGATTGTCTAAATGTCATGGATATAAAATACAACCGGTATTCTCTCAGATCAGAGTATTACTACTGGTTTTTGCACTATCATTCATAGACTGCCGGTTGAGGGCTAAATACATTAAAAGAATATTAACAGTAAATGCGTAAAATATATACTGTTCAGAAAAACCATGAATAATTCATTCTTGTTGAAAGGTTTTCAATTAATTTTTCTTCTCTAAATATGGTACAATAGTCCAAAATTAGTATTTGACAGTCTACTAGCTAAATCAAAACAATGCTCTTGCTTTTCTACCAATTAGAACCCCTAGTGAAAAATTTTAGTTATTTAGATGTTGAACTGAATAATGAGAACAAGATGATTTTCAGCATAAAAAAAGAATAATGTCTGGAAATAGAGGGTACTTCAGTAACATAAAACTTCTAAAAAGCAGGCTCATTTGTGCAAACACTAAATTGAAAATATACGAGAGCCTAATACGGCCAGTAGCGACATATGGCTCTGAATCTTGGACATTAACCAAAGGAGACAAGCATAATCTAGGTGTTCTTAGAAAGATTTATGGTCCTATTAAAGAGGGAGAAGAAGGACAAATTCAGAGCTGCAATCATTGATACACGGCCGTAATATTGTACATTTTATAAAAGCGCAGAGACTCAGGTGTTTTGGGCATTTCTGCAGAATGAGTGAAACCAGAATGCCCAAGATAATCTACAAAGAAAAACTTCACTCAAGAAGAAAGAAAGGCAGACCAAGGATAAGATAGGAGGATGAAATCAGAGAGGATATCTTGAAGATGGGATAATATATATAGAGGATGGAGAGGGATTTTTGTTGATAGAGATGCTTGGAGGGCTGTAGTGGAGGAGGCCATATTGGGCTGTAGTCAAAAATTTGAATCCCCTACAAGTTTTTTAGTGCATCTGATTCTCTTGAATTTCATCTTATACATTTTTTAATGCATCAATGAATTTTACTCAGGCTAAATGTTTTCCATTTGTTTCGCATTAAATTTCTTGTGCAAGAAACTCTCTCTAGTTATAGTCCACATTGAAATACAACGTGTATGAGAATTAAATCGCTTTCAATTGAATTTGAATCTGTAAACTACATTTTTTATTTTTTCAGGCTTTGACTGCAGGACAAGGCCAAAATCCAGCTAGGCAAGCAGCTGTTGATGCTGGAATACCCTTTTCAGTCCCCTCTCATCTTATAAACATGCTCTGTGGATCTGGAATGAAGTGAGTAAATTATGGAACAACATATTTCACTCTCTGTAGAATTCTATTCCCTATTATTTCCCCAGATTCGTCTTCTTGCCTTCAAGGATTAAGAATTTCCGTGTTTCGACTCACAATATTCATTGTAAACGATAATATTGAATAATATAAGATATGTGCTTTAACGCCATCTCCAGATTCGTCCAGCCATTAGTTTTTGGCTAAGACATTACACCTAGAAAAAATCTTACAGTAATTTTAATAGTTACTGTAGCAGTAACTATGAGTTAACGAAAAGAAATTAAAACTACTGCAATAGTAAATAAATAAATTGTAAGTTAAACACCACGGACTTATATCTGCAAAAGTCCCTAGCGACCATTATATTACTACATTGTGCAATATCACTTTTCTTTATTTTCTTCGTCTATTATATTATTCTTTCAACTACTTTTGATAACAATTTTTTTGTCCTAAATTTTTCACTTCATTTCTTACTATTGTATCAATATTGTTCTCAGTATTATCTATTTTATTATTAGGTACTTTATTTTCGTTCCTTCGTTCGTATGGTTTGATAGCTATAGCTATGGTTTGGTTAGCATCTAATTGATGAATTTATTGCCTTTATTCCTTTATTTATAACACAAAACACAATCAAATAGAGATACAACCAGGCATAGCCCACTACTGCCTTCTTTACAAATTTTGAAATAAAAAATCCAAATTTTAGTTAATGTCCAAGTTGAACTAGGAATTTCACTTTGAATACAATTACTGGTTCTTCCCAAAACAAAAATATAAATTTGGGGGCTCAATTTAAAAACTTAGCACTAACACAGTCCAATAGTCCAGAGAAAGTAGACATAATTTTGATTTTTTTTGAGATTTAAGAGCCAAAATAAAGAAGTCATAACATATTGTTCCGGTGGTTCGGAACCCACCTAAAACTGTAGGTCCAACTCAACAATCACTATCATCCAATTCATTACCCACGCACAGGTATCAGGCCTATGTGGGCTTCATCCTCCGAAAAGAATATATAAGGCGGAGTTTGGACTCTAGGTCCTGTCTATCACACAACTATTTGCTGAGAGTTCAGATAACATAAAGCACCAGGTTGAAGGATTTTTTGTATTTGCTCAACTAATTACTTTCTTTTGATGTTTTGATAGTTTTGTTCTTTGTTGTATCTGTAATAAATTGGTATGGGTACCTTCTGAAAAACCTACGTGGTTCCCTTCTTGTTGATTTAATTTTGCAAATAAATTCATTGTTTACTTCAGCTTGCTGTCGTTTGAGCGGTCGTGGGTTCGAATCCCACTCCACTGTCAGGCATCTATGTGTAATCATTCACCTCATTACCCACGCACAAGTCTCGAAATCATGTGGGCATCATCAGAAATAAAAAAAATTGTTTGTATTTATTTGTTGACAGATCAGTTGTATCTGGGTGCCAGTCGATCAAAACAGGAGATGCCGACATTGTAGTTTGCGGTGGTCAAGAATCAATGAGTCAGGCGCCGCACATTGTGCAGATGCGATCTGGCTTAAAAATGGGTAATACAGAAATGGTTGATACTATGCTCAGGGATGGCCTAACCGATGCCTTCAGCAACATCCATATGGGAATTACAGGTTGGTAATTTATTATTTATGTCTACAAAGTAAACGTTTTGGAGTGTCAATCGAGTTTGTTCTCAAAAAAAGTTCTCATTAATTAATCGGTGACTGCCTGATCAATGATTACAGTAGATTAATTTTATAATAACACCTTTAAAAAAAATACTTTTAAGTTGAAATTGTGACTCGCGTTATGGGGTGACGGCCGTTTCACTCTCATGTTAAAAGCACCCACAGTCGTCTGACGATGCTTTTAACATGAGAGTGAAACGGCCGTCATGCCATAACGTGAGTCACAATTTACACTTGGGTGTTTTTTAAGTTTTTATTAGGCTATATATTAGTGGAAACAAGATGGATCTTCACCATCATAATAATTTTATATATTTCATTGAATAGTAGTAGTATTCAATGTATTTTAAAAGATAGGCAGAGTAATATTGAACTTAATTGAAAGAAGAGAAGCAGGACTTTGTATAAATTAAATTGTCACAACTAATCAAATTCATTCAATCAATTTTATTCCAATAAGTATCTACAATTTTACAATAGAGTAGAAAAAAATGATTAAAAATGTAAGTGAAAAATTAAAGGAGAGAATTTTTGCTCTCTGTGAACATGGGGGTTGAGATGTTAAGTCACGAGCGCTCAGACTGCGTTTTTTAGGGTAACCAGCAGAAAAACGTCTGCTTTTTTGTCAATTACCTAGTTCGAAACGGACCTAAAACTGTAGGTCATTATTCATAACCCTGAATCATCACTCACCTCATTGCTCACCCATAAGTCTAAAACTCATGTGGGCTTCATCAGCAAGAAAAAGTGAATTATTTCAAAGGAGAACCTGTGCTTAGAAGTGAGTCCAGAAACTCTCATGTTATGAATGCAGTAAAATTTGCTGGTGATGCTTCATATTTAGTAGATCTCATCATTGAGAAATACTACCATATAAAACAGTAAATAAGGAAGTCGCGTCAGTAATTAGTGCATAATAAAAGTACCAATAAAACATAAAGTAGTTTAATTTTTTCACAAATGATTTTTAAAATACTGGCAGGGAGGATTGAATAGGACGAATAAATATTTTGGACAAAGGACACTTGGTAACATAAATGACTTACTATTATAATATGATCTTTCCATTTCTGATCTTTAATTTTGGAAAATAGCAGTTTTACCTTTCTTTTTTGTTCATTAAGTCGTCCACCTTTCCTTTCTTCTACTTCTTCCTCCTACCGTAATATTATGAAAACCCCTCCCTAGTACATGGGCAACCATAGCTGGAAAGGGTTTCCATCTCCACTTATATTAGTACAGTACTATTTTTTTAATTAGTTTATGGATTTTATTTTTGTATATTATTGGATTTCTGTTATTGTATTTTAATAATTTTCATTTTTTGCATGACTTGTATATGTATGTTTTGTATTCTATAAATAAATAAAAATTAAATAAACAAGTGATGTCGGTATACCATGAAGGTCAAAAATAATATTTACTGTAGTTTTCATATAACTTGGCAGCAGTATGCTGGGTTCAGATGTAGCATGTCCCATCTGCTACACGCTGCCAAGCTATATGAATACTACAGTAAGCTTCTATTATATTCCATATATTATGGTGAAAAGGGAGTTTTAATATTCACCATATTTTATTTTTCAGTATACTATATATTCCATATATTATGGTGAAAAGGGCGTTATAAATTTTATAATAGGCAATCAATATTCTCAAGCATTTCAGTTTCTATTAGTTATTTTTTATATAGTTTTTTCCCTAAATAGCTTTTCTAATACTGTATAGGGTTTGATTTCTAAAGTTATTATTTGTAGAAGAACAGCAGGGTACGGTACCTCAAAACTATGAGCTATTAGTTTTTATATTTTTTTTACTATGGTAACAAGTGTAGTTTTTGGCTCAGACATTTAAAAATTCAAAATTATTTATTAATCTTTTTTGAACTGTGATTGTGTTTAGTTAAAAGTAAAATCAAAATTAATATTATTTTTCTGAAAAGACTCGAATTATTGTGCTTCAAGGTGAAATTTCTAGTGATACAGACAGACCTAACCTAAGATTTCGATTCTAATTTGAAATTTTGTGAAAAGCAGTTTTGGGCAATAAACTGTTGTATTCACATTGATTGTATGTTAGTTAAATAAATAAATAAGTAAATAAACTTTGGACAACATTCTTATTTAGACAACAATAACTTTATTCTATTCTATTATGGAGTTCCACAACATCAACAACAAATCTACATATAAATAAATATTTATTTTTATTCCAGTTGATTTGATGATCTTGAAGAATGCATACACTATTATTTAAATGATCAATTTTTAAAATGCCTATTTTTATTATATTGTAAATAAATTCATCAATTATTTTTTCAGCTGAGAATGTTGCCAAAAAGTATGAAATCAGCAGGGAAGAACAGGACAAGTACGCAGAAGAATCGCATATCAAAACAGTATCCGCACAAGCTTATGGTAGCTTCAAAAAGGAATTGGTGCCTGTTACTGTAATCTGTAGAGGAGAGAAAAAGTCAATATCGCAAGACGAATTTCCAAAGCCAAACACAAATTTCGAGTCACTCCAAAAATTGAAACCTGTTTTCATCAAGGTTAGCTGAAGTGAAGCATTTACATTTCTATTACAGGAGTTAGTTTATTGTATTGTATGTATGAGTTCTCTGAGTGAAGTTTTTTATACCATAGAAGAATACCTCAACAGCGAAATCTAGTCAGTTGAGTGACAAGAATTTTTGACAAGATCCATGTATATTTTAATATTTGCTGATCGATAACTTATTCTTTTCTATTCTATTCTGTTAGTTCAGTGAGAAGAGCTATCGCATCCATTTCGTCATTCCTCGTCTGCGTAATACGCTATTTGGACCATAATTATGGTATTTATAATTATTTACCATAATTATAGACTGTTTGGACCATAAATCTTGAGGTCTGAAGAGTCGCCCACAGTCGGAATCTGCTAAATGACTATACATACGTATAATAATCGATTTCTTTAATTTATTCCGGCTGTGTGTGTCTTTCCAGAACTCATCAATTTGGACGAGTTATTTTTGAAGATGATAAAATTTATTGAATTGATAAATAATGTTCATGAAATAATTTTTTGTCAATTTAATTGTTTCCGAACCACCGGGAAGTGATTTTACAGCAGAGAACAGTCTTTTTTAGCTGACCAACCGAATCAGTTACCCCTACAAATAGGGCCTAGGGGAGCGTTGCTAATCTAATCTGATTGATCAGATTCCTGCTACGGCAGGTAAAAGACTGTCATTATATAGACTGTATATAGTACATACATACATACATATCCGGTTCCCGTTCCAGTACCCGGACCCGTTCACTGGGTCTGGGTATTAACAAGCCTCCGCCACCTGCTCCGGTCATTCCAAAGCTGTTCCTCCTCAATCTCCAGCCATTGCCGTCCCCTTCCTTCGATCTCTCCTTTCACTCCATCCTTCCATCTTCTTCGTGGTCTTCCTCTTGGGCGCTTATCCACTAATCGCAACTCTTCCATTCTTCTCGGTAATCTTCCTGGATCCATCCTCTTTACGTGCCCGAACCATCTCAAGGTACTCTTAGTGACTCTGTCTCTCAAACTTTCTACTCCCACCAATCTCCTAATTACAACATTTCCCACTCTATCTCTCCTAGTCTTACCAATTATACTCCGTAAAAACCTCATTTCGCCTGCTTGTATTCTACTCCAATCTCTTTCTGTCAAGTTCCATGTTTCTGCTCCTTACTGTATATAGTATTAGGGACTATTCATCTTTTTCTTTTGTTTTAATTGCTGATGATGCCCACATGAGTCGGAGACTTGTGCGTGGGCAATGAGGTGAATGATTGCACATAAAAGCCTGACGGTGGAGTGGGATTCGAACCCACGACCGCTTAAACGACAGCAAGCTGAAGTTGCGACGCCCCAACCAAATGTGCTAAGCGGCCCGCTCTCATTGTGTTACATATGTTCATAAAAGTGATACTTTCTTTTACATTATGTAAATAACTTTTCAATATTAATTTTTTTAGTAAATTCAACGACTTTCAGTCAATTTTAATTGAGAATAAATAATATTAAAAGTGAGTAAAAATAATATTTGGCCAAAAAGTGGGTAAAGATATTATTTATTCTCAATTAAAATTGACTGCGTCGTTCAATTTACCATAAACAGTTAATATTACAAAGCAGAACGTTATGGAACAAGAAACCCAGGAATTTTTTAATATTTATCTTTGTTTCATGGAAGTGCTACTTATTCATTCATTTTTTATTATAAATATTGATTTTAATGCTCTAAGTTTTCTACTTTAGCAGGGTGGAGGCACAGTTACGGCAGGCAACGCGTCCGGCCTGAACGACGGAGCAGCAATGGTGGTGTTGATGAGCGCGGCCGTAGCACGAGCGAGGTGCATCAAGCCAATGGCCAGGATAGTCGCCTATTCGCAAACAGGCGTCGATCCACAATACATGGGCATCGGCCCTGTTTCAGCTGTCAACTCAGTGGTAACCTTTCTTTTTATAGCTGTTCAGTTTTTCATTTATTATGTTCAGTTATTCGTAAACAGCTGATTTATTTGGCTCCAAAGCTCATAAATTCCATTCCATTGAGGCTTATCAGGGAACAACCAACTAAGCTCGTTCCAAATAATGTAAGGAGATGGATAATCAATAACCATTACTTTGATTTGGGTGTTTTGTAAAATTGTTAGCGGCGTTTATTGGCAATATGATAATATTTTTTCCAATAGTTTATCCTCTCTGCATAACCTATACATATTTATGTATATATTTTTTTGTGAATTAGCTTTTATGTTTCCATTGTTTTTTTTTTTTTTTTTTTTTTAAATTGAAATGGTTGATTGTGACGGAGAACTACCGTACTAATGCTACTCCTACTGGCGAACAAGTGTTTTCACTTATGCCAGTGGTTTTTTTCCTCCTCTTGTGCCACATTTGATAAATATTTGTCATTGTTAAGTACTGACATATTCTAGTTATTAAGCTATTGAATTTCGAAGTGTTCTTATTATTTGATGTGCATATTCTTATACACATAATATATTCTGTTGTATTATGGTGTGGAAATAAATTTGAATTGAATATAACTCCAGTATTTTTTCTCATAATACTCTAAAAATCAAAATTATATCCACTTTCTTTCGACTATTTGACTGTTTTAGTGCTTCGTTTTTAAAGTGAACATCTAAATTAATATTCATGTTCTGGAAAGAATCAGTAATTATACTTGAAAGTGAAATTTCTAGTTTAACTTGGTCATGTTAACCTCAATGTTTTGAACATTGTAACATATTCAAAATTTGTGAAGGGAGCAGTTTTGGACTTGAGTCTCTTGCACCGTCACATTCGTTGTAAATTTGTCACAATAAATAGATAACCTAAACTGGATTTTTTAATTGAAAATTTGTATAGAAAGCAGTAGTGGGCTGTGCATGTTTTATCTTTACTTTAGGTATTTTGTAATAAATAGCTAAATAAATAAACATTCAAACTATAGCCACTTCAAATATAGTTTGATTCTTGACTGCACGGCAATATCCATTCAGTGTAGATGTTTGGCTCAGAAATTTCAAAATTCAAAATTATATTAATCATTTTTGGACTGTGATAGTGTTTTGTTAAAAGTGAAATCAAAATTATTATTCTTTTTCTGAGAAAGACTCGAGAATTATTGTGCTTCAAGGTGAAATTTCTAGTGAAACAGACCTAACCTAAGATTTCGATTCTAATTTAAAATTTTGTGAAAAGCAGTTTTGGGCAATAGCCTGTTGTATTCACATTTATTGTATGTTAGTTAAATGAATAAATAAAGATGATAGATACTCTACCTAGAAATAAGAACGTTTTTTATGGAAATGCTTTTGATTGAATTGTGCTTGCTCCTCTTGGAATCCAGCTCTAATTTGCCTCTATTTATTTACTGTACCCGTAGCCCAATGTGGGCTTTGGCCTTCTCTCTTCAAGCTTCACTGTCACCATCTTTCTCCTTCCTCTGTATCCTATTTTTAGGAAATCACATCATTTTAATGGTAGCATGTACAATATAATGTTTTAAAATTATACTTTGAAATGAGATTGTACACTTAAATATTGGGATCATAGAAGAGAATTATTTCTTGATTAGCTATAGATTAGGTAAGATGATTTATAGATAAGATTAAGTTACAGATAATTTTCTTAGTAATGGCGAAGGTGATATTGTGGAAGGTATCCATAATGAAAAATAAGACGAAATTGTCACAACCACATTTATTAAAACTTCGAGAAACTAGTTTCGGTTGTTACACCATTATCAATCTCAATCAAACTCTTTCTATTGGCAACATCTGTCTGACTCATTAGGATTTGGCTTGAGCTTTGATTGAGATTGATAATGGTGTAACAACCGAAACTAGTTTCTCGAAGTTTTAATAAATGTAGTTGTGACAATTTCGTCTTATTTTTCGTTACAGATAATATAACGCATGCTATATAACTATAGTCTGTTTCACGAGAGAATGGAGTCAAGCTCAAGCCAAATCCTAATGAGTCAGACAGATGTTGCCAATAGAGAGAAACACACTCACACACACCCGAGGGCATTGTTACTTATGTGTGACTTTCTAGTTGACAGTAATCCCGAAGTCTGCAGCTAGCTTTTGTTTGATTTCAGGTTTGTTGATGGGTTAGATTGTGAATTGGTTCGATCCGGATGCTCTTGACTGAGCTCCATTTTCTCATGGGCCAGGAAATACTTACTTTCTTTCTGAGTACATTAGGCCTATAACTTCGAACAATTATTTATTTAAAGAAATACATACAATCAAAGGTCTCGCTAAACCTTATAAGGTTTTACAGCTGGTGCCCGTTCACAAAAATAAAACAAATATTATAATTAGTAAATTAATTCCTTCCAAAATAAACAAAACTGTCTCTAAAAGTTCAAAGATAAGTTATGGAATTTAAATGAAGATATCAGATAATAAGGAAGGTAATATCAATGGGAAGGAATTTGAAGAATTAATGGGAAATATTTATAAAATATACAAGCATGTTTTTCCAAATGTGCACACTTCAACATAGGTATAAAACAAAGACTCATTTTCATTTTTCATGTAGCGAAACTTGGGCTAATCGATAATAATGTCTGTTATTTGTTTCCAGTTATATAAGGCTGGTTGGCAGAAGGAAGAGGTAGACCTTTTTGAGCTGAATGAGGCATTTGCAGCTCAAGCTTTGGCTGTCATAAAAGAGTTGGGCATTGACCGATCAAAGGTCAATGTCAATGGAGGCGCCATATCGATTGGTCATCCCATTGGGTGTTCTGGTAAGTGGTATTTTTGAAGTACTAGAATTAAACAAGTAGATTGAATTTATTAAAAGTCTATTTTAAATTGGCTGTGTTTAAAGCTAGATTTGTATTGTAACTTTCCAATGTTAAATCAATATTACATTATAATTTTTCTTTGTAAACTAGCTAAGTTTTGGAAATGTAACCTTGTCAACATTTGCGAAGAGAGCAGGTTTTGATACTAATGGCCAGTTGCACGAAAGAGAATTAAATTTAACCACCGTAAGATGACATCATCTTATGGAGCTCAATAGGGAAGTCGTTGCACTGGCTCCGTTAAATGACGTCATCTTACGGTGGTACGTTGTATTTTCCATTCATTGTATTTTTATATCAATAAATAAATAATCATTTGTTTGTAAAAATTTAACAAATTGAGCCACATAGATTGCGTCCTGCTTGGAGCACTCTTTATATTGATTTAAATTGATACTTTGATCTCATGAACAGAACACAAACACGGGATGATTAGATATAATTGTGATTTTCACCTATTAGAATGACTGAAAAAATAAAAGTCTCAAACAGTGGTTGAGTTCATGGGAGCCTTACCGTTTACCGGTAAATTGAGTTTTACCGGAAACCAAGGCTTCTGATTGGTCTGCTCAAATTCATAGATGTTCAACAATTTGAATAGATCACCAGGTCTAGACGCCTAGGTTGAATTTTAAGTATTACTCTAAAAGTATATAAAAAAGTTGCTAACTGTTGGTTGTTCTAGATGGGAAGGGATGGTGGTATTGAGAACATTCATCACTCTGTCTAAAGGTAGCCATAATCACTTGAAGGAAATTTTTATTTGAAGTTGGAAGGATGTTCTCATACTCCGTCCAAATTTTCGTATCAGATTTAAGAAATACGTACTCTTCATTGTTCTATACTAATTTATAGTTCTCATGTTCATTATTTTCATCATCAAGATTCACCCTTACTAACAGGCAATAACCTATGCAAGGGGTGTTCTCATTACATTCACATTACACTCATAGCTGTTTATTAATTAATTTATTTATATATACTGTATTGAATACAAAGTATTATTATAGGGTAGTGCAGATAGATATTAAATTAAAAAATAACAGAAAAACAAGAAGTAAAAATGTCCAAATAAAAAATTATAGGAATGGAAGATTCCTCACTTTCAATAGTTCATATTCTCAGACTTGAAACAACAAAAAAAATCCCATAATAATGATAATAGAGAATAATAGTCTCTTTCACTTCTAATGACAACATATCTCATCAATAATCACAATAATCGCGTCATCGTATTACTGTTGTAAATTTTCAAAATTCACTAGTCAAACAATACAAAAGACCTCAGACTGTTAGACAGAAAAAAGTAAACGTCAGATAATTCTATTTCGTTTCTTAAATTTAGTATATCCGTGAAATCCTCAAATTAGTGATTCTCCAAGTATCTTTGCCTGAAGGACTGGTATAAATGACATATAAATAAATGCTGTAGGGTTTCATACACATCTTGTTCACCGCAGAATATGCAAAATTGCTCATGGTCAACCTCGTACCTTATATTTTTCAAATAGAAAACAGATTTATGCTGTAAGGAAGTCCGAAGTTGGCTGAACAACTTGATCTTGTAATGCGGCAAATCGAATTTCAAATATCTAGCTGAATCATATTAAAGAAGGTAATTATACATGTTAGGATGCAGAGAGTTGCGAGCCTGTTCCATATCCAGATTGAACAGCCTTAGCTTAAAAGCATTCAAAATCACAGTTTTATGTCGCCTTACAAGAGCAGCATCCTGTTCGTGCCAAATGTGAGCATAACCCAAGGTTTCAATCTGCTCCCTCACGTGCAATGCCCAATTGTACTTCTTATTCACTCCATTGTCCAGGGACAGTGGTCTTCTGAAGCAAATCTAGGGTATTCTATTGTCACAGCTGTTTATTAATACGATGCTTTTAATTTGATATGGTATATTATACTGTATTTATTATTATTCTGTTTTTCTGTACCACTTGCATGGTATATTATACTGTATTTATTATTATTCTGTTTTTATGTACCACTTGCATGGTATATTATACTGTATTTATTATTATAATGTTTATGTACCATTTACACTATTTTGTAAATTATTTAAAGAGAATAAATTGTAGTTCCCCATAAAATTCCGGTAAATGGTAAGGCTCCCGTGTACTCAACCATTGAAGTGATTTCTTGGGTTGAAATCAAATCAAATCAAGTTTTATTCAGCACTAAACAATTTACAGTATCATCATAATTGAAGAAATATACAAATAATAAGTATCATACTTATTCAAGTTGAACTTAACAATTCTACAATATTAATTTTACAATCAACATTATTGAATGCTAAATAAATTACTACACACGAAAAGGTCATCTGAACCTTTTGTTCAAATGTTTTCAATTGATGTTTATGTAGATTTTATGTTTATGTTTCAAATATTCTTATAGCTTTTGGGGGAGTTAGCGGCTGCTCCAATTCTAAATTAAGGCTCATAAGCATAATCGCGTATAAAATGAAAACAGCGTTTAATCTAATCTCAGTTTCAATTGAACGACAGTTTACTAACATATCGGTTTACTTTAAACTCAGTTTAAGAATTAAATCTTGAATGAGCATACTAATTCACTGTCAAGTGCTAACGCGCACTAGCACGACCAAGACCAAGACCACGACCAGGATAACATGGAAAGATGTGGAGAGCAACGCGCACTAGTCAGACCAAGACACAACAGACGCACGATCACAGCTGTACGCTCTGCTCGCACAGACCAAGCGCCAGACCAGCTTGTCATTGCGGCCTTACTATATATTTACATTTTTACTGATATACAGATATATACTGTCTTGGTCTTGGTCGAAGTTCTGGTGTGCTGTGTCAGACCAGTACTGCTCTTGGTCTTGGTCTTGTTCTTGGCCGTGCTAGTGCGCGTTTAACCTAAGTTGAACTTATCTTTATGTACATTTTACATGTTTACGGAGCCATGTTGGCAGCAACTAATTTCTATTGTTTGAATCATTTTCTAGGCACTCGCATCCTAGTGACACTGCTCTATGCCCTCGAAAAGACGGGTGGAAAGAAGGGCGTGGCTTCGCTGTGCATTGGTGGTGGGATGGGCATTGCAATAGCTGTTCAGAGAGACTAACGATGCTCCTAAATACAAAAAATCATCTCATCTAGAAAATTGCTTCCAGACATTTGCCTTGCTAGTGTCTTACGTGCTGTCACCATTTCATCATCACATCGGATCTATTTGTAACTGAACAACTTAGTATTTACATAGATTTAAATTAAATATAAAATAAAATTATAAATTTTATCATGCTCATTTCTGACAGAACTCCATCTGATGGACAGAAATAAATTATACTGCATTCTTACAAAACTCCATTTTATACAATTATCGTTCATCATAACTCCATTTTACTGTTGAATGGTGGATCTTTTTCTTGTGTAGACTACTCCATTTTATATAAACATGATTTATCATAATTTAATTTTACTGCTCAATTATCTATCAATATTGGTATTTTAATTGTATATTATACGAACATGATCGATTTTCATTGTACAATCATTATATTTATTTTATTTAAGCCTAACTCAGGTAAGCTACATTATTTTAATTGTAGACCAATTAAAAATGTAAATTAAATTGAAACGAATTAATTGTAATGAATATCGGCTAAAAAACGAAAGCTTTTAATTAACGTTATTTTGTTACCAAAGTGAATAGTATGCCTAAAGGACTAGGAAAATATGTTTAGGTAAAAATACAGATGTGAAAATTAATGTGCAATTTATTGTGGTAAAGAATTGTGGTATTGGGCCATCTTGATGTTGGGACTCGAGCGATTCAGTTACCTGGTAATACTGAATATCTGTTATTTACTTTATCCCGGTGATTTCAAATCTACCTAAAACTGCAGGTACACACAAATACCTAATACACAAATACCTGCTACCACGCAAATACCACAGGTACACTTTGTAATACCTAATATATAAATTATGATGTTGAAGATCCATCTTGTTTCCACTAATATGTAATAAAAACTTAAAAGTGTTTCTTAAGTTGTTATTAATATATAAACGTTTTGATTCTGTCCTCTGTCAACAAAATTCTAGCGCCGGAGAGTAAGAGATTGACGGTGGAAGAGAGGAAGAACAATGAGGAGAAAATATAGAAGATAGGAAAATACAAAAGAGGAAGTAGTAGTATGAGAAAACAAGAGAAAAGAGAAGATAACAAAGAATAAGAAGGGGCAGAAGAAGAAAGAAAAGAGAAGGGAAGAGAGGAAGAATGAGGAGGAAATGGAAAAGACAGGAAAATAAAAGAGAAGAAGTAGAAGTGTGATAAAACAAGAGAAAAAAATAAGGAAAAGATAACAAAGAATAAGAAAGGGCAGAAGAAGAAAGAAAAGAGAAAGGAAGAGAGGAAGAATGAGGAGGAAATGGAAAAGACAGGAAAATAAAAGAGAAGAAGTAGAAGTATGATACAAGAGAAAAAATAAGGTAAAGATAACAAAGAATGAGAAGGGACAGAAGAAGAAAGAAAAGAGGAGAGGCAGAATTGAGAGTCCGATCTCAATAGGCGTCAAATCTGCTAGAAAGTGGAAACCAATCTGTCAAAAACAAACAATTAAAAAAAGAACAAGGACGGGAAGAACAAGAGAGATAAGAAAAAGAGGCTATCAAATTAAATAGTTTTTGTCATGTTCGTTCTAGATAGGGGAAGTGATAGCCGAGTGCCGTAGCAGGTATCTGTTCAATCAGAGATAAGCTACGAAACTTCTGGGCGCTCTTTGTAAGGGTGAACGATTGGATTGGTCAGCAAAACACAATTGTTTTCTTCTGTAAAAGCACTTCCCGGTGGTTTGGAACCCACCTAAAACTGTACATCCAACTCATCAATCGCCATCCAATTCATTACCCATGCACAGGTCTCAGAACTATGTCAGATTGGCCAGCAAAAAGACTGTTCTCTGCTGTAAAATCACTTCCCGGTGGTTCGGAACCTACCTAAAACTGTAGGTCCAAATCATCAATCACCATTATCCAATTCATTACCCACGCACAGGTCTCAGACCTACCTCAGAAAAAAAAAATAAAAGCTCCCTTTTCAATTGAATCGGGAAACCTAGTTAAACCATAAATATGTCTACCACATACAGGGTGTTTCGGAACTCTCTACCAATACTTCTAGGCAGTGTTTCTGGACCACTAACAAAAGTAAAAATCATAATAAAAATTTACTAAAATCCCCAGTTACTCACACAGCCGCCAGTTTGTTTTTTTTTCACTTATTATTTTTTTATTCGAACACCTCTGAATGCATAATTTAGAAATTTTGCTAACAGCTTTATAACAATGAAAACAATCTTTAAAAAATCAATCAAAATTTTCCGACATCAAAAAACTAAATGGCGGCCATTTAAAATTTTCGAACAGGATTAAATTAATAATGGCTGATGATAATTATAAAAATTTGACTGGAATAACGTTTTTTAGATATTTTTATTGCAAATCCAACGATACCTCATTTTCAAAGATTGGCCAACAATTAACAAATATATGCTACTTCTTAGGGTGTGCGGTGGTTGAGAACGGGTTGCAGTTTCTCGCTTCCAACCACTGCACACCCTAAAAAGTAGCATATCTCTGTTAATTGTTGGCCACTGTGAAAAAAACAAAATGGCGGCTGTGTGAGTAACTGGGGATTTTAGAAAATTTTTATTACAATATTTACTTTTGTTAGTGGTCCAGAAACACTACCTAGAAGTATTGGTAGAGAGTTCCGAAACACTCTGTATTTTAAAAAGATATGGTTTAATCAGCTAGTTAGAATGCTCCATGCTCCTTCTGTAACGTTCCTAACACGTCTCCGTCTTACACTAACACAAAGTTGATTCAACTTTTCGTCGTGTTTGGCTTAGAAGATTGCCGTTTATTAAAAATTACCAGTTATTGCCAGCTTAGCTTCCATTTTGTGTCAATTGACTTTTCAATGCGACCTCAGTTAGCATACCCGACTGCTATCCGGATGATTCCTGGTATAGATCCAACATTTTTCCATCATCAATATCACCATCGTCATCGTTCATCTCATTACCCAAATAAGAGCCTTAAGGTCAATTCACACACATCAGTTTCGGCGCGTCACAGTCACAGTTCCGTCTCAGTTCAGTCACGGTAACAATCAGTTACCTGACGGGTCGGCGCCGGACGAGTGAAGACAGCGTTTCCGGAAAGAATTAGATAAGAATAACCGTAATCAGATAAGAATATATTTTATGACTGTGACGAGACGGATAGCTCGGAACTGAGACGCGCCGTGACTGATGTGTGTGAATCGACTTTTACGCTCATGTTGGAATGATCTGAAAATAATGCCATCTAGGCCAATGAAAAGCATTTTCGTGCTAGAAATCAAAGCATAGAATGAGTAGGTACTTTAGAGTTTTCCACTCCAATATAGCCATAATACGTTACACATTTTTGTAAATATGTGTATAAAAAACATAAATTTTATAGATATCTATATGTAATAATTATTAAAAATTGACAATACTCAGTAGGAAATGTTTGTTAGGAACAAGATGTGTTACTGGTACTAATTGCTACCTAAGAATGCTTTCAGAATCTTTGATTAAGTGCCATTTTACTAAATATAGATCAACCTCTGTACATCAAAATAGATTATCCTGGACAAATATTCGTTTAGAGAGGTATTTATTAATGAGAAGACATCATGCCAAGAATAATACAATGTCAAGGATCTATAAAAATTCGTTATGTGGAGGACTTCGCTATTTGGAAGTTTGTAATATAAAAGTTTCACTGTAATATGAAATTTACATCCATTGAATTTTAATTACTCTTCACTATAAATTGCCGCCTCTAATAATATGTTGTACACAAATTGTAGGTTTAACATGATGTAAGCATAAATGATATTTTGTATTTTGGTTTACATTTTAGAACCTGATAATTCCCCCATAATTTAGTTTATGGAAAACCTTCTTTTTTTTCAATAGTTATCGTATGAAATACAATATCCTATTGAAGCAACCTTTTGTTTTGGATTATTTAAAAATATCATTTGCTTGTAAATTCCAAAGTTTATTGATTAATATTCAAATATTTAATATATGTTTATGTTGCTATTGTTTTACGTCGATTCAATCAATGTTTCACTTTTAAAATTTCGATTGCATATGAATGCAAATCTTGATTTGAAATTGAAAGTAATTGAAGATTATTCTTTGAAAGTGATTCCATAAGTAATAATGTAATGTTACTTCAACATTTTTACCTACCATTGTATTAACTCCATTTTTTAATTGGTTACCATTTTAGAAATCATTGTACGTACGTACATATAAGATCAGATTATTTGTCAAAATCAATGTTCTTGCTTTTGTATGGTAGATATTAAGGTAAGACTTAAGATCTTTTATTTTTATGCTCTCACAGAGCGTTTCTATGACAATAACGACAAACATTGTAATACTTGTAGACGAGTAAGACTATAAGCTTAAAGCTATTTATTTGACTTTAAGCTTGAAGGTGAATAGTGTCTATCTAAAATTACTACAATCATCGATATAAATTATGTATTTATAAATATTCTTCTTGATTTGTCTTAATAATGTGAGACGATTTCAATAGTTGTATAATGCAACTCAAATTTGCTTTCTCTTCTATTATTACGGCTCAAAAAATGAGGAAAGATAAAAGGATACTTGCGCCTCTTGCAAACTACTACAAATATATTATTTTCAAAGACCTTTCTGACTTAGAAGTTAAGCTAAACATCTCCATTTCGCTACTTTTCTGTTGCTTACAAAATTAATGCAAAATTATTTTATTTTATTGAAAAAATACTACCGTAATTTTCTTATTAGTATTGTAGTTTAATGTAATAATTGTTATTATTTTAAATTTCTTTACATTACTATAATTTTCGAGGTTGAGTGGTAGAGGGGACTCTTAAGTCCCAACTCCGCCTAATAAAGCATATTTTCATTTTCATAATGAATGATCCGCATTGAGTTTGTTTTAGATAACCGAACCATTCTGTTGAAATGTTTTTATACAAGGTCATATCATACGATCAAGAGTGGTAATATCATATTTTCAACAGAACTTTATTTCTTTCATGGGCAGTATTCGCATGGATTCACCAATCCAATAATATTAACACTGGCTTTTTTCCAAAGTGGAAGTTTCTTGATCAACTTGATACTTTGAGGTGACTTCAATTCTTTCATGCGAATCATGACTACAGTATTTTATTCAAAATTCTTTATGTTAACATTTTATGCTGTACAAATTTTTTTTTAATATTGTACTATAAATTTTATTTTTGAACCTGAATCTCAATTTTCGTTTTTATTTCAACACTTACAGCTTGAAAATACCCAGTAATAGTGCAGTATAAAATTATTAGATTTTTCTTTACACTTTATGTACAGTACGATATTTTACTCTTATTCAAGCTCTGTTTCTGGTGGAAAACTGTAGTGACTTTTATTTACTACTTGGGATTTTGCTACCATACATACAAAGTCATTTTGTTATGAATGTTTACGATCTTTGAAGAATTATCTTTTAAAAATTGATTTAAAAAAGAACTTACTTTTTAAGAAGATCTTGTAGCTGCTGATTTGTTTATAATAGAACAAATTTAGATAGACGACATAGTGTAGAATGAATTGTTTATTTTTTACCAAATGTGCCTTGTTGAAGTTTATCTGTTGAGAGTTTATTTTCATTTATTCAAATGAAAGATCTATTTATTTTTATTGTTGTGTGTACAGTGCTTTATCTTGTATTTTTCATAATCTTAAGGGTGTAAAGTTTGTTTGATAATTTTTGTAAAATTTACGGTTTCTAAACAAAACATTTAATCTGAAAACGTGTTTTAAACTCCAAATGCTCTGATCATTTCTTAAACAATGAAAAATTCATCTGCATGCCATTAAAATCCTTCTATGGGATTTTTTTTATTATTTCATTATGTTAATCAACTTTTTTCTTAGCAATATACAATATATATTTATATACAACGTATATTTTTCTTTAACATATAACAAAAAATGAGGGATAATTCTCAATCAAAATGGCAGTATTCATTAGAATCATTAAAATATTTTTCGAATGATTAAAATTTTGACAGAACTATCATGAGCAGTCAAAATATTGATAGTTCAGTTTTAAATATTTTTCTATTTTATCATTGTTTGTAAAAAATCATTTAATGAGGGATGTTGTATATATATCAATTGTCAGTATTCTTATTTGTAAGTTTCTTATTCCTTGTACGATTTAAAAATGGAAATATAAACTAAAGTGGTCTTTGTAGCATTTATTTTAATCCTTGCAAACGAATTTGTCTCTTGTTTAGAATAATTAATCCGTTCCTACAATAATAATATTACCTAATATCGTCTTATTACATTATTGGCATTAGCCACTATATTCTTGGTGAATCTACATCAATGGAAGTTGAGTAAGACCGTAGACATTCGTAAACATTCATAACTTGAATGTTTCGTCAATAGTAATACCATGCATAGACCAACCATCAGCATGAATTATCCTTATTCTATGGTATTACACTCAAAGGAAGAACGTGAAAAGCTTTTAGATAAAATGAGGTTTAACAGTAAGTAAATAACGAATAAGTAATAATAAATATACAAGAAAAAATTAAGAATGATGACGAGAATGATAATCTTCTCTCCTCTTGCATAATGGTGTAAAGAGTTTTGTATCCTAAACTCAGTAACAAGTAAAAAACTATAAGAATTTTAGATCTATCCACAAAATAACCAAAGGAATGCTTTGCCCTAAACAATCTTCAAATTTTACCCAAGCAATGGCGTTTTGCACAATTTGTTAATGAGAATTATCAATAGGATGCTGGAGAAGCAAAACTTCACTCCTTGGGTCAATAGGAATGACTGCATTGTGACATTTCGTACGTCTGGAAATAGCTCTCTTGACGTATATTAGTATTTTAACAGGATAGATGTTGAGTGAAAATTCACATATTGGATAAACGGGATTGACCGCCTCATACAATTTCACACCTTTCAAGAGCTGAATAAATGTGAATGATTGGGGATCATGATGTTCAGTCATGGGCAGTGTGTCCAGCGCTAGTACATATGTACTAGATCTAGTACATTTCCCCACCATCTAGTACACTAGTACATTTGAGGTAAAATCTAGTACATGTTTTTAATCGTGTCGATATTTGGAAAATACAATAATAACGACCCAAATTTTCCCTCTCATAAATAATTAACCAAATTTGAATAATGAATTAATTGCGTTGGCAGCAGTACTCTTTGTCATGTGTATGTGCGTCACACAGAGACACAGAGTGTTCCAAACGTTATTCAAGAGGCCGATTATGTGGAAATTGACCGAGTTTATTGAAGTCAGTAGATTCACTAAATAAAGCCAAATGAAGAACTAATGGGATTTTGGAACACTGTATTTAGTATGAAAAATAATAATATTCCCGCTCTCAACAAAATAATTTGTGAGAGCCATGTTTTGTCTGCATCATTCGTCAGCTGCGACAGAGAGGGTTTTTTCTGTTATGAATAATGAATAATATAAAAAAACAAGTTGAGTAATCGTTTATTAACAACCACAATAAATTGACCTTTATTAATTAAGGAAAAACTCAAACATTCGTCTGCTGCAAACTTCAAGATTTCAGCAGAACTAATTACTTCAACTCAAAAAGCTTCAACAAAGGAAAAATAATAAAAATTTAATATCAATTTAAAAAATTATGTTGACGTGTGAATAATATAGTCTAGTTCGTTAAATATTCACTATCATCATGTGTAAATAATAAGTTTAAATTTAAATTCTTTCTACGTATGCAGTGATCAAATGAAGCAAAACAGTAATATTGAAGAAACATTATTTTCATATAGTTGAAGTTCTCTTATTAAACTTACTGCCTTACCTTGAAGAATCAAAGGTGAGGTTATTTTCATTAACTTCTTTCATTTGATGAAATTATGCAATATTTACCAATATCTTCATCATCTAGTACTTTTTTTTTTAAATCTAGTACATTTTGTGGGGAAATTACAGTACATATTTTTTCACCGCGCTGGACACATGCACTGGTCACGGGCGCTTGGAATGGTGACCGGCTGCGATGATGACTTTATCAGCGTCATTATCACTTTTACCCGGTGGTTCGGTAAGTCTTACTCACCTAATATTGTGAGCCCACCATTCATAACATCCTTGTACCATCTCATTACCCACGCACAATTATTTATGTGGGCTTCATCAACAAGACAAAAGGAAGTTCACACCTTTGGAAAATCAAGTTATGCGCTCCACCATGATTGAGAAAAAGTTGATGGAATTTTATACCTCATCAAATCTCACACCTCTTGAAAAAGCACTCAAATGCATTTTAGAAGGATAAATTAATGTCCATAATAGAAGGGTTTCATTGAATCAATGGGTATAAGTTCCTGTGAGCTTTACCGGTAACTGGTAAAATAATGTTACCGGTGGCGTCTGATTGGTCTACAAAAATTCAGATGTTAAAAAATTTAAATAGACCAATCAGACACCACCAGTAACCGGTAAAGCTCCCAGGAACTCAACCAATGAAATCGATGACCTCAAAAAATATCACACCTCCGCGATGAATGGTAAAATGCCACACCTCTGAAAAAACAGATTCTATGTCATGATAAAAAGTAACATAATATTAGAAAAATACCAAAATTAAAAAATTGTTGGAATTTGGATTATTAATGTCAAATAATGTATCAGATAGGCCTAGCAATGTTGAATATTTTTCAGTTTATCAGAAGGGAGTAGGTGTTTAGGCCTATCCTATTTCTGTTTGATTTTTCTTTATTTTCTTATTGGTTTGATGGTCACAAGAAATTGAAGAAAGCTGAGTTGAAAATTATATTAATTGTGTAAATTCTCTCATTTGAATTTTATTCCTTCAAAAAATTGCGCTCAGACCATCTAGATATCGATATCTAAGAACATCGAAGCTTCAACTATCGATTATTATTTGTATATCGATACTATTATTATCGATAAGTTATTTGTCGTGCTCTTCAATCGGGTCAATCTGTTTTTCATAATTATTATTTTTAATAATTACTATTAATTTATTCTAGATTTATAGTTTACAGATACATTTATTGTGTGTTAAATGTGGAGTATTAATTGTTGATCAATCAATGTCTGTGTGAACGGCTTGCTATTCATCTTCCAGTTTCGGTTTGAATAGGGTAGGTTACTAAACTAAAGATGGATTTGGACAAATGGATTGAAATAGCCAAAGAATGCAAATATCTCCCTGAAAACGATTTGAAGGTAAGTTAATAACTGAATACGTACTTCTCAAGTTGATGAATTCACGAGTAGTTTTGTTAGCATTCTAATTATTGAAAAACGTTTCATAACCTCAAAAAAGACTCAATTTAGCAGAGCCCCTTCTATAATACGGTACATATTTGCAGAATCTATTCCTTTGTTTTTAGGTAAAGTAAATCACGCTTATCACTCACGGCAAGCTCGCGATGGTTTTATAAAAGAAGCTAGCAGAATTGAAACAGAGATTGTATGATAAAAGTAGTTACCGTATTAAAAGGTGAAAATTACCGTATTTGTCATGTTTGGGTTTCTGCACTTATTTGGCTGCAATTCATTTATTGTTCAAATCCTCACAACAAACTTTGCAGTCAGAGCTACAGCGAGTTTTTGTGTTAATATTTAAAGCTACCGGTGTATCTAATAGCCTTTCATTTTTTACAGAAACTATGTGATATTGTTTGTGATTTAGTATTGGAAGAGCCAAACATCCAACCTGTTTACACTCCAGTCACAGTTTGCGGTGATATCCATGGACAGGTAAAATGTTGTTTTCTCGCATTAAGTTAATGATAGTATCTATGAACTAATCTAAAACTCCAATTATCCAAATCAATTTTGGATGAAATAAGTAAAGTAACAATATAATGTTAAAATGTATCTTATTGTACATTATTTAAAAAATGTAGTCACAAATAAATAAAAGTGCATAAATAAAATTTATCTGCACAATCAAGAATTGAATGGAAATATTTGTTGTAAGTAGCCTACCTAGTGGTTTGAATGTTTAATAATTGATAGCTTGACAACCTGATGCATATCATATTTCATATAAGACGTAATCTATGTGTCATCGGTTGTATAACTCATGTAGAGCTGCCTTTAAGTCTTCAGTTTTGATTGCAGTTTTACGATTTGGAAGAGCTGTTTAGGAGTGGTGGACAGGTTCCGGATACCAACTACATTTTTATGGGTGATTTTGTTGACCGAGGCTACTACAGTCTGGAAACGCTGACTAGATTGCTCACGCTGAAAGCGCGCTGGCCTGACCGGATCACTCTGCTTAGAGGCAACCACGAATCCAGGCAGATAACTCAGGTCTATGGCTTTTATGGTAAGACAAAATTCTGGATCCTGACTATGTAACTTAAATGAAACTTTTCGATCTCCATTGCTGATATCTCAACATTCGATTCAATTGAAAGATGGATATAACACACGGAGTAGTGACAACCCGTTTATTCAACATCACATATTGAAATTTTCTGATAAATTACTAACTTCAATAAAATGCCCAGATCTTTCTCCATTTCATCCCTGACTCTCAAGAAAAGCCTATACCATGTTTTGTTCTAATGTAGTAGTTTCTGCTCCAACAACGCGTGATTTATTACCATTTATAATCTCATGATGCATTATCTTTCTACTCTAATCTATCTTTCTACCCTAATCAACTGCATTATTTATCATACCTCTGTTATATTCCTTTAAAAGATTTCCAATTAATGCATTTTAATAAAGGTTATTGATGTTAACTCACTGCAGTGATTAAAAATAAGATTGTAATACTCGAAATAAATAATTCCACAATGTAGTATCACCGGTACAAATTTATTAATTTAGTTAAACAATTCGCTCTTGTGCTCAATTAATTTCTTGTTCAGACTAAATATTTTAGTAATTTTTAAGAAATTTTATCATATTTTTAAAAGCATTCGACCATAATCTATAAGACGCTTATCCAGTGATGAACAGTCATCATATCAGTGATTAGCAGCCTTGCCATCAATGTCTTTTGTTATTTTAACTTCTGTTGTTGGAATTCTATTTTGCTATTTCACTGATTAAATTTAAACTATTCATTAATACTTCATAGTCAATATAAAGAATTTGTTTAAAAAAATTATACTTATTTTTCGTTTCAATTCATGAGTTTTTATTATGACAATAATTGTTTTCGGAGGATATGCCCATATATACTACAGATCTGTGCGTGGGTAATGAGTTGGATGATGATGATGATTGATGATTTAGACGTACAGTTTTAGTTGGGCTCCGAACCACCGGGAAGTGATTCTTTATTAGTGAGTCTCTTTGCTGGCAAAGACAAAGCGGTCATCTATTCCGTTTCTAAAGCGGGCGCTCGTGTCTTATCTGATATAACAGATACCTGGCACAGCTCTAATTAATTATTCCTTCCTTCCACTTCCTTTAACTTTTTTTCCCATTTTATTTGCAGATGAATGTCAAAAGAAGTATGGCAACTCAAATGCTTGGAGCTATTGCTGTAGAGTGTTTGATCTTTTGACCGTTGCAGCTGTAAGTTGGCTTTTTTCTTTAGGAGTTTTTAATTCGTAATACTAATTATTAATGGTGTATTGTAAGCTCAACTAATGGACATTGTTTTTGAAACGTTCTTGAGTTGGAAATATTACGCTATATTTTTTTATTGCGTATGATGCCGACATGAGTCTGGAGACTTGTGCGTGGGTAATGAGGTGAATGGGTCAATGATGAGAAACATCAAAGGCTGAATGAGATTCGAACCCAAGGCTGCAGTAAACGAAGCCAGCCAGAGCCTTATCTTATCGCAGACAAGCGCTCCAACCAACTGCGCTACCAGAGCCGCCAAAAAATTGAAATGTTTTCTGATGCTTTTCCATGTACTTTAACCAAAATTCCAATTATTACTCAAGAAAATAGATTTTAGTCATTTTATAGACAATTCTTGTGTTTTAAAGAGGGGAAATTTTATGTTAGTTACACTGAACACCACAAAATCCAATTCACGACATCCTTATAACTAAACCAAGAAAAACCTTTAATAGTTTGACTTTGTTTCTCATTTCCAATATGATAAAAGGGAAATTTTGATGCATTATGAAACTTGTCTTAAAATTTGAGAAATTTATTTAGAAAATTACTGTATTACCGTACGAATGCATCAAGGTAGTTTATTTTAAAAATAATATATGAATCATTTACGTTCCATGGAATTTGATTATTATATAAAGGATAATGTGTTTTTTATTGCATGTGTTCTGCATTTTTTTGCAATCTTCCAGGTTTTCTTTTTACATAATATTTTCTAGTCACTTGTAATATTAGTTTTTTTGTTTCCATTTTCCAGTTAATAGATGAACAAATTCTTTGTGTACATGGAGGCCTTTCTCCAGACATACAGACTTTGGACCAAATAAGAATTATTGAAAGAAATCAAGAGATTCCTTGCAAAGGTAACGGCTTTGTTCAACGTTTATTGTGGTCATGCAATATTTTGCTAGTTGATAATTTATATTGCTCAATTTGTTACTGCTATTAACATTTAGAATATAAATTGATAATATAATGTTGGCTGACATTGTGAAGAGATCCTTACCAGTGTAGTTCCTTCTCGATGATGGAGCAGTCTTATGGGAACATGATAGTATTTTGGGTGGATTCCGAACCTTTAGGTTGGTGATGTTCGAAAAGTAATCGATTAACAATACAGTTGTAGCCAGCAGCTATAATCATAGGCGAACCGTCGTACTTACTCCCTAATCTATGCTATAATGAAGCGCTAAAACCGAAGTAGCACTCTTACCGGATCTAGACACTCGTTGTAGTTTATCATAGTAGTTTATGATACGATTGTATTATGACTGCCATTATGCAACGAGAGATGTGTTCAAACATCTCACGAGCTGTTTTATGGGAAAATACAATATTCTATCTCCGACTACCAATACATTATGTTTAATTTAACTTGCCAATGAATCCCAAAACTTGCCCAAAATATAATATTATAGCCTACAATGAGTGATTGTTGTTAACAGTTCGAATTTGAAATCCAGTTTGATTTTGAAATGCTTAAATCAGCTGATTTGACTATTGCGTAATATTAATTTCGACATTGTATTGAATAAATCATGAGTTTTAATTATTGGTCTAGTTCTCGACTCCTGTATTGAAAAGTGTTAGTAGTGCTAAAATAGTTTTATTATGACACCACTTTGATACGATGTGGAATAAAGTAGCTTTACTGACATCACAACGTAGCAATAGGTAATGTTTTTCTGTAAATTTGACAGAAAAAATGTGTTTGGCAATTTTCATTTAGAATTTTCACCAGTGCAAATAGAAACGAAGGCTAGGTGACGTGTCGCATAGTGAATGAATATTTGTGCATCTATTTGTGTAGTCTAATTAATTTCTATAATTTTATTTTCGCCTACCCTAACTTGTTTTTTTAACTTTTACCAGGAGCATTCTGCGACCTTGTTTGGTCTGATCCAGAAGAGGTGGATACATGGGAGGTGAGCACCAGGGGCGCGGGCTGGCTGTTTGGACCCAAGGTCACGCACGAGTTCATGAACCTTAACAATCTGACGCTCATCTGTCGTGCTCATCAGCTGGTGCATGAAGGTTTGTGTTGATCCTTCATATATTTCTTCCTATAATGATAATTCAGTGTTAATTCACGTTGATTATAATCTAGCTTCATGTCTCACCAATGCCTCCATTGCAATGTGAGGAAATGTAATAACTGGAATCACCTGTATTACAGGAACTGGCTGCTTTTCCGTATGAGGTCCCCATGAAATAATCGATTGGAAGAATCGATAGTCGTTGGGATTAGCTTTGGGTTTGGTACAGATATCGACTATTGATTCTTCCAGTCGATTATTTCGTGGCTACCTCATACAGAAATGTTGTTGTACTTCATATGGTCTACTGTTCTTGTTTTGTGTGGTGCTTTGCCACCCTAACAGCCGTATTTTCTGATTCCGCGTGCACAGATCAAGACTGTTTTCTTCAGAAGGAAATGAAAAAAAAGCAGAATTTTGTTTGGCGCAATCCATTCAACATGACATGCAACCCGTGCTCTTTATGAAATAGGGCCCAGGTCAGTTCTGCACATGTACAGGTCAGTTGTGTAGAGGAAGGGTACATAAAAAATGGTTAATATTGATTATCATTAACAAGAGTGATTAATGACGGAATGCTATGCTAAAACTATTTTTATTATTGCACAATTTGGTATTGATAAATGTTTGCAGTGTATACTAATTTTCATTATAATGTACACCCTAGTTTTCATGATGATGCCATTTGCACAATCGTGCTTGCACAACCAAAATTGTGTACATGAACTGAATAAAATATTTATGTTTATATGCTCAGTCCAGTTTGTCCTATTGTAAAGTTGAAGTTAGGAAACCCTAACATGTAGACTTTTATATTATGTTTACCCTGGAGACCCTTAGTTTCACCTCGCCGCTTCAGCCATGTTATTGGAAACATGGTGGACCTTCAATTTTAGGTGGGTTCCGAACCACCTGGAAGTGATTTTACAGCAAAAAAGAGTAATAAAAACTTGAAAACACTTTTAAGTGGAAATTATAACTCACGTTAAGGCGTGACGGCCGTTTCACTCTGTTGTCATGAGCATCGTCAGACGACCCACAGTACACTCCGTGGAGTATTTGTCAGGAGAGCGTGAACTTGACTTAACTAAGACTTATCCAAGTCTTTCTTTCATAAGTGATAAACTTATAAAAGTCTACATGCTTGGTTAACTTCAACTTTAGAATAGTGCAAATTGGACTGAGCATATAAACATAAATATTTATGTGTACACTCCACGGAGTGTACTGTGGGTCGTCTGACGATGCTCTTGACAACAAAGTGAAACGGCCGTCACGCCATAGAGTTATAATTTCCACTTAAAAGTGTTTAAAATTTTATTATATATTAGTGGAAACAAGATAGATCTTCAACATCATAAAAAAGAGTGCTTCTTGCTGGCCAATCCAATAGGTCACCCTTACAGAGAGGGCCCAGGAGAGCGTTGCTTATATAATCTGATTGAACAGATACCTGCTACGGCTCACGGCTGTCACTTCCCAGCCTTTATGAATGATTTTATTAAAGACAATGTGTAATTATTTGTGCAGGTATCAAATTTATGTTCGATGATAAATTGGTGACAGTATGGTCGGCACCCAACTACTGCTATCGGTGCGGCAACGTGGCTTCCATTTTGCAGTTCAAGAGCGCCGAAAAGCGAGAGCCAATCATATTCTGCGCGGTGCCCGAGGCCGATCGAGTGGTGCCCTCTGTCTTCACCACGCCCTACTTCCTCTGAGATCTCCCCTCCATCTGCCCACTGTCATGCTTACGCAAGTGCACTTTTATATTCTGTAAATACAATGTACATTGTTACAAGTGATAGATCATTTTTTAATGTGCTAATAAACGAATATGAAATTAAAAATCTTGGTTGGTCATTTTTATGATGCCCACGTGAGTCTGAGACTTGGGTGGGCTCCCTACAAAAACCTCTAATCTAACCTTTCTAAAGCCGCCAAACGTCTCCACCAACCGAACATGCTCGGCGAACAGTGTTCGCTGGAATTATCTGATGTCGACGAACATTGTTTGGTGTGGACACCTTCTTGAACATTATGATCACTGTGGTGGGGTAGTGGCGGGAACCCGTTGTTGCTCGTCACTGTTCGCTCACAGACCGAACATTTCAATTGAACTCACGAACATGTTCGGTGACCCATATGTTTAATGTTTGTCCGTTTTTTGTATTCGCCAACAATGTTCGGTTGGTGGAGATGCGGCTTAAAGGTTCGTCCAGACAGCGAACAAAACTGTAACGCATAACATCACTACGTAGCACAGAATAAGCTGATCATCGTTGTGTATCATCGTTCGAGTTCCTGGGAGCTTTACCGGTAACTGGTAAATGTTACCGGTGGCGTATAGTTGATCTACTCAAATTCATAGACATTAAAAAATTTGAATAGACCAATCAGACGCCACCGGTAACATTTGCCAGTTACTGGTAAAACTCCCAGGAACTCAACCATGGGTCACAGAATATAATTATACTAGTGTCTAAATAGATTTAGGGCAGTATTTATGAACGTTTCTTCAGTTTCTCTTGACTCGAGGGACTCTTGTAATGTAATGTATTTATATAAGCACTTCAAGAGACACTGAAGGACCGTTCATAAATACGGGCCTTAGTATATTAAGATCCAAAAGAAAGCTGTTAGGTGTATAGAAAGAGTAAATAGATTAGATTCATGTAGGCCGTTGCTCAAGAGACTTGGTCTCCTAACTGTACCCTGCTTATGTGTGTTTGAAGCTACTTTATATGTAAAAAGAGTGATATTAACCAAAATCTTGACGTATATGATTATAATACAAGAAGCCGAGGATATTATCACTTGGTGAGTCACAATAGTAGCTTATTCAAACAAAAACCTAGTTATATTGGTAGGAAACTCTACAATAAGCTGCCGCAGTTTTTAAAGAGTCTTGAGAATATAGAAATATTTAAAAAACAATTGAAAAATATTTAGTTGATAAAGCTTTTTATAGTACCTTTCACATCAAAATTAAGCCCTACCTCAACTAATTTATATAGTAATTATGGTGTCTAGTGTATAATTGTTGATCTGACTTGTCTTATACTCCTTAACTGGAGTCTCCAAGACGTAATCTACAAAAAAAATATTTTGTGTTATGTTGTGGTGTCGTCGTGTAACAACGTGTTATTGTGTGCTGGTGCGGGATGCTAGTATTTTACAATAATACTGATTTACGGGATGCTGATTTTGTGCAATGTAGTGATGTTACGTTATGGATGTTTCTCTCTATCTGGACGCACCTGTATAAGGTAATTTTCTGAAATCGTTACGCTAATAAATGTGTTATTCAACATTTACTGCAATTGTTAAATATAACAAGCGCAATAAGTTTTTAGTCCGCTAAAAGTAAAAGCAGTTCTAAAATAAATTTTTAAAAGATCGAATAAATTTCTATAATAATAATATTATTACTGTATTTGGAAATAAAACATTCACATCACAAAACTCTTGATCTCTCTGAAAATACTGCATTGCCAAAATGAAATTTCTAAACTTATTAAGTAGTCAAAGTTTCTAGAATACTTCTTATTCAATCAATCTTTATTTCAGGGGTGCCCACCCCCCCTAAGCCTCATGACGCACCCCCCCCCCCTAAAGTTAGCACCAATCCCCCCTCCCCCATAAATTAGCCCCCCCCCAAAAATGCGAAAAGATCCCCCCGTATTCTTTCTAAAACTAAAAGAAGATTTATAAAACTATTGAAAAAAATTCAAACCCAGTCGATAATATACAAAATGTATAGGATGATAAAATAATAGATGCCTACATGAGAAAATAAAAAAATTAAAATTAACAACACCTATTACTTGGCCCCAAAAGGGAATTGAGAACAGAAAGGAAGAATAGTAAAAATTCATGAAAAGCGGTAGTGAGAGACCACCAAGATTAGTAGCAGATAGATCTGTCTACTAACTTTGGGTGTCCCTAACTTCGCCAATCGCCAGAGCCTTGTCGGCCGCAGTCACTGTGGTATCCCACCGTCAGGGGACATCTCAACACTGCCTCCAGTCAAGAGATGAACCAAACCGAGGGCACCCAGGACGTACGTTTCCCAGCCCACACGAGGTGTGGCATCAACACCATTCGAGGACGTAAGGTTGACTTGCCCCCCTTCCGGGAGGGGCCTTGTGGGCCACGCGAGGTGGATACTGCTCCTAACTACAACCCATTAACGGAGGGAAGTAGTGTTGGAGTTGAGAGGCAATCCCTGGGGTACCTCCAGAGATCACCTCTGTCCTGCCAACCAAACAGTATCCCCTGACCACATTTTCTATTAATAAATAATAATTGTTTTAAAAAGAATATATTTTAATATAAATCTCATTTGCTGGGTTTTCTGCAGTACTCCTCTGATACAACAAATAGACATCAAAAGCTATTCTACAAACTGACACCGTAGCAACACAATAGAACCAGTACCGCAAACAATACCCCCCTCCAGCAAACAATACCCCCCTCCCTAAACACCAAAAAGAGAACATCATCAAAATACACCAGAAGAGCAGAACTTCAGATGTAATTCAAGATGGACAAAAAGAGCCTCTCAAAATCTCAAAATTCTCCATCGGTTTGTACAGCAGAGAACCCAGTATAAGATTTTATAAATGAAATTCATACAAAAGAGAAAATAATTTTGAATAAATCATAACATTTAAAAAACAATGTTTCCTATCTATATAACAATAAAATATTATTAAAAGTGGAAATTAAATTAAATGTTGATCATTCAATATAATATACTAAGAAAGATGGAGAAGCCCGTGGCCTAGACCTCCCACCTTTCTCGCTTCTTCCTTCTTCTGCCCTTTTCATCCTGTATTTTTATTTATTATTATTTGAATTTTTTAAAGATTAAGCCTTGAAAACTCCACACATGGAGTACAAGACAAGTCAATACCAACAGTATTCTCACATTACATTAGTCACCATCGATAAAATTACAGCAGTTGAGACTTGAAATTATACTTAAATTATAAATCATTATCAACTAGATATATCTTCAATTGTTTGAAGTGGGAGCTGACGTTTTTTAACAATGATTGATACAAAGTGTCTGGTAAAATCAATGACAAGAAATACACAATAAAACAAATAAACGAAGTAACAGAGAACTGCATGCCCTACCTAGTAGTGGATTGTACAAACTGTGTTTCAAAATCATGCCTTGAAGTATTAAGACTAGTCAATACAAACAGTATTCACAAATTACAATAGCCACAATCGATAAAATTACAAAAGTTGAGACTTGAAATAATCTGAAAAGGTCACTTGTACTCTATAGAAACTTTATCAACTATATTTTCATTGTTTGAATTTAAATAGAAAATGATTTTTTTGCTATTATTAATACATAACGTTTTTTAAATCAATGCCATGAAAAACACAATATAACAAAGAATTGTAACAACATAAATGCATGCCCAATTACAAGTACAATATAAAAAGTTGCTAAAAAATATTTTTTTAATTCCCGACATACTTAGAAAAACGTTCCGGTATAACCCTGAAATCTGCGTTCCAGAATTTGTGCATAATTCCTTCCCCACCAGTAGAAAAGCAAAAAACAATTATTATTTCAACATTAAACAAAAATTATTGCATTTCAATTCTGATCAAAAGGTTTATAATACCAACGAACTACTGAAACTGTGTATTGGTAGCCTAATCATGTTTACAGAAATTTTCATCAAATTTCCTGCATCAATATGAAAACAATATAATCTTTTGAAGAATATTATTCTATCATTTTCAACAATAATATTTTTTCAAGTAACTGTCCAGCTAGCAGTTTGTCTGGATCATCAAATACCAAGCTTCAAACAAAAATTCTGTTCAGGTAAGCTACCGGTACTACTATATATCTTATCAGTTTTAGTTTTGGAGTTTCCATCCTCTTTGATAGCAATTAGATGAACACTTCTGCTGGCAAACTAGCCTAGAAAACAATCAGAGATAAAAGAAATTTGCAAAGCATAAAGTCCACTAAATAGTTTTAAAACAACATAATTTAATTTTTAATTCAAATAATCAAGAATAGTTTAGAATTGGATAGCATTTAAAAAAGCTAAGTCGGATTGGCTGGATTTATTATCTGATTTATTGATGGAGATTCAGAATCATCACTCATGGAAACATTCAATTATTACTGCGTTGAGATATCTGGACAAATCTCAAAATGCAATGCTTGAAACTCAGCACTGGATTAGATTTATTTGAATTGCTCTGAAACCGAATCTGTTTAGCTATGAAGGCTATTGTGATTTCTTCAGTTATTTAGAATAGATTCTACAAGAAAAGAAAAACAGTTAATTACCTAGTAGATGAAGCTTAAAAAAAGACTGTAGCACGAATGGAGTTGAATCTGTTTGAGAAGAATACCCGAGAAGAAGTGGTGATGACAACAACACAGTGTGGCTGAAACAGACTTGAGCAAGAGTGATTAAATGGGGAAAATTCCTTATTTAACAATAGATAGTATCACATATTTGCACTCCTACCATCTGCAGGCAAGCGCCAATAATCTATCAATAAACAGTATCAAATTTTTTGCACCCCTACATCAGTAGGCAAGCGCCAATAATCTATCAATGAATGATTTCAAATATTTTTGCACCCCTACATCTGTAGGCAAGCGCCAGTAATCTATCAATAAATAGTATCACATATTTTCATTTCCTAGCAAGTATAGGACAGCACCCTTAAACTACCCTTGAATTATTGCTTCCATGCTTGAATGTACCCAAGTGAACTCTATTCTCAGTGTGGTAGAGCTTATGACATTTTCACTGCCAAAGCATTGCCAGAGAGAATGGCATAAACTCTAAGCACAAAGCCAGTAGCTGAAGCTAAAGTGAGAGCCACTTCCCCAAATTTTGAATAATCAATGTCTAATCTAATTTCTTATCACATTCACCGTACATGAATAGGCAAGAGCCAATAATCTATCAATAAATATGGTATCACATATTTTTGCACTCCTACCATCTGTAGGCAAGCGCTAATAATCTATAAATAAACAGTATAATATATTATTTTGCACTCCTACATCTGTAGGCAAGTGCCAATAATCTATCAATAAAAAGTATCAAATATTTTTGCACTCCTACATCTATAGGCAAGCGCCAATAATCTATCAATAAATAGTATCAAATATTTTTGCACCCCTATGTCTGTAGGCAAGCGCCAATAATCTATCAATAAATAGTATCAAATAATTTTGCACTCCTACATCTATAGGCAAGCGCCAATAATCTATCAATAAATAGTATAATATATTTGCACTCCTACATCTGTAGGCAAGTGCCAATAATCTATCAATAAATAGTATCAAATATTTTTGCACCCCTATGTCTGTAGGCAAGCGCCAATAATCTATCAATAAATAGTATCAAATATTTTTGCACTCCTACATCTGTAGGCAAGCACCAATAATCTATCAATAAATAGTATAATATATTTGCACTCCTACATCTGTAGGCAAGCGCCAATAATCTATCAATAAATAGTATCAAATACTTTTGCACTCCTACATCTGTAGGCAAGCGCCAATAGTCTATCAATAAATAGTATCAAATATCTTTGCACCCCTACGTCTGTAGGCAAGCGCCAATAATATTTCAATAAATAGTATCGAATATTTTTGCACTCCTACATCTGTAGGCAAGCGCCAATAATCTATCAATAAATAGTATCAAATACTTTTGCACTCCTACGTCTGTAGGCAAGCGCCAATAGTCTATCAATAAATAGTATCAAATATTTTTGCACCCCTACGTCTGTAGGCAAGCGCCAATAATCTATCAATAAATAGTATCAAATATTTTTGCACTCCTACATCTGTAGGCAAGCGCCAATAATCTATCAATAAATAGTATCAAATATTTTTGCACTCCTACATCTGTAGGCAAGCGCCAATAATCTATCAATAAATAGTTTCAAATATTTGCATTTCTACCATCTGTAGGCAAGCGCCTCTAAGCAATTGATAAATAGTATCACATATTTCCACTTCCTAGCATGTGTATAAGAGCCCCAGAAAATTTTTTGATTCTTTCAAATCATGATTTGTACTTTTGAAACTGGTATATAAATACCATATAAACTAGTTATATATTTGTTGATTTAGTGCAATTTTTTTTTATATTATTCAGATGTATTTTTTATATTTTTATGTTTCTATTTTTGTTGAGGAGGATATATAAATGATTTGATTTAGTGAACTCTATTCTCAGTGTGTTGGAGCTTATGGCATTTTCACTGGCAACAGTAAATACGGCATAAGCTCTAAGCCACTCCCACAATTTTTGCATAATCAATGTCTAATCTAATCTCTTATCACAATTACCAAACATAAAGGTGCTAACACCTGCACTCAACATATGTCGGAGACATCATTACTCCAGGGTTTTCACCTGGCAACCGGCATCTCTTGATCACAGGGTAACACAGTCCATGCACAATGAATGTGACATGAGAATCCTGACAGGGATCTAACAGCAAATCCCTATTTACATTTGTTAGCCTTATATCAACCCACCAGCTGCAATGAAATGTACCACACCATAATAAAATGGTTGTGGCGACTGAGCAGTGCACCCTGTTCTCCTTGTGGAACTAACAAGTAGTCACAAGGCCTTAGCGAGGAGAGAGACTCTCGAAGCATCCGTGAGAGCCACTGAACCCAGCCAGAAAACCATCAAGCGCGATAAGATTATGTCATGGCACAAATCAAGAGCCCGGATAGAAAGTGTGATACATGATTAACAACTGCAAATGCCCTACAACCCAACAAATCTCCATTCACAATTGTTAGCCTTATAACACATCCCACCAGCTACAATAAACAGTACCACTCCATCATAAGACGGACGTATAGCAGCGTTATCTGACAACTGCGGTCATGAACTCTACAAGAGAGACATGGACTCTCAGATGCAGACCCTGCCATCGAAGCCACAAATATGACTTTGTGGCACAATCCAAGAGCATGGTTGAAGAGTGTGGTACTTGACTAACAACTGTAAACCTCCTAGCATATGCAGGAGAATGGTGGGAAACTTCTAACCTAACTGACTATAAAAGCAAGATACATAATACCAAATCTCCAGTTTCACGTCCTGGCCAGTTTGTACTCCACCATCTTGACCTACTGAAGAGGTTACCGTGAAGTTGAGTCTTTTCATATCTCCTTCTTGAAGTAGGTTGAACTGATCAGTCATCCTGTTGAAAAAAAAATAGTTCAGTTAAGCTATTACAAATTTGGAGGTGTGTTGATTGCTTCAATTATATCAAAAGATGTGGTGGTGTTACATTGATAAAAGTTTGTAAAGTTGATTGGAAATTGATATGTGCTGGCAATATTCAATTGACTATAGAATGTGTTTGAAGTGATGATGTTGATTAAGATCAAGTATCTTGAGCATTAAACAATGTGTCCTAATATACTGATACTGCATCATATGTTTTGCTGGATATAGTTGAAAACTCAGAAATACTTGTTCTTAAAAATGGAAAGCCATACAAAATAAACCAGTATCAATACGGCTCCAACAATAATTATATTGAAATTTTGATAGGGTAAAACAGCCACTTCATTCATCAAGTATATCAATGAACAATCTCTGCCCTTGAGAATAATGTTGGAGGATACTTGGAATGAATTAAAATTTCCTATTCAATCCCAATAAGACTATCATTAGTATATATTAGAATTAATTGGTGATCCAATGGAATTGAATTTGGAATGAGTCATTTCGATTCACTGGCATGGAAATAACATCATGATCAATTTAATATATGGTTCATGCCTGGTTTCTTAGTCGTTTAGAAAATCATTCAAAAGCTATTGATTCATTAGAGGCCCTAAGGCTTGTTTCACACATACCCAGCAGTTAGGTAACCATTATTGTTTATCCGGTATGATTACATAGTCCCATATAATGCAATGTTCGTACAGCTGGGCAAACAACACCAGTTACCCGACTGCCGGGTGTGTGTGAAACAAGCCTTAGGGCCGCTAATGAATCAATAGCTACTGAATAATTTACTAAACGACTGAGAAACCAAACTTGAAAAAATATTTTACAAACTAGCTTCAAGTTAATAATCTTGCTAACTATATTCAGCAATGCCTGAAACGACGTCAAATAGTGGAACCCAATTTTATAATATCCTAAAAATAATTGTGAAATAATCAAAGAAATTTGTCAATTTGGGTTGCAGCAACATAATTTTGAGAAAATGTTGGATTAGTACAGTAGGCCTATCTATAGTCACTGAACATGTCAAATTGCAAGTGGGATGTGTATATATTTGAGTAGTGAGTAAGTGGAGTTTGAGCAAAAGGACAGAGATTAAAGATAATAATTAAATGAGACTGAAAAACATTTTCTCATTGAAAAGAATATGGATTAATTATCTATAATGATTGGAATAGTTTGAATCAATTATTGGTAGATCATGGTTCAAATCAGTACGGTAGCTGCTGGCTTGTAAGAAACATTTCTTGAAATCATAAAATTAAATTAGCCCAGTATGCATACAAGTTCTAATAAGAGGTTTATCAATATAGTTACTAGTTACTTGGATGATCATCATGATATAAAAGCTCATTGAAATTCCACTAAGAGGCTACTAGTGTGATAACTAATTTTAATTTGATTATATAATATCACTATCAATTTATAATAATTATAATGTAGGCGACGACCAGTTCTGAACTTATTTTTCAAACAATGAATTATTTCTTTTTTCAGTCAAAAACAATTTAAATTCTCTGCTTTTGATTTTTGAAGGACATTTCAATTGATGGATAGTTTTAAGATTGACTTTTGAAGCACACTGTCTGGAAAATAATGACCAAGGGAAAATAAAAGCAATAATAAAAATAAATTCATGAGAAATTTGAAATCAAGCAGCATTGGTAGATTAAAACTAACAAAATGAGAAAATGCATGTTCACTGAGAATGTCCCAATAAAATTTATAAATTCTAATGATCTATAAAATAAATTGGTACCGTAGTCAAGGTCAATGTATAATAATGAATAGCGAGAAGTCTACCTAAAAATGAATAACAATTCTTTCTTGGTTTTTATATTAAAAACTGTAGTTATTAAATAGTTTCTTAGCTTGGCTTTGAAATAAGTTAATAAAGGGGAAAACTAGTAGAGTTTACCCTACCCGAGTATTGAAACATAGTTATTGAATTAGAGTTGGTAGGTAACTGAAAATGACTAGACAGATTTCAAAGAGTTAGTGATGATGAACTTTTTAAGTTAAATTTTAGCCATTTCATTTTAGTTATTTCTCACTTCAAAATAATGGAGCAAAGCTATGCAATTAAGAAACTATGGTATTTAAGGGTGTCTTAAAATAGACTAAATTGCAAAAATTGATATGAAACTGCTTACCTTGTGAAAGATATCCAGAATTGATTTTCCATTTATTCATCACTAAATAATTTGAGCACTTCAGTATTTAATCAGTAGGCACTGTTTAAATAGCAAATTTAAGGTAACATTCCAGTGATGTGTGTTGAAAAATCTACTGGAGCACAAAACAGCTCTTATCTCTATCAGTGCTAGACATCAACTGATGAAGGTTTGAGGTTTGATGATGACGTTGAAGAAAATGGAGGCAGTCAGCTGATTATGAAAGCCGGTAACTGGTAGCAATGCCAACTTGATTATCATGTGGTTCTAGTTGGTATTACTGGGACTGTTTTTTTTACAGGAGACCGAATCAAAGTGGACCCGGTTCATCAGCTGATGTTACCATATTAACGCTCTCAAATCGACAATATTGTCCTAATCGACGATAACTATAATAATTATTGTACTTTTTAAAACTATATATTTTTGGATTTTCAAAATTTTTCTTAGAAAAATAACAGTTTTAGATCAAATAGTATTGTTACTAGTAATACAGTCGTCGCCCTTCCACTTCTTGATTGCCCATTTTGTGCCAAAAGCGTTTTCAAGCCCCCCCCAAACAATTTGTAAAATCAGGTTGAAAAGTAGATTATTGGTTGAGTTTATGGGAGCCTTCTCATTTACTGGTAAATGTTACTGGTGGAGTCTGATTGGTCTATTCAAATTCTTCAACATCTTTGAATTTTAATAGACCAGACGACAGGGAAGTGATAGCCGTGAGCCGAAGCAGGTATCTGATCAATCAGATAGGGATAAGCTGCGTTCTACTGGGCACTCTTTGTAAGGGTGACCGATTAGATCGGCCAGCAAAAAAGACACTGTTCTCTGCTGTAAAATCACTTCCCGGTGGTTCTGAACCCACCGAAAACTGGTTAAGTGGTAGATTGGACATAACTGTCCAAACTTCGCCACGTCAACAAAAAAAAAAGTCATTCTATTCTAAAACTGTAGGTCCAGCTCATCAATCATCATCATCATCATTCAATGCCATGGATGTAAATTCACATTAGACTGTTGTCTAGAATGAGGCACACAATGTATACAATTCTTTGAACAAGCTCAATATCAGTATTGAACAAGCTCAATATCAGAATCAATATTTGGCCAATAGACATAACTTCGTGCAAGGCCTTTCATTTTTACAATTCCTAAGTGTCCTTGGTGTAGTTCCTCAAGTACTTTAGATTGTAAAGATTTTGGAATCATAACTCGTAAGCCTTTCATAATACAACCTTGTTCAACTGAATATTCAGCAATATTGTTTGTATTTTCACCATTTTCAGTACCTAAAATTTGTCGAAGTAATTTACACATATCTGGATCTTTTCTAGTTTCATGAGCTATTTGTTCCCTTGTAACCGGTAAAATATTAATTTGATTCATTTGTACAATTTGAACCTCATCAATAGTATTGTCATTAACCATTTCCATAGGAAATCTTGAGCAAAAATCAGCATTCATATGTTCAGTGGTCTTACGGTATTGTATGGTGTAATCAAAACCTTGTAAAAATAATGAATAATGTAATAAACGTGTAGCACTGATGGATGGAGTAGCAGCATGAGCATTTAAGATGCTTTGTAATGGTTTGTGGTCAGTCAGTAAAGTAAAATGACGACCAAACAAGTAATTGAAAAATTTCTTAACTCCCCAATAAATTGACAATGCTTCCTTGTCTATCTGGGAATAATTTCGCTCAGCTGCAGTGAGACATCTACTAGCAAAAATTATGGGCCTTTCCACACCTTTTTCATCTAAACATGAAAGAACCGCACCAATAGCATATTTACTAGCATCAGTAGCAACAATTATAGGTTTAGTGACATCAAAATCCGCAAGAGTAAGTTTTGTTTCAATATCTTTCTTAATTGTTTGAAATGCAGTTTCACACTCTTGTGACCACGAAAAAACAACATTTTTCCTGAGTAAGTTGTATAAAGATGAGAGAGAATTAGCCATGCCCTATATAAACCTTGAGTAATATGTAACAAACCCTAGAAAAGATTTCAACTCTGATACATTTGTAGGACGTTTTGCATTCTTAACAACTGCAATCTTATCATCACTTTTATGTATGCAATCTTTGTCAATTTTAAACCCTAAATAAGTAATTTCAGATTTCAGTACTTCACATTTTTCCCATTTAAGTCTAATACCATTTTCACGGCACATACTAAAAAACATATTTTAAAACAAAAAAAGAAACCGACTTCAGTGAAATGATTAAATACTCACGTACTAAAAAGTTTAAAATAAAGTATTTACTTTAAACTGAGAAAATTTTAAATTTCATACAAGTAATCTTTTGAAGTCGGTGCCAAATATTTTATGTAGTTGATAAGAAATTCTATCTAATATCAAAACTAACAATGTATTTTTTTGGAGGATGAAGCCCACATAGGTCTGAGACCTTTGCATGGGTAATGAATTGGATGATGGAGATTGTTGAGTTGGACCTACAGTTTTAGGTGGGTTACGAACCACCGGGAAGTGATTGATAAGAGATTCTATCTAATATCAAAACTAACACTGTATTCCAATTAAATATGTGATTTACACTCACTTTTACTGAAATACATAGTAATTGATAAGAAATTCGATCTAATATCAAAACTAACACTGTATTTCAATTAAATGTGATTTACACTCACTTTTACTGAAATACAGTGTCAGTTTTGACAGGGGTGCCCACCCCCCCTAAGCCTCATGACGCACCCCCCCCCTAAATTTAGCACCAAACCCCCCCCATAAATTAGGCCCCCCCAAAAAATGCGAAAAAAGCCCCCCCTATTTTTTCTAAAACTAAAAGAAGATTTTTATAACTATTGAAAAAATTCAAACCCAGTCGATAATATACAAAATGTATGTATATCTCTTGAGATTCTTTACATAGGTAACATTTTTTTGTAAAGGTAAAAAAGAAATATCAATGAAATGAATATATGAACTTCTGCTCAATAAACTTAATTGCAAAATAGCTAAATAAGAATTTGAACCTAAATGGTTTTTAAACAATAAAATATTATTACAAATACACAATGTTCAATAAAAATGAAATACCTATAAGATTATGTTCGGTGTACCAATTAGATTAAGGTTAAATAATTCTACAAAGTTGTTCCTTTAAAGGAAGTGAAAACAATGAGTTAATAACTTCATTTGTAAAACACAAAAATTCAAAATACTAAGTCATTTATTGGACAGTAGTTAAACAACAGGTTATTTACTTAGTGTAGTATCTTGGGAGAATTTATGTATGGATGAAGTACATAAAAGGCACACATTTCATGTATAGTTATTTACAACACACAATCGAAAGAAGTGTCTTTCAAAAACAAAATAAAGACATAGTTATGAAAAATTACTGAATTTTTAGTATTTAGTAAGTTTTTCAAAAGCAGTTCTTACTTATTAGTAAGTAGTTATCGTAAAATACATGAAAAACATCAACAGTTTGAAGACAAACATTTTAAATTTGTAGACTGTGACCATCTACAAGTTAGCTAGGCACCTTCTAAGTTTTTTTTTTTTTTTTTGAGGATGAAGCCCACATGGGTCTGAGACCTGTGCGTGGGTAATGAGTTGGATGATGGTGATTGATGAGTTGGACCTACAGTTTTAGGTGGGTTCCGAACCACCGGGAAGTGATTTTCAGCAGAGAACATTGTCTTTTTTGCTGGCCAATCTAATCGGTCACCGTTACAAACAGGACCTACGAGAACGCAGCTTATCTATCTGATTGAACAGATACCTGCTACGGCTCGCGGCTATCACTTCCCTCTAAAATCTATTGTTAAATCTATCTCTCTAAACCCCACATAGAAGTTTTTGGGATGAGGAAACAGAAAACCTTTCAATTATTTCTTCGTTAGAAATAGACTCAAGTACATCTGCACAAGTTCCTGCACAAATCCTAAACATTATTATTTTAGCTAATTCATATTCAATTGTATAATAATAATAATTATAAATATATTTTCATTAATTGACATTCTATCTGGTGACTTCTTAGTATATTTTTTAATGTTGTCACGTTAAACACGGTTTCAATCAACTTTACGACCCCCCCCCCCAAAACGTTATTTGGAACCCCCCCCCCCCCCAAGAATTTCAATGACGCAGTCTGCGTCATAGCCCCCCCCCTGTGGGCACCCCTGGTTTTGATATTAGATTGTTCAATCATTTCGTCATGGAAAACATCACAGAGTAATTCTGTTATATTTTAGAAGTTTATGGGAAATTTGGCGCCGACTTCAAAAGATTACTTGTATGAAATTTAAAATTTTCTCAGTTTAAAGTAAATACTTTATTTTAAACTTTTCAGTACGTGAGTATTTAATCATTTCACTGAAGTCGGTTTCTTTTTTGTTTTAAAATATGTTTTATTTTAAGCTTTTTAGTTGAATTTTCAAACTTTGAAAACATGAGAAATTTCTTAAAGCCTACATTATGAAATATTTATCGAATTAGGAAGCCAATAATTAATTTTTAACATGGAAAGTTAAGTAACTAAAAATCCACTTATAAGAAAAGATAAACTAAGGAAAATTCTACAACGTTTTATTTAATGTGGAATATTGTATTTCGGAAAATTATAATAGCGAAAGTCTTCTTAAAAGTGAAATGGCTTTTGATTCATTTTGATGTGGTCCCTTTCAGAATATACCTACACTGAAATAGTAGGCCTATATGACGTTACAAGTGTGGAAAATATTGTGCTTACTGAAAATATGATAAGTAAACGCAGGAGATGAAGTTGAGTGCGGTATTCAGGGGTGCCCACCCCCCCTAAGCCTCATGACGAACCCCCCCCCCTAAATTAAGCAACAATCCCCCTCCCCCCATAAATTAGGCCCCCCCCAAACATGCGAAAAGAGCCCCCCGTATTCTTTCTAAAACTAAAAGAAGATTTATAAAACTATTGAAAAAATTCAAACCCAGTCGATAATATACAAAATGTATGTACCATATATTTCTTGAGATTCTTTACATAGCTAACATTTTTTTGTAAAGGTAAAAAAGAAATATCAATGAAATGAATTTATGAACTTCTGCTCAATGAATTCAATTGCAAAATAGCTAAATAAGAATTTGAACCTAAATGGTTTTTAAACAATAAAATATTATTACAAATACACAATGTTCAATAAAAATGAAATACCTATAAGTTTATGTTCGGTGTCCCAATTACATTAAGGTTAAATAATTCTAAAAAGTTGTTCATTTAAAGGAAGTGAAAACAATGAGTTAATAACTTCATTTGTAAAAGACAAAAATTCAAAATACTAAGTCATTTATTGGACAGTAGTTAAACAACAGGTTATTTACTTAGTGATATCTCCCATAATCTTGGGAGAATTTATGTATGGATGAAGTACATAAAAGGCACACATTTCATGTATAGTTATTTACAACACACAACCGAAAGAAGTGTCTTTCAAAAACAAAATAAAGACATAGTTATGAAAAATTACTGAATTTTTAGTATTTAGTAAGTTTTGCTATAGTAGTTCTTACTTATTAGTAAGTAGTTATCGTAAAATAAATGAAAAACATCAACAGTTTGAAGTCAAACATTTTAAATTTGTAGGCTGTGACCATCTACAAGTTAGCTAGGCACCTTCTAAGCTTGTTAAGTCTATCTCTCTAAACCCCACATAGAAGTTTTTGTCTTTGGGATGAGGAAACAGAAAACCTTTCAATTATTTCTTCGTTAGAAATAGACTCAAGTACATCTTTTTCTGTAGCTAGAACCATTAGAGTGGACAACCATGAGTCTCCCATAGCTGATCTGAGTCTGTTTTTGATAATTTTAAATCGACTTATTGCTCTTTCTGCTGATTAACTAGTAACTGTTAAGGAGAGTAAAGTTGTATAAACCACCTTCAGAGCACTCGCTTAGCGTCTTGCTAAGTTTGAATAATAACTTCCTGCACAAATCCTAAACATAACTATTTTAGCTAATTCATATTCAATTGTATAATAATAATTATAAATATATTTTCATTAATTGACATTCTATCTGGTGACTTCGTAGTATATTTTTGAATGTTGTCACGTTAAACACGGTTTCAATCAACTTTACGCCCCCCCCAAAACGTTTTTTGGAACCCCCCCAAGAATTTCAATGACGCAGTCTGCGTCATAGCCCCCCCTGTGGGCACCCCTGTTTATTTATTAAAATAGGGTCCCACTAAACCGGCAGGCTTTTCAGAAGGTGCCTATACAAAATAATTATAATATTTATAAGAGAGAAGGGTTAAATATTCTACAGTTCTATAGTCATCCTTATAAACTTTGTATCCAGAAACAATAGACAAAATTCTTGCATTTTCTTTAATTACCGTAAATCAAACAACTTTTCTAAAATCACTTTATGTATTAAAATCTTGAGTCTTATAAAAAATTCATTATTTATCAGAAAAATGAACTTTAGAAATAACATTATTAGAGATTATATTTTAGAAAATTTGCATTAGAAAAATCAATTGGCAATGGTTGTAATTATAAGGTGGTGGGATTGACGAAGCAAATATGCCTAGCTGAACGAGAATCGAACTCATGGCCGCAGAGTAGCATTCATCGATTGTGGTCTATACGTTTTGTCGATTATAAGATAAAGCTATTAATATCATATATTTTAACTGATATTGACATTATAACTATCCAAAAGATCGTGACGAGTAACGCATTTCCTTCCCCAAAACAGCTCTTGAAACATTATTAAAATGTTTAATGGTTAGCACATATTGGTGTGATATGTATTCTAATTCCATATTGAAATATGTTGGATAGAATATTTTAATAAAAGCGTTGGTTAGAGTGCAATCAATCCATCAAGCGACCTTATTTAATTGTTTTCCAGTTCATCCATGATCCACCGTTATATTATTGCGTTTATCAGGGGAAGAAACCCAACGAGTGGTATGACATGCTCACCACCAGCCACCAGAGAATTAATTAATCTATCTCAAATTACAATTTGCAATCACGTTATGTAAATTGCGTTACAAAGTTGCCTGGGAATGTGCGCGCGTCAGTGACTCACGAAACAGACTGTACACTGACACATCAACTTGTACTTGACATACGATACTGAAGGAATACGTGAATTTTGAAATGCACGGGTTTGAATGGAGAATACCACCTCGCATCTGTCTTTTATGATTTGCTTCAATATGCGCTACTTTTTAACGTCGAATGGAAACGTTCAGTTTGCTCTGGATTTTCTTGTATTCATTTATTACTTGAATCTATTATAATAATTATCAATTTTATTAATGAATATTTTAATTGAATTAATCATATCAGAGATGATTATCATAGAACTACCGTACTCTTTATGCTAAGGGAGTTGAGATTTTGGGAATTAATCTCTACAATGTCTTGCCCGAACGCCTCAAAAGATTGATTTAAAAAGACCTTCAAAAATGCTGTTTTTATTCTGCAAGTGAGTTTATTGATCATTTCACCACGAATCAAAAAATTGATATTAACTCCTCCAACTCTATGACGCAGAAGAGTATTTATTTTGAAAACGCCATGACAAATCCGTATACCCCTTTCACAGGAGGTTACTGGATGATATAAATACTGCTTTTTTTTAGTATCTATATATGAATGCTCTCAAATGCCGAAAACTTCCTGCTTACTGTAGTCAGTCATTTATGCAAGCAGATACACAATTGATCACAATTTTGTAGAATACACGCTTTCAATAATTAGAATGCCATTTCCTGTCTTCTATTTTTTGCCTCGCTCCAATATTAAATTTATAATTTTTCGTCGGTATGATTTTAAATACATGATAAAGTGGAGGGTGGTATATTTTTGGCACAAAGCCTAAAAGGTCCTTTATCATAACACCTGTCATCAACACTCGCTACCAAGCGTTTATCTATCAAAATCAATAACAATTTTTTCTGTGATGTTTTCCATGACGAAATACTTAATGAACAATCTAATATTAAAACTGACACTGTATTTCACTTTTAAATAATGTTTTACTCACATATATTGGAGATGCTTGAGGAATGCATTTCACTTCTGAAAAGAAGCTTCGTCAGCCTGCCGCCAGGGGTCATGCTCTGTTTGGGTTAGGATGAGCAGCCATTATGTATTTGAAAATTGCGTTTGATTTGAATTGTGTTTGGTCGTTGAGTAAGTTTGTTCTATCTTGTTTATGGTGTTTGAATATTTCATATTGTTCCAGTGTATTTAGTTTGTGGCTTTTTTGGAATGTGTGTAGAATTTCCAAGTCAGTTTGGATGTTATTGTGTGAGTGCCCAGTGTTGATTAAGTGATCTGCAAATGTTGAGTCAGAGTTGGAATGTAGTGCTTTGATGTGCTCTTTATATCTTATGTTGAATGATCTGCCTGTTTGTCCTATGTAGTACTTGGGGCATGTGTTGCATTTAAGCTTATATATGCCTGGTTTGTTGAATTTGTGAATTGTGCTGTTTGTTAGGTGAGCTGGTTTTCCAGATCCAACAAAAACCAGCTCACCTAACAAACAGCACAATTCACAAATTCAACAAACCAGGCATATATAAGCTTAAATGCAACACATGCCCCAAGTACTACATAGGACAAACAGGCAGATCATTCAACATAAGATATAAAGAGCACATCAAAGCACTACATTCCAACTCTGACTCAACATTTGCAGATCACTTAATCAACACTGGGCACTCACACAATAACATCCAAACTGACTTGGAAATTCTACACACATTCCAAAAAAGCCACAAACTAAATACACTGGAACAATATGAAATATTCAAACACCATAAACAAGATAGAACAAACTTACTCAACGACCAAACACAATTCAAATCAAACGCAATTTTCAAATACATAATGGCTGCTCATCCTAACCCAAACAGAGCATGACCCCTGGCGGCAGGCTGACGAAGCTTCTTTTCAGAAGTGAAATGCATTCCTCAAGCATCTCCAATATATGTGAGTAAAACATTATTTAAAAGTGAAATACAGTGTCAGTTTTAATATTAGATTGAACAATTTTTTGTGCCAAATATGGAATACGGTTGCTAACGAATAATTATCGAATATGAAATAGCTTCAATTGACGAAATTCACGTTAGTTTCTAAATTCTCGGCTATCTAATTTCCTTCCACAGCAAAAAGTTGAATAATTATAAATTAATTATCAGCTCCAACATTTATACTCTACTAATAACTATCATTAATTATTAATATTATGCATTATCTATAGCCTTGAGACTCATTTCAAAATCCAGTACCCCCACATAACGAACCCAATGTAAAAAATCCAAAAAATAGGTTTCAAATATTTTATACCTCTGTATTGAAATAACGAGATTCGTTTTAAGGGGTACCGCACCTTTATCACTTGAGGTTCATTGTACCAAAACCATCAATTGTTTTTCTCCATTGTAATTTGAATAAACTTTTACTGATTATACATGTACCACAGTCTAAATTTCAGTGTTCCAATTTGAAAAGTACAGAAATATCTTTGGGAAAATCAAATCTTCGTTTTAATTGAGCTGTGTAATTGTGCTTTCCAGAAGATTCAAGTTATATATTTTGTCTAATGAAACATAATCGTAAACAAAACCTGTGCTTACAAATACTTGGAAGTTGGTTTTGAAGGAACTGACAATTTATAAGACTGACTAATAGATAGAACATAATTTATTAATTTCGAATTACTCAAAGTGCTATTATATATATATATATATATACCGTGTACTTTAGACTTCCGCAATTGTGGAAATCGATGAATGCTACTACGAAAAATATTTAGTCACCACCGGGAATCGAACCACGGACCTCACAATTGCAGGTCAGGCTTCTTAAAACTACTAGACAAACTCAAATATTTGGTCTCTTGTAAGAATTCTGTAACAGTGACAGTCTCATACTAGAAACTTGTTGTGAGTTTTACAACAAATTAGATTTTGACTACATCAATAAGTATGAAAGATTTCCACATGAGCCCAGAGCTTGAGTTTGGATAATGAATGGAATGTTATTTGTTGTATTCTCCTTTCACCATTGAGATTTGACACTGTTCTCTGCTGTAAAATCACTTCCCGGTGGTTCGGAACCCACCTAAAACTGTAGGTCCAACTCATCAATCACCATCATCCAACTCATTACCCACGCACAGGTCTCAGACCTATGTGGGCTTCATCCTCCAAAAAAAAAAGATTTGTTAACTCAAGGCTATATTTATTGTTTTCTTCTGTGATGTTTTCCATGACGTAAAAGAGGCTGATGAAGCTTCTCTTTAAAAGTGAAATGCATACAGTATCTCCAATATAAGTGAGTAAAAGTCATAATTTAAGTAGAAATACGTAAGTGTCAGTTTTGATATTAGATTATTGCTTTCTATTTTTATTTATTTACCGTATTTTAAATGGATTTACAATACTGTTTTCTATTTATTTATTGATACCAGTGACTTGTCTTATACTCCTTAACTGGAGTCTCCGATACGTAATCTGCAAAAAAATTGTAAATGAATTCACAATATAGTTTTCTGTTTATTTATTGTAAATGAATTCACACTATTGTTTTCTATTTATTAATTGTAAATGAATTCACAATATTGTTTCTATCTATTTATTTACTGTTCATGAATTCACAATATTGTTTTCTATTTATTTATTGTAAATGAATTGACACTATTATTTTTTATTAATTTATTGTAAATGAATTCACAATATTGTTTTCTATTTATTAATTGTAAATGAATTCACAATATCATTTTCTATTTATTTATTGTAAATGAATTCACAATATTGTTTTCTATTTATTTATTGTAAATGATTTCATACTATTGTTTTCTATTTATTTATTGTAAATGAATTCACAATATTGTTTTCTATTTATTCATTTATTGTACACGAATTCACAATATTGTTTTCTATTTATTGTAAATTAATTCTCAATGTTGTTTCTATTTATTTATTTATTGTAAATGAATTCACAATATTGTTTCCATTTATTTTATTGTGAATGAACTGTCACATAAGCCCAGGGCATTTGCGCGGTTATTAAAAGGTGTACGGTATTATTTGTATTTGAATCACTGCATTGTTTGTTGTATTTCATAAAAATTTGTAAGCTCACGATCAGATGACGCAAGTCTTGTGAGCAATATGTAATTCTAATGTACTGTTTTTTGTTGTTTTTTTTTTTAAAGTATTGTTTATTTATTTATAACTCTTAGTACAAGTTGTACAGGGAGTCATTAAATTAAAGAGAAAAAAATAAAAAAAAGTATATGTTTTTGAAAGGATACCGCTTTAATATGTAAAGAAGTCATACATCGATAAGAGAGGCTTTCTGATGTATGAAAGCAGGCGATCTGTGTGTGGGAAGTGGGTCACAGAAACGATTCCGAGTTGAGGTTAGGGCGCAGACTCGTCAGATATCGATTATTGTATTGCTAGCATCAACTCGGCCGTCAAGTCGTCTCTTGTGGAGTTGCCCGCCGCCCGCCCATAACAAAGACACAAATGCCTACTCGGAACTCACAAGCTTCCTTCATTCATCACAGCTGAGATTTGCCTATTCATGCGAAGAAAATACCCTGTCAATGTTGGAGCCAGTATGTGAATATACCTTGCTTATCAAGCCATATTGACAAAAAGGTTTATAAAGCGTATTATCAATATAAAGCTGGTCAGAAAAGTGTTGATAATATCTCTACTGATATGCTATTAATGCTGAAGAAAATGAAAAGCGAAATGGGATGAAGGGAAAGCAAGGGATGTGGATTCGATGAGGCTTATTTATATATAGAGAATACATGCAAAAAGGATTAAAGTTATTAATACATAGTCTTTGATACATATGGTTCTCTATTTTAGAGCCTGTAGGAGTAAAAGGTGCTTACAAGAAGGGCATCTAATGATATGCAAAAATCTAATTGTAATTGGAAAGGCTTCATAAAATTAATGAAAAGGATAATTTTAATATAAACTTAATAAAACAACTTTTGAATGGAAATTAACTCACGTTATGGCGTGACGGCCGTTTCGCTCTGTTGTCTAGAGCATCGTCAGACGACCCACAGTACACTCATGTGAAACGGCCGTCACGCCATAACGTGAGTTAATTTCCATTCAAAAGTTGTTTTATTAAGTTTATATTACATATTAGTGGAAACAAGATGGATCTTCAACATCATAATTTCGCCGAGAGGACAATTTTATTTGAATCTGTAAAGCTTGACCTGAAGATTCTATTCTGTCTTTTATTTGTTTTATTCAGATATTTATTGTGAAATTGAAAAAATAATACAAAGAACAAAAATTACAATTTGAAAGTAATTGAAAAATGTAAAGCCAAGTTCTTTGTTACTTCAATCTAGACTAATTAATTACTTGATGGAAAAATGAGTAAAACATGCTTAGAATGAATAACAATATAGAATAGAATCTTTAAAATGATATGAATATCAACAGCATAGAATAGAAAGCTTACATTTAAAAAAATACTGTTACTAAACTAGTTTTAAATTATAAATAGTTATTATCTTTTATAAATTACAGTCTGCAATAAAACATTATTTTATTTAAACTTTTTTGTAGTTTGGATAAATCACGTCTACATTGCAGTCATTTTTTATGTGAGTGGCTGCAATGTCATGATTTTTTCTAAAAAGTTTAATTAGTATTTAGTACGCGCAGTTTGTAATGGAAGAAGAGATTCAACATTTTTAAGGTATTTTCACTGTAAAATTTCAAAATTTATTATTTAAATTTTCATTAATAAATAAACCAGACGCAAGTGAATTTCAATAATAAATAACACACTCTGGCAACAGTGAAATTTAATAAGGTTTTTACTTGCCATTTCATTGAGTTTCGAAAATGATTCTGCGTAGCTCCATTATATTTTATGATGCATTGCATGAGATGATGTATACTATATATGTAAATCGAGAAGATAATTACAATAGCGATGGGCTTCCAGTTCGAAAACAAGTTCTGCCTCATGTAAGACACTTATTTCTTATTAATTTTAAAATTTTCTGCATGCTTAAAATATCAACTATATATAAGAATAATGTTGATACTAATCACCATATTTAAAAATTCATTGCAATATCTTCATTGAGGTTTTTCCACCATACTTTATTCTTGAGCTCCATCACCGTTTGTTTACAGTTCACTACAACAGATCCAGGACAGCTAAGGAAATCATGTAATCATATTAAACCATGAGCTGTTCTATAATACATCCATGCCATTTTTGAGAGAGTTATTGCCAATCTGCACACAATTAGGCTTCTTTATATCACAAAGAAAGAACATTGTCTGTTCTAAGATATCACCAAAATAAGCATAGTGTACTGATACCGTTGATTGCAGTACAGCAGCTCTTTACTTGCTTTCTCTCCTTGGTATATTTCTTCTACTCCTCCTACTCCTCCGCCTCTTCCTCCCACCCACCTCCTCTTCCTCCATCTCCCCATCTTCTCCTCCTCCAACTCCTCCTGCTCCTCCTACCCTTCTCCGCCTCCTGTTCTCCTCCTCCCAACCATATTCTTCTCCCATCTTCTCCTCCTCCTCCTCCTCCTCATACTCCTCCAACTCCTCTTCCTCCTACACCACCTCCCAATCTTCTGCTCCTCCTTTAACTCCTCCTCCTCCTCCTGTTCTCCTCCTCCTACCCATATCCTTCTCCTATCTATCTCCTCCTCCTCCTCATACTCCTCTTCTAACTCCTCCTCCTCCTCCTCCCCATATTCTACTCCTCCTCATTCTCCTCCTTCAACTCCTCCTACACATCTTCTTCTCCTCCTACCAATCGTCTCCTCCTCCTCCTCCTCCTCCTCCTCCTACCCATCGTCTCCTCTTTCTTCTCATACTCCTCCTCCAAATCCTCCACCAACACATCCTACCCATCTTCTCCTCCTTCTCCACATACTCCTCCACCTCACCATTTTCTACTCCTCATATTCCTCCAACTCCTCCTCCTACTTCTACTCCTTCCCCTCTTCTTCCTCCCACTCATCTTCTCCTCCTTCTCATACTCCTCCTCCTCCAACTCCTCCTCCTCGTACTACTCCTACCCATCTTCGTCTCCTCCTCCTCCTCATACTCCTCCTCCAACTCCTCCTCCTACTTCTACTCCTCCCACCTTCTCCTCCTCCTCCTACTCTTCATCTCCTCCTTCTCATACTACTCCTCCTCCAACTCCTTCTACACCAACTCCTCCTCCTACTTCTTCTCCTCCCCCCTTCTCCTCCTCCTACTCTTCATCTCCTCCTTCTCATACTACTCCTCCTCCAACTCCTCCTTATACTCCTCCTCCAACTCCTCCTCCTACTTCCACTCCTCCTACTTCTACTCCTCCCCCCTTCCAACCTCCTACTCATCTTCTTCTTTTTATCATACTCCTCCAACTCCACCTCCTCCTCCTCCCTGTCTTCTCTTGCTCCTCATACTCCTCCTACTTCTACTCCTCCCCCTTTCTCATCCTCCTACTCATCTTCTCCTCCTTTTCATACTCCTCCTCTAACTCCTCCTCCTTCTACTCCTCCCCCTCCTAATCCTCCTACTCATCTTCTTCTCCTCCTCTAACTGCTCCTCCTTCTACTACTACTCCTCCTCCTCCTCCTTCTTTATATTTTTCTTCCAATTCTCCTCCTCCTCCTCCTCCCCCTCCTCCTCCTTCTCCTCCTCCTCCTCCTCCTCCTTCTTCCGCCTTTTTCTTCTTCTTGTTTTTAGGCCTAAGTTGTTTCGGCTACTAAAGAAGTGTCCAGTGGCTTTTCATCAAAGCGTAACGCCTCCTTTTTCCTTATTCATTGACAGTTATTCTCTGCTGAATGGAAGGAGTAAGATCTATAATTCAAGTAAGATTATAGGAGAAAAAATGACGGTCATTATCTGACACAAAATTATTAATTTATTCTATGACGCGCATCCACCGTCATTCACCATTCATTAGTTTTCTTCGTTTCCGATTTATTCAATTGAAACGTCACAAGTTGTTTTCATCTTTTTGTCGGAATAGTTTTTATTTCATATTATTTTTTCTCTGAAATTATTTTTAATATTTAAAATACTTGTCTCTATATTAGAATTAAAATGGTCTATTTGTTACCCAATAATTGATAAATAACAACTGAAGGATATATATATATATTAATATTAATAGAATGGTCATTTTCAACAATCAATGTAATATACACTAACAAAATGAATTCTACTTCTCAATTTTATAAAAATAATAAGCTATTTAAATAATTTAATATTATAATATTAATAATAATATTAATAATTTAATGATTTGAATTACAGATATGCCACTGGCTTAAATTCATGAGGACACCTGACATTATTTATATTATTACGGGGTCTGTCACTAAAATAATGCTGTCAACACTTAAAATTAAACTCAAACTTAATTTACACAAATGACTACACGCATAAATCAGTTATGTCACACAAGAAAAACTATTTACTAGCTGCCAATAGGTCGGTCAATAATTCAATAAATAACTGAACACTTACGAAGCACAGTGCCAGGTACAGTATTTTATATTATCACAATAATAGCACTGAGTATTCTGCCACAAAGAAGGAAGTCTAGGTACTGTCAAAAAAAAACTTATAATGAACCCTTGATATGCGTAATCAAAGTCTATATTGTCGCTATGAACTGTCACTGGATATAAACGTTGTGAAAAGCAAATGACTACTCAACTCCTGTTTATGAGGTCTGCTCCTTATATTTATAGTGTCTGAAAGTATTCCAGGAAATTCTGGAAGCTAGTAACATAATCTGAAAGATTGTTGAAAACACTAGAACTAAATCTGAGTAATAGGGACATTCAAGGAGAAAGAAGAAACAAGTGTCAAATTACAACCTCTTCACAGCATGTGTCATCAATAAGTAATGAAGTAATGGAAGTAATGTCGACAAGGAAAATACAAAAATGATATGAATATCACAATATTGCAAAGATCAAAACAAGCATTAAAGTACAAACGTATTTGTAAGAGATAAGAATAATTTGTTTCTCACTTTATATGCAGTAAAAACTTCTATTACCTTTCTTAATTAAAGTTTCCGTTCTGACTTCTTCCATGGTTCTATAGTGTTATATTTTTTTGTGTTTAATATACATTCACTGATATGAATATCCAATTATCATGTTGTAGTTCTTGTTCTCTTTTCTATAAATTCTATTGTTATTATGATTATGAAGCAATATTATTCTACTAATTTAATTTTTACTGCTTTGAATACAGTTTTCGTAGAAAACTCTGGCTGTTCCAAAAATGATTAAATATATAGGAAATGACACAAATTTGCAATAAGAAATCTAAACAGGAATTAAATGGAAAACACATGCTATCACGGAAAGTCTAATATCTTATGAGGCATTATTCTACTAGTTCTTCAATATATTTTGTTGTGGACGGATTTGGAAGAAAACTCCCACTTCTCTTAAAAAATGCAGGTCACAAAATGGAAAATAACACAAATTTAATACAAAAAATCTAAATACGAATAAAAAAATACACCATGATATTATGGAGAAGTAAGTCAGTTTTCTTCTAAAAAGCAATATAAAAGTAGGTCTACGTGAAAAATAAAATAATAAGATATTTTTTAAAAGAAAAATATAGCGAGAAAAGATAATTCATACAGGCAATGAGAAATTTAATAATCAACTTGATGTAAAATATAAAGGATTTGTGACGTCATCTCTACTTACCGAACTTAGTATCTGATGTGGCCTCTCGGGTGAGCTTAGAGAGAGAAAGAGTGTCAGCGAGAGAGGAAGTGGGAGAGAGTATGTGTGAGAGGGTGTGAGTGAGAGGGTGTGAGTGAGTGAAACAGACTATGAGAGAGGAGGAGTGTCGACACAACAACAGTCAGTGCGCTGTTCTGTTCATGACTGTAATGATTATGACGACGATAATGGTGATGATTATGATGATGATGATAGTGTTGGATAGGATGCTTGCTCTGCTTAGTGTTCACAGAGCGAAAGCTCTCTCGCCGCTCCTGCTGCAATTGTCCAACCTTGAAACGTTTCAACAATTGGACATGCCATTCTTACGCAGACTGCATGCAGCACCGTCACAACTGAGGAAACCCGAAATCTGGAAAGGTCTCCTCATACTTCTAAAAGGAATCTTTGCAAGGAACAATAGTTTTCGAAAAAGATGAATTTTTGGAGCGTTTTAACTGCATAAATCCGAAAATTGGGAAAGATTTTTTAGACTTCTAGAAGGAATTTTGTGAGGAACGTTATTTTTCTCCAAAATCTACATTTATGAGAATCTTTTTGGGTGAAATAAGTTCCTAATCGTTGTAGTAAAGAGTAAGATAGCAAAGAGTAAGTAAAAAATAAGTAGTAAAGGGATACAGGAATACATAGATAGATTTATAAAGCGGCCACTGACCACCTCTCAAAGGGGTATATGGACTTGTCATATTTTTAAAGTCATAATTTACACAATTTATTTTGTGTAGAATAAGACTAGTTGTGGAGAATGGAAGTATAGGGAGGTCTATAAAGAGATTGGATCATTGGTTGAGTTCCTGGGAGCTTTACTGGTAACTGGTAAATGTTACAGATGGCGTCTGATTGGTCTATTCAATTTTTTTATCGTAATGAATCTATTCATGTAAAATAACATTTTCTCTATGGTACTAATAGTTTAGATAGACTATTATGTTCAAGTATATGATAGTACTTGTTAAATATAAAATATTGGAATAAGTTATCCTCTGTTCACTTTGACTTTATTTACGGTACTGTGAAAGAGTCATTCATTTAACAGTAATACTTTTACTTCTTGGAGAGGTGTTTCCATGTCTTATGCTGTCCTGTTAAAAGAAATACAAATGAAGAAATAAAAAGACGAAGAAGAGAAGGAAGAATAACCATAAGAAGTGAAAAGATGGATAAGTAGAAGGAAGAGGAGGTGCCAAAAGAAAATGAAAGATAGGAGGAAGAAGAAAAATAAGAAAAAAGAAGGGAATAAATGCAAGGTCAAAAGAGATTAGGTAGACAGATTTTAGATAGATAAAAAGAGTAAGTGTGAGTGTGGAGAGGAAGCAAAATAGTACACAGAGCAAGAGTAGGACTTTATTAGGAAAAGGAAGAGAGGAGAGAAAGAGTGAGTAAGAGTGTGTGAGAGAAAGGGAATGAGAGCTATAGAGAGATTTCTGTTACAGTGATTAAATGTACTGATCCCCCTTGCATACAGAGGCTGCAGTAAATTTTCATCAGTAGCGTTATTGAATCTTCTGCAGTAGCCCAAGTACTTGCAATAACTGTATACTTACTGCTGTGATTCTCAAGTCTGGCAAATATTGAAATATACTGTAAACACTCGTTTAAATCTATTACCAGCTACTTTGCTACTCCAATCCAAACATTCTTTGAAACACGATAATTACAGACGGATCTAAAAGGGACCAACAATTTTTTTCTCAATTCCACGAAAATATTTTCCGCCGATGAATAATAAAATATAATTAAAACAACTAAGTTTTTGTAACTGGGAAACGGAAACAATTGCAATCACTGTGTTGTATAATAAAAAATCACTGAATTTTGTATACAGGTGCTAGAATTGGCTGATTGGGGGGGGGGGGGGGGAGTCTTGTTGAGTGTAAGGACTAATAATAAAGAATAAAGTAGTTTTTCACCAAAACGGTATATAAAAATAAATTATCGACTACCGAGCCCATTATTATACCTCGTAAATCGTTATTTTATTGATAATTAATTTTTTTATTAATAAATAGTTGTTTAGATAAATTTGACTGTTCATTCTTTTAATTGACTTTTATGAATTTTGTATTGATATGAGTGTTATTATCATTTTTGTTTGATTCATTCCTCCTCACATGAAAAATATTTCTGTTACTATCATTAATTTCCCGAATCTTATATGTTTATGATACTATTCTTTAGAAGTACAGTAATTATAATATATGTCTTAACTTTTTAGGTGAATTTAACGACTTGCAGTCAATTTTAATCAAGAATAAGTAATAATATTATTATTACTACTTATTCTTAATTAAAATTGACTGCAAGTCGTCAAGTTCAGCTAAAAATTTAATATTAACAACGCAGTTCGTCATGGAACAAGAAATCCAGGAATATTATTTCTGTGGTATAGTTTTCTTTTATTTTGTTTTCTTTCTAAATCATTTCAATTGATTCTTTCTTGAAAAGAAGAAAATTGATAAGTTACAATATAATTTATATAAGTTGAACTATGAACTTCTTGAACTATGATGTGGTAGCCAAGGTTCATAATTATTTTCCAGCATGAAAACGTTGATAACATTGACAAAACGGAATTGATTGAACTAGACCTCTAGATTTCCTCATCTGGTTTCATCGAAATATTTTTTAGTAAATTATTTTTATTCTCTAGCAAAAACAATCCTCCGTGTTCGTAGTAGCTAATACACATGCCTTTTTCAACATGGATGTTCTAGTGATTGCAACACATAGTTTGAAATAATTAAGTTCTGAACTTTTGCCAGATGTTAACCAGCTTGAAAAACATTGGCTTTTTCCTGGTACAATACTTCAAGAAATAGCCGCGCTATTAATACCCATAATTGATCATTTACATTCATGATATTCCACATAGGAAAGCCACTATGATAGTATTAACTATTATCCCGTTGGTAACAGGTTCGATTCCTGGCTGAACCTGGAATTTTTTGGTTATATTTTCACCTTATCACCTCTACGCACAAGTCTAATTTGATGTGGAAAGATTAGCAATCAAAGTTTAAAAAAAATAATAATAACTAAGTTCTGTCTATAATGGGCGTGACTAGAAACTCTGTTTTAATAAATATGTTATCACAAAATAGATACCATTCTATGATATTACTGTGAGAATTCAATATACTAATTGTTTTCACCGTATAATTGTGTTCTCAAATGAGTATCAAAGTTCTTCAATCCATTAAAAGCAGAGTATCTCTTTATCTGTACTAGGTTCACCTGCATTAAATATGAGTTAATTAGTCGATTAAGATGCATCATTTCTGTATTCAGTACTAGACAACATTAAGATGCTTTGTACATTCACAATAATGATGTAATTGTCGTCTATGTGTTGTTTTGCGTCAAAACAAAACCTCCTATTTGCAGCAATCTTACTATTGTGTCAATATTTTATTTTATTGTGAACAGAACTGTTGAAAAGTGTATAAAAAATACAACAAATGTACCGTACCGTACTTTGCTAGAGGATGAAATTTTCAAATGTGATAGAAAGCATCTGTAATCTTATAGAAAGAGTTTTTTATGTTCCTGGATTTCTTGTTCCATGACGAACTGCGTTGTTAATATTAACTTTTCATGTGAAATTTAACGACATGCAGTCAAATATTTGTTAAGAATAAGTATAATAACTCACTTAAACTGGCCGAGTACTTTCGAATCTATGAGATCCATCTTCAGAGGCCTCTGAAGATGGATCTCATAGATTCGAAAGTACTCGGCCAGTTTAAGTGAGTTATTATACTTATTCTTAACAAATATTTGACTGCATGTCGTTAAATTTTACATGAAAAGTTAATAGTTTTTTATGCTTCTTGAAAAAATGCTTTTAGTAACATGGGAGGTATTTTCTCGTTAGCAACGATATGCTCTTCTGCGTCGATAGTCATAATGATTAATTCCATTCTGTTTATTCACTGTTCAAAATAAGTTCATGAAGATTATCTGTTCATATGAAGATTAGATAGCTTCATTGGAATTATTACTCATGCACACACTGCTGGATTTGCGAATTGTTTATTTTCAATAATTTATTTTTTAATTATTTATCTTTGCATTCATGCATTTACAATATTCATGCATTCAATTATGATTCAGTAATATGCGCATTTAGTAATTATTATTTGTCTATCTGTAGAAATTCCAAAGAACACGGTCGTACAAAACGGGATTTGTAGAGTCGGCTGTAGAATCAAAGCCTCAACACGCAGCTCAAAGGAGCAAAACACACGACTCTGGTGACTCCGATAGGGGAGTAGCAGAGTCAAGTCCAAGCGTCGAGTCAAGTGCGGCAGTCCTTGCGTTTGTTGCGGTGATGCAAGCACGAAACATGCGGCATGAGTCAATCGCCCAGCGTCAGAGTAGAGTGAAAAGAGGAATGAAGAAAAGGAGAAGAAAGTGAGAAGGAAAACACGCACAAAGGATGGACGTTCCGAGATGCAGCATCTTCGTGAGAAATTTATACGTAAACAAGTCTCACACAAGAATAGATCCAAACCTGCTTTATTTGTGTATACTGTAACTGCAAAGTATTTTGCTTAGTTAAAACTACCATATATAAAACAATAAAAAAATGAATAATAAAACAATACTAATAAATATCAATACTAAATATCAGACGTAATTAAGAAAAGAAGATTGCAGTTCTACGGGCACATATACAGAATGGAAAACACCATATTAACAAAACAGATTTTGACCTACTTATCACTCACAAGAATAAGATAACATGGCTTAACGAAATATACAATGACCTACTAAACAATTCTATAGACACAGGGATCTTGAAAAACAGAGTAATATTCAGAAAAACAATACAGAGTTTAGAGTTTCAGGAGAAGAAAATAGCTACCAGCAGATAAGGGAGAGAGTGGACTCTGGAAGACAAGGAACTTCACTCTAGAAAAATGAAAGAAGCATGGGAAAAGAAGCTGATTAAGCGTGCTCTCTAAAAGAGCTATTCGAGAAAAAACAATACTAAAGCTCCATAAAAAATATAAAACCATAGATAAAACAGTACGGTATTGGGTATTGAATCAATATTAAAACAGCATAACAATAATATTAAACAATATAAAACCAATACTACTGTTAACTATTCTTCCTTTTAGATACTCCTTCCTTCTTCCTCTTCCCTTACCCTTTCCAATAACCTTTTCTAGTAGGCCTACATGGGTAACCATAGTTGGAAAGGTTTTGCACGTCACACTCCACTTAGCCATATCATCTTTTGAAATATTCGTTGTATTACTTATTACTTTATTTTGATTTAGTTTAGAATATATTCTTGTTCAATATTTGTTAAATTCATGTGTTGTGTAAATAAATTGAATTGATAATAGCCCATTAAAAAAGTTCATTAAGATGTATTGTTTTTATTTAAATGAATATTAAAACAATTATCATAATTTTTATTGCGGATGATGCCCACATGAGTCTGGAGACTTGTGGGTGGGTATAATGAAGTGGATGGATTATGCGAATCATCCATGACTAAATGAGATTAGAACCCAGAGATGCAGAAAATAAAGCCAGCCAGAGTCTTATCATAGAATAGGGGATAATGGATGATGGAAAGGATAATGGTAGGGATGATGGTTTGCTATGGTCTTATAAAAAAAGTAATATCTAATCACAGACATGCGCTGCAACCAGTATTTATTTGAATATTATTATAAATACAATATGAAAGAATCAATGTAGAAGCAATATGAAAAAATCAATGTAGAAACAATATATAGAACCAACATAAAAACTACCTATATGAAAAAGTCAATGTAGGAACAATATAGAACCAACATAAAAACTATATTAAAACAATATCCACGGGTAAAATTTAAAAACCAATTAATAAAGACCAAGAATTCATGTTTTTTGGTGTTGCAATTAGAAAATTCAATCTCGCTGAAATTTTACACAGTTTTACTGTGGCAACTTAATTACTTTCACAAAAAATACACTAGTTAATCCTTCCTCTATGAGCCATTGTAGATTGTTACACAGTTAATGGTACAATAAAGTTTTAGTTGATTCTATACCATAATATAAAAAAACAATAAATATGATGAACATCTTTTAACAGTACGGTAGAGTATTTCATAGATTGATTAAAAAAAGGAAGATTTAACAATCAGGAATTACATTAATTTATTTTAGTTATAGGAAGAAACATATTGATTGATCATGATTTATTTTTCTTTAATTTAATTTAATTTTTGAAAAGAAGTAATATTCAATGACACTATACCGCTAGTCTATTAGCTGATTAGATTTTATTCTATAACAGAAATGCGATAAAATTCATTCCACATTAGTTAAGTAAATTTAGAATAATTATATTTATGCAGTGGTTGATAGAGGCACCATGTGGAAAACTTATAAAGGGGGCTAAAAATGCAACCTGTGTAAACTAAGGGAGATTCTGGTAGAGAATGGGCATGCTCACTAGTTCTCCTTATTTCCTTAATTCTTAGTTTCATTTTATGATCCTATTTATGCTATATGTGTAATAACGACTTGATGTTGTGATCGTTATGATAAGGTCTCCACAGTGCTTAGTTGCGCAGTGTACTGGTAAGCGCTTATTGATGTGCTGCTCAAATTTTTGGGCTTGAGAAGTGGTGAAAACTATGCACTGTGCGAAATCTGGGTCAGTGAGAAAATGCCTATGGAGTACCCCCATTCATCTGTTATCTGCTGAGGTGGGTCCTCTCCTTTCCTCCACCCTACCCAAGCACAATTTGATAACGGCAGGCGAGATGTCAGGGCAGGTCAGCAACTCAGGTCGATAAGGACCTGCCGCGCACTTGATAAAATTTGGGCTTCCAGTTCCTAAATATTTTTACAGTTTTAAATTAATTCTTATGGAAGTATATTTGAAGGATTAGGTTATCAAAAACATCTTCTAAAATACAGAGAAGAGCTATTGGAAGGAAATTATTGTGATCGGGTCGAGGTGATGTCATGGATATGATGACGTCACTCCACTGTGTACAATTTCTGGCAGTCGCAGTTGACCGGAGGCAGAGCTATCAAACAGTTCAGTCTCCTTTTATCTTCTACTCAGGATTAATGTGTTGAAATTCAACACAAGTTTTCTCTCACTCTTCGGACATTCTTGTATCCGGTTGATAACTGTGTATCTTTTCTGCTAGTGATAAGACCCCCACACACATTACTTTTATTGATATTCCGTCAATTTGACGAATTATTACGATTATAATCAGTGACATTAAATTTATTTAGTGGAGAAAGTGTATTTTGGCATTTAAATTGCTATTGTGAAGTTAATATTATTGATTTTTGTGTTGCTGATCTAATTCTAGAAGTGTTTTTGAATTCATTGATCCCGCTTCGGTGACACTTCGATCAGATACACCACGCAATGCATTGTGGGTAACCAGCCATTTTCAGTTTTCCACCCCGAAGTCGAAACAAGCAGCTATTACCAAAGGGGCTGTCGCTGAAAGGGGATTTTTACAGTCTCAAAAATGTCTGGGAATATGGGGATGGAACAACTTATCCCCATTGTAAATAAACTACAAGATGCATTCACACAGCTTGGTGTTCATATGCAATTGGATCTTCCACAGATAGCAGTTGTAGGTGGACAAAGTGCTGGCAAAAGTTCCGTGTTGGAAAACTTCGTAGGAAGGTGAGCTAATTAAATCATTCTTTACTCTATTTTCTATCATTATTTCTCAAGTAAATCCTAGAAATGATTCTGATCATCTTCATAGTCAGATAATTTGTTTAGTAAACAGAAGTGGGCGATCCGTTCAGGTGTTAGGTTGTAAACCTCCCATTTTTGTCTCACTAAAGATTCTTTCATAACAAATGTTTTGGCTCACACCAATCTTTATATCCTTCCATCAATCCTGTTAAAAAATCTACCATTCATGATGTAGGGTTATCAACTGAACGCATTTAGGTTAGGTACAGTGAACTAAGCTCATTCCTTTCAGCCTACTTTGAATCAATAAGTTCACAACCTCTCTTTATTGACATGCCCCCTGCAAAGTATTCTATAACTGTTACGTTTTTAGGAAGTTCATGCTATTTTTCTTGACTCAAGTCAGATTGTAGTGATTAAGACTTTTTGTAGCATATTAGTTTTTGATGGGTTGACAACCTTTCCAGTAAACCGCCTCTTGACTTTTACTTTAAACTCTTCGATCTAGTTGGAACATTATCTCTAGACCAATTCCTAAAGTTTCCTTTTTCGTCATTGTCATGATAGAGTATAATATTAACCCATAATAGTACCCAAATCTGTTTCTCTAAAATCTGCTTGACCGTTTTTTCCAACCTAACCAACTTCAGACCTATTTAGTCTACTTTATTAACCTAAACGGGCACCAAACAATAACAAGATAGTTTCAAGTAAGTTAAACATATTTCATCTCAGAAGACATAGAATCATGGTAAACTCCACCATGTTTTGCTTCTAGGTTATTTCCAAATAACATTCTTTGTTAAGTTAACTTCACGTTTTTTTATTTTCATAAAAGAAACATTTTAAGTTTTTGAAAAGGGTTCCTGTACTCTAGTAGAAATTTCTTTAGATATGAAAGCTATTGACGTATTTGCAAAGTACCTACACTTTCATTAACAATTCAATACCTTCATGTGTCTGAATTTAAATTAGCTTTACTTGACTATTAAGTTATTTGACACACCTTCGACTCTGTTCCTCACAAACTGACTGGATTAGAACGCTTATCTACTCTCGCAATTCTCTAACAATTTACTATTTTTAACAATGATTTTTTCTTCCAAATTGGTGCGATGGTTTCAACCACGAATCTCAATTACAAGCTTATATTGCAACATCTCACAATGAAAGCCGCTATTTTCTCATTCAATTTCAAATATATTCATTCCCTTGTAAGTCTACTAATTAGTTAGGCTACTTAATTGGCATTTGAGTTACTGGATTACATTTTAATTGTAGATGTTCCAAAGCAGGCTTCTGCACTGTGAAGCTATTAATAGAAAATGCTCAATCATCTCATTTGCTCGGTCACGTTTTTCTGTATGCTTTCAAAATAACTTTTTTCAATGTCATTGATAGATTCAGTCAATTTACATGTTCACCTTCTTGATTTTCAATAATTTATTGTGGGCTTGAAGGGCGGTCCTGTGACTGAACCGAAAGTTAGGTTATAATAGTGTTGAACTATACTAAGTAAAAATGTTAAGAGCCTTAATAAACAAAGCCACTGTAGTTACGGTCGCGCGCAACAATCAATATATTCATATATTAATATATAATCAATATATTAATGGGATATAAATTGCACCAATCGGATAAATTTAATTAAAATCAGCTGATTTTTACTTGTAGATATGCCTTCCTGTACTTTGAAATAATTGTTGGTCTCGGTAAGTCATTCAGCTGATGTAATTTAGCCTAATTTAAGGTGCGCGAACGCGACTGCAGTGACCCTGTATAATAAGGTTGTAAGAGATGTTGTATGTTCAAGTTAAGTGTGAGAATGAATGAAAAATGAATGAAAAAATGATAGATGTTGAGAAGTTGTAGCCTACTATCTCAAATACAAATGTTGGATGAACTAAGATTAAGTTAGTAGGAGAGTACCTTTCTGCTAAACTTAACAGCGTTGAAAATTTTCAACAAGAACACCTAAAAAACGTGGGTCTAACTACAATTCAATAGGTACTATTGAAAAATCCAGGTTTCTTATACAATTTTGCTAAAAATGAATGTGTTTTTGAATGAATTAAGTTGATATGTTGAGAAAGTATAGAATTTGCACAATTCTGAATTAATATCTTGTGATATTGATATCCATCCTTTTTAGTCAAAATGACTCTTCCCAATGTACCTTAGATAAAATTTTATTATATAGAATATAAACAGAATTTTTTGTTGAGCTGCATTTTAGGACTTTACTTTTAGTAAATTAAACTTTGCCTGTTTCAACTCAGTATTGAGAGTAATGCAAAATCAACAATAGCAATGACAATGAACGACTATAATTTGTAGTTGGAACAATAACATGCAATCTATGAGTCAGTGACAATAAAATGTAACCTGCGAACGTTACAGAAGCGAATCTAATTCAATGTGAATATTCATAACGAGTATAGAAACTTCCAATAACATTGGAATATCAATCAATTGGATATCAATCGACCAAAGAATTCAATTATTCTCTCTGTTATCAATAGTTGTAGTTTACAAAAAATAATTACAAGAAGTTTACTCAATTTTATTCCCAAACAAGCAATGAGATGCATCTAGAGCTATTCTGCACTGAAAGAGATGCCGTTCTGAAAATAAAATGTCCTGCCTCCAACTTGAAACTAATGTATATGTTTAGTTTACAGCATGATAATATTTTATTATCATTTCTCGTTTGTCCAGTTTTTGACGTTGTAGTATGTAGGTGTTGCTTTAGAACTCTAAATATTTTTCAATAAATCTACAGACCTTCTCCATTCTTCAATTGTCGTGTGGTGATTGAGTGATCCTGATTTTTTCTTTGGGAGATCTACATTTTTCTCTTATTTACGTATAGAAAATTAATACGTTGCAAATTGCAAAGTTTCAATTAGATTAGTTACGATTTTTGATCTCAATAGATTAGTAACCGTAAACCCCGTACGTTCCCGACCCTATTATTAAATTATGTTCATTGAGCCTAGGATAATATAATTCATATCACTTTCATATTTTCTCTTTCAATAAATCACAGTTTAAACCTTGAATTGGTCGAATCAAATGTTACTTTCATTTGTATGTGTAGGTATTTCCTACCATTTGGTGAGCTTCGACTTTATAAAACATTATTTTATTTATACTGTATTCATCAATTTTTGAGCTAAATATTCTGCTTCATTGACATTTTATCCCCTGTAAGATTAGTTTTCAATTTATTGAATAGGCCTACAGAGAAATTATAGGCCAAATAATTTTAGTTTTCAGTGGCCTTGAACCGCAGTACAAATATCCAATTTTTTTTTGCAAAAATGGCCTTGAAATTGAATACAATATCCATCTTACACGTTTTGTTATTGTTTTTGTTTGAATATTTTTAACATCACTGTGCTATCAAATCAACTCAAATACTGCTTGTTATCATTGATTTTCATTGAATCTGACAGCCTACGTTCAAGTGGACGTTTTTGTGCATATTCTCAATAAAATCTTAGAGATAAACTTATGAATCACTATATTTATGTCATCAAATTTACAGATTAAGAATGAATTATTGGATTAATTATGTCACCAAACTACTCAACCACAATTATTACTGGTTTTATGTCTTTTGAGAACCAAAGAGGTCGGAATGAGTTTACTTGTTTTTATCGGAAGTCGTTAAGTTTGAACCTATACATCTTTTTAAATGAACATCAAATGTAACTAAAAACAATATAACTCGCCATAAATCTTATGTAAAGCTTGCATAACTCAGATATTTTAGTTAGGAAATTTTTACTTTTGTTACTAACTTGAGAGTTTCTAACGTTTGTTAGAATTTCAGAATTCAAATGAAGTTTTCAACTCGAAATATCACATAACTGACTTCAATGAAAGTTGCTTACAAATCATTGAGAATGATGCTTTATGCAGTGGGGCTTGTGTCTAAAGCCTTGTGTCAGAGGTCAAGCTTTTAGTGTCAATTAATTGTGGTTTCTACTTTCTTCTATCTGTTGTATTTTGAGTTGTACGTTGTATATTTGTTGGTTTTCCTATGCAGTTTGACAAAAAACTTATAAAAGAGGCGTAAAAGAACACTTTTTAATAAGTATTTGTGTTGGAATATAAAAGACGGGGTAAAGAATGTACAAGAGCTGCAAAGAAGGCAAAATAATTGTAAAAGTACACTATATATTATCAGTATTTGTGTTTGGAGTTGGATATCCAAGATTGCGTGTTACAGTGTTCAATATAGTTAAATGAATCAATTAAATTAATTATCTATAGATTACTTAAATGAAGAATAATTTAAAACTGCAGATTAATTGATTATCAGATTGCTGATAGCAGGTGTTGGGGTATGGAAAATATGTCAAAAGATTCTATTACAATAAATTATTGAGCATCAGTAATTTACTTTTACAATTTGAAACCGTTCAATAACTGAGAAACTTCATAAAAATCTAGAGAAAAATATGAAATACTTTCAGGGAAACTCAAATTATTCAGGCTTATTTTTAGAATAAATTGATGAATGCTGGGAAAATGTTCAATCTCTTGTATTGGAGGAAAGGCAAAATTGATTGTCTTGAAGCACACAACGATTTATAAGAAGAAGAGAGATGAGAAGTATACAACAAATTTATGGCTTTAAACAACAATTTTTTTACAACAAAAAATATTGGAACCAATGAAAATTATTTCATACATTTTACATCTTTACAGCTAAAAATTCCAATCACTAGCAATTCAATTTTAAAATTTTCTCTAAACATTTTCTTATATCTATATTAATTTAAAAAATACTACTTATAAATCACAGGAAAATTCTCCAATGCAATTTAGCAAAACAAAAAAAACCCACTATAAAACGGATTTTTTTCTTTCAAATTGTTGAAGATTTAGTTGAATGTATCAAGGATTTGCTTGAAAATATCAATGCTTAATCTCTAAATATTCAATTAAGATGGAATGAATTAAAAACATAGAGCTTATCAACATCTTCTAGTCCGTTTTATTAACTTTATTCATTGTGAAATTATTTTTTTCAGAGATTTTCTTCCTCGTGGTTCCGGAATCGTTACAAGAAGACCTCTAATTCTCCAGCTTATAAATAGTTCAACTGGTAAGTGATGTTGCTTCTCAAATTTCTCTTGCCAAACTAATCTCAAAATGTCGATTTTATATGAATTTCAACTTTAGGTTGTTATTTTCGAACAAACTATTTACTAATAATTTTGAATTATTTGCTCCTACAAAATAATTCATGATTCAGTTGAAAAACACCAAATAGAATTTCAAAAAGACAATTTCTTGCTGACGAAATTTAAGGATTATAATTAATATTTTCGATTTTTTAATCGTCAACGAGAAAGCAACTGTATATATAAATAACTGTTGCTCTAAATTATATTTGTCTTGTTCTTGTATACTTTGATAAAAAAATCTAGTGGAATATTTTTGAAAATGACCATCATTATCGTTAAATTCTAGTTTTAATAATACACTATAGATAGTACTGTCATTATCACTAATAACAAAATCAATATTATTTGTATTTTCATAAAAATGTATGCTATTTAGTGTTGCCTGACACTTTATAAAAATTGGATTTCTTTTTTATTATTAATATTGAAACATGAATTTTTCATAATTTATTCTTAATGTAAATATCCCAACTGCAAAAATCGATTAGTTAGATAAACATTCAACATATTTTTCCAATTTACAGCTTATAAGTTTAAGCAACCATTGTATTACATTAAAATTAACGGCTTGTAGACATTGTTTGTATCAGAAAATTACAAATTTACTCACTTGCTTTTGAACTGTTTGAATTCATTCTACGTTGAGAATCAATATGAGTTGAATATAATTTTCCTAAATAAAAAATATCTGCTAGCTGTCAATTTCAAGAAGAAAATTACATCAACATAGCAATTCATGGTTGATCAAGAAACTTAATATTTTCATTGTATATTCTAAAAAAATACAGTTCATTATGAGAATGAGGAGTGGCCGTAGCCGAGTGGGTTAAGTGCTGGTTTGCTAACCCGAAGGTCCCGGGTTCGATCCCAGTTCTGACCGAAAGATTTTACCTCGGGCCACTCCCGTGTTTCGGAGGACACGTTACGCTGTCGGTCCCGCCTGCCTAAAAACAGTCGTTAAGTCACGTCAGAGGCCCTGTAATTATTTAGGTGCGACCTAATTACGCTGACTCTGGTGACCTAACCTAACCTGAGCCAGCCAGGTCAAACGATATTATTTTTTTTATTGAGAATTGTATGCTTGCTCACAATTAACATATTCTTGTGATTAGTGATGTAAAATACCCGGGTATTTAAAACTCGGGGTGAATACCCAAAATACCCGGGTATATATGAAATCGAGCATGATTAATTGATGTTAACCCCTGAATATGTTATTATTATCATTGTATGATATATTGAGTTGGTCTATAACAACTTATTTACCATTTTTTCAATGACTATGTAATTAGTTTTAAAGATTACCCATTGTAAATAAACAGGATTTTTTGTGTCTAAAATCGGCATAAAGAAAATAAACGAGGTAAATAAGAGAATAAACAACTTCGTCTTATTATTCATTGTAAATAAGTCATTCTACGTGTAAGACTGTGACACAACACACAACAAAAGATTTATGGGTTGGTAGTGGGGAGAGGGGAGGCAGGTATTCAGTGTTTCCTCTTAAATACCAATCAGCTCCAATCTGGATAAACCTATTTTGGAAAACTCCTTCTGTCTTTTGATCTAATTTTAAAGCTCTGTTTCGTAGAGTTTATGTTTGTTTAAGTTATGTTTTGTATGTGTTTAATTATGTTTTATTTTAGTAAGTTACTAAACAAACGATCTTGAACAAAAATCTTTTTAAAATTATTATTGAATCTTACCATCCTACAGACTAAGTTTTTATTATTTCCTTGGCTTAGTTTACTCATACTAGGTCAGATTTTCCTCTCTCTAAATGATAATTATTACTTTTATAAACTCTTTTTGTCATTTTCAATAAAATTCCCACAAAAAGCGAAGAAAATCATAAATACCCAGGACCTGGGTATTTATGTCGATCATACTCAGAAGTAAAATTCTTATGGGAACCATATGAAAACTGTTGAACACATTCTATTATCATTTTACTATCTTTACAACCTTGATAGTAATTGCAAAAAGACAACTTAATCGTCTCTAAATTCAATAAAAATTATAAATACCCAGTTTTTGAGTATTTATCTGGGCCTGGGGTAAATACCCAATTTATAAATACCTACCCACTGGCTATTTATTCGGCCCACATCACTACTTGTGATCTTTTTTTTTATAATAAACTTTCAGATAGCTAAAGAATAATGAAAATATATTTTATAAAGAATGACTATTTAGTAACTTATTTTGTTTGATTAATTGAGATAAAAATATTAATGTTGGGTATTTGTTGCAGAACATGCTGAATTTCTTCACTGCAAAGGAAAGAAGTTCACCGATTTCGATGAAGTTCGCCGTGAGATCGAATCGGAAACAGATCGCGTTACTGGCTCTAACAAGGGCATCTCCAACATTCCAATCAACCTGCGTGTCTATTCACCAAACGGTAACAGAATTACATCTTTTCTTATGGCTGATAAATAGTCTTTCCATGACCTATCTTATCTAGAACGTTTTATGATTTAACTCCAATTATTTCTGAATATGCCTCAGCTCTTGGACAGTCCGCACGCGGAGCGTTTTCCGATCATTTAAGACGTTAAGCTTCTTAAATAAAAGTTTTTCATTGGCTTGGTCACAGTCAATTTATTGCACTCGGCCATTCATTTACGACTCAGCGTCTGAAACGCTTGGCGAACGCTCCTGAAGGTCTTATTGTTGGTATCAGTTTAAATATTGAAAGTGAAATTCGTTAGTTATTTTACAGTAATTAAATCGAAAATACTGAATGTGAACATCATTTCAATGTCATTGTTAGTTTATTAAACTCTGCTTTGTAAAAAGTAAAGAGTAGAGCATTCTAAGTGAAAGGAGATTATCTAGAATTTTTATTCCTATTCATACTACTTTTATTGTCAAAGAAAGAAGAAATAATCACAATTACGTGATAGACTGTGGTACCTCTCGATTACTCATGGAAATAGTAGTTAGTGGGAAAAAAGAAGCGTATAAAGGCAATTTGCCTTTCTGTTAGAAAAGAAAGGTTCCGAAGTTTTAAATGAAGGCTGTCAAAACAAATTGAAACTAAGACTTTTCTTACTATGCAGGCAACTTTTTAACAGAATATTGGTTTTCAATTTAAAACTCATAACCTAAACGTTCCTCTGCATACAAGGTTCTAAAAACATTCACATTTAAATGAGTATGATTCTCTTGTATTTTATAATGAAACCCAATAATTATAAGTAATTATTACCATTACTAATCATAGAAAGCAAATAAATGAGCGATTTTAGATATTTTGAAGATATTGTAACAGAATATTGGTTGTAAGAATTTGTGTCAATTGAATTGAAAATGAAGATTGGAAGTTACAAAGGAGTAAAAAAATAAAATGATGAAGATTAAATAAAATTATATTACATAATGAATGAAAATAAATAATAGTGGTGTGAATGGATGTTACAATTATTAAATATTGTAATAAATTAAACTAATTCAACTAGAACATTCATTTAATAACAAATGAAAATAAATAATATATATGATGTTTTTCATGACGCAATACTTAGTGTACAATCTAATATCAGAACTGACACTGTATTTCAATTTAGTTTTTGTCTTTACTCGCTTATATTGGAGATGATAGGGGGATGTATTTCACTTCTGAGAAGAGGCTTACGAAGCTTCTTCGTAAAAGTGAAATGCATCCCTCTATCATCTCCAATATAAGTGAGTGAAGACAAAAACTAAATTAAAATACAATGTCAGTTCTGATATTAGATTGTAAATAATATAATCAAATAATTAATATAAATTAAATAAATATAATTTAGGGTTGGAAAGAAATCGCTTTCTCCACAAGCCTCTTTCTTTACAATAAATAATAGAAGACGTTGTTGAGGCTGAGACTGGCGAAAGCAAAAGCTGCCAGAGTTAGAGATGGGTTAAAGTGTTATTGCTGATAGCTAGTTGGACGATCAGGTGTGCTTTTGTGCTGACAGTCCTGAACATCACGCTGATCGACTTGCCCGGGCTGACCAAGGTGCCAGTGGGTGATCAGCCCGTGGACATCGAACAGCAGATCAAGGACATGCTGTACCAGTTCATAACAAAGGAGACATGTCTGATACTGGCTGTCACTCCTGCTAACACTGATCTGGCCACTTCAGACGCTCTGCAGATCTCCAAACAGGTCGATCCTGATGGTAAAGATCTCTTTCGGTGATCCATCTCTGTCTGTCTGTCAGCCTACATCATCTCAGCACTCACCTCCGCCCCACAGCTACAAACTCTGATTCTGTACTCTGTCATCAAAAATGTCTTTTTTCTCAAATAGTATTTGAAATGGTAAATCTTTATTAGGTGAATTCAATACTTTAGTCTTTTATACAAAAAAAGAATGAACTTTAACAAAATTTGAATAAAATTAGACAGTTTAATAAAATTTGATATTTGAATTAAATTTGACGAATTCAAATACTATTTATTGGACTTGTATAACAAATATAAATTCACTATAGACCGATAAACAATCAGTTATTGAAAAGAATCGGTAATACTGCTTTACAGTGACCTTTCCAGTTGGGCAAACATCAGCAGATTTGGTCTCTAATTGAAATTGTATGAAGAAAGCAGTTTACGGCAATAACCCTTTGTCAATCTTCATATTGATTGTATTTTATTCATGATAAATAAATTAATAAATAACTAAATAGTAAATGACTTCAAAACTGTCAAGTCTTGTTTTGTCTCTGCGAAAAGGACATTTGATGTACAGTTGATACAGAATTGGTATGTAATGTGTCACCTAGATGCAGACCAATTGTTGTTTTTAGATAGATTTTAATTTTATTTAGTACTTATAATTTTCAATTATCAGTATCGCTATTTTATGTTTTGTTGTTTTATTATTTTGTTGTGTCATTGTTTGTCAAAAAGTTTCAATCATCGTCTCCGTCGAATTAGTATTGATTGAAATCAACATTGTTAATACATTCTTATTAAAAAAAATACAGAGATTCAAGTCCATTTGTATTTTTACTTTCATGCTAGTAAAGTAAATTCGTATGGCTTTTCGTGGTGGGGAGACCCTTACGGGTACTTTCATGTTGAGTTGTTCTTTATTGGTACAACAGTTTTGAATTTTTATACTCTTTTACAGCTTTCATAACGGCTCCACATATTTTCACAAGTTTTGAAATCATGTTAAAATTTTGTAATAGCAGCAGTTTTGAACTCATTAAAATTTTGTAATAGCGACAGTTTTGAACTCAAGTTAAAATTTTGTAATAGCAGCAGTTTTGAATTTAAATCATTTTGTTTCTTCACATTCTATTGTGCATTTATTCATCATGAACAAACAAATGAAGCAGCCTATTTGCATCACCAGAACGATACCTTCATAACTTACAAGTATTTTAACTTTCAAAATGAAAATAATAATAATAAAATGATTAAGAGTTCATTTTATTTAATAAAAAAGATTGAATGAAATTCATTTTTCTCTATTCTTATAAGGGTGTTGCATATTTGCTGACATTTATACAGCTCTCATAACTTCTTTAAAACTGCGGAAATGTCTTGAGATGGTGATGAACGTTTTGCACTAGGTTTTGCTATGTTTTGTCATTTGTTTTCAAGCTGAGTTAATACTTCTCTAAACACTACTCTATATCGAAATCAGATTAGACGTAGGATAGTGTGCACCCAACGAAACGACGAAACATATAATCTTTATTACCCCCCCCCCCCCCCCCCCCGTACAACATTATCACATAATGGTTGTGACATACAAGTGAGGGAAAACTCAACATGAATGTGAAAATTATTAAAATATTAAATATTATTTTAAATTATTAAATTATTGAAAATTATAACCTGATTATACTAGTAAGTTTAAATTTCATGCAAATACAAATTAATATATGAGGATATTTATTTTGAAATTCCTTTTAATGCTAAAAGTTATCTTGTAAATATATAGCAATTTAATAAAAATTGTGAAACGTCTTCCAAAATAACTTGATGAATACGAACTTTGTAAACTTTTTGACTAACAGGCACCTGTTGAGTAGAGCTTAGTTGAGCTTAGGTTGGCATGCATGGCTGCTCGGTTGGCGCCAATTGTCTCTGTTGTAGTGCTGAACCTGACCCTGATCGACTTGCCCGGCATGACCAAGGTACCGATTGGCGATCAGCCTGCAGATATCGAACACCAGATCAGGTCAATGATAATGCAGTTCATCAAACGGGATAACAGTCTGATACTGGCTGTCACACCGGCCAATATGGATTTGGCCAATAGCGATGCGCTTAAACTGGCCAAAGAAGTTGATCCTGCAGGTTGGTAATTCTGGAATGGTGTTGGAGTGAAATGTCGCCATTTTGAACGCTGGTGAAGCTGGAAAAATTATTAGTGAATAATAAGACATGAAGTTGATACAACCACTTTCATTGAAATTAGTGAGATACTAGTTTCGGTTGTTTCACCATTATCAATCTCAAACAAACTAGAACTAAAGTACAGAGTAGCTTAATATATACTAAACAGGGAACGATACTATTGGATGAGGGAGAAAGTGCCACTAATAGACTGGCCTTCATTGAAGGTCTGTGATTGGCTGAAGGCCAAAACAAGGCCCGCCCACTGGTGGGATGAGCAACAAGCAAATAAAGAGAGTCAAAATCAAGAACCAAAAAAACCGTAAACACAGAAAGCAACAAACAAGATCAATACAAAAGTAGGCTAGAAATGCTTTTATTGTTCTTGTTTGTTGCTTTCTATGTGTTCACGGGTTGTTTGGTTAATTTTGACTCTTATTTTTGCTTGTTGCTCCTCCCACCAGTGGGCGTGTCTTGTTTTGGCCTTCAGCAAATCACAGACCTTTAATGAAGGTCAGCCTATTAGAGGCACTTTCTCCCTCAGTCAATAGTATCGTTCCCTGTTTAGTTTATATAAAGTACTCTGTACTTTAGTTTTAGTTCGTTTGAGATTGATAATGGTGTAACATGCGAAACTAGTATCTCACTATTCTCAATAAAAGTGGTTGTGACAACTTCATATCTTATTATTCACTATGGATATCTTCCACAATATCACCTTCGCCACTACAAAGAAAGTTAATGAATAATTATTGACAAGCTACAACTAACACACCAATCACTAAATCAACTTATAACTAAATTATTTATTTACCAGTGCACGTCATACATTGAAAAAATATTCTACCTTGAAGGCAATACTGGTCCATTCGTCGCTGGATTTCGTACTTTAAACTCAATTTTAACGACTGTGAAGCCACAACTTTAACCACGGTTTTAACCAACTTTAACCACTCATCAGTCTTTCCAAAGCTTTGAACTGTAACTAGACTTGATAGGAGGTGATTTGACTTGTAAATTGCCTTCTCGCCAAAATAATTACTAAACCAATTTATATTACTAACCAGCTTATCTACTCATTATTTGCATAATGAATAAGACTGATGCTCTCACAACCGTATTTGTTATGAAAGCACGAGATACTATAGTTTCGATTGTCATGTTATTTTCAATCTCTATAAAACTAAAAATACAGACTACCTTAATATATACTGTTTTTAGAGGTATACTATTAATTCATAGACTGGAGACTATAAACCAATAGTATTTGTCTATAAACTATGTATTAAGCTTCTCTATGTTTTAGTTTAATAGAGATAGAGATTGATAGTTGAAACTACAGTATCTCGGGAATGTATGATAAAAGTGGTTGGGACAACATCAATCTTATTCTTAGTGGATCACAATATCAAGATTTGGAAAACAAATTTGAAGCATCGTCAAAAATTAACTTCCAGATAAGTATTTATGGATTTTTCAAAATAAAGAGGTAATTTGACATTTCAATTAAAAAAAAATTAATATCAGTATACTAGCCAGAATAAAAGATTTATTGTAGTGATGTTCTGTAGTGCCTATTTTTTGTCGTATAATTAATTATTGCATGGTTGATTTTTAAAAAATCGAGTGAATGAAATATTGTAAAGTCTAAGCCACTACCAGTTATTACATACAATCTGCTTGTTTTTATTTTTTCATTGATATTATTTCTGTCAAAGTCTAAGCCACTACCAGCTATCGCAATCTGCTTGTTTCCCCGAACATTTTTTCTCATTGATTTATTCCTGTCAGTCATCGAATGTCCACTCATTAATATTGTTTACTGTTCGTATCATCTGTATAAACTTCATTTCATACAGTGCATGAGCTATAATTATCTACTTATTTTGATTAAACTAGAAAATTTATATGCTATTAATATACTACTTTCATGGATTTATGAAATGATTTTAGAAATTTGATGTTTTTAGAGTCAGTGCACAGAAATGTTATGCTAAGATAGTTCCAACGAACGGATTGTAGTAAATATTCTGAATTCTATTTTAATCTCTTGTGAAGAAGTTGTTTAACTTTGAATTCACCGTTTTAAGTGAATCACAGGATCTAAGAGTGAAATGGAAAAGAATAAGAACTATTCATTAATGAAGAGTACATAGAACACACAAAATTGTGAGATATCTTTTTTGACCAAATTCTAAAAAAATGTTGAGAATCAATAGAATTCTGCAATTTTAATCTGTTTCTTTTGCTTCAATTTGTATAAAGAAAATTGAGAAAGTTTAATACTGCTTATAGCTTGATTATCTAGAAAAGAGTAAGAGTTCCCAATAAAAATTCAGCAAAATTATTTGGGGCTCCCAAATTTATTTTAGGCGTTTAATGCACCTCTACATTATGAAAAGATATATAGATATTTAAGCAGGCGTTTAATGCACCTCTACATTATGAAAAGATATATAGATATTTAAGCATCCACTGGCTTCCCATCATGGGGCATCTGGATTTGTCCAATGTTAAATTTAAATTTATTATTTCCATTCAGACTTTATTCATTTAGGATTTTTTATTTCATGTTAAATATAAAGTAATAGTATATTTTTTTGCAGTCTATTAAATTTTCGAGACAGCGATCTCTAGTAGTATTTGAAAGCAGCTCAATATTAGGTTTAAAAAAATCCAAGTAGAATTTATCCGGATAAGTTGTGCACAATGTAATTGATTTATTATTTTCTAAGCAATGCTTGTGTTTTTTAGGTGTTCGAACCATAGGTGTGATCACAAAATTAGATTTGATGGATGAGGGCACTGACGCAAGGGATATTTTGGAGAACAAGTTGTTGCCCTTGCGACGAGGCTATATTGGCGTCGTTAACCGCAGTCAAAAGGACATTGAAGGTCGCAAAGACATCATGGCTGCCCTGGCCGCTGAGCGGAAATTCTTTCTCAGGTACCGAAATTGACGAGGAAGTTGATGAGAATTTTGTACAATATATTTGATTCATTTTTTGACGAAAGGTATCACAACTGCTCAATTGGAGTAGATTTATAAAGAAAGCTACAAAAATGGCGATAAATATTCACTAATATCTTAGTAAACTATCAATATTTCTATACGAATGAAATTTTATTTCGTTTTTTATCTCCCTACTCTCACCTGTCATTACTCATTACCTGAATAAGTAATTACGTAGCTATTCCTTGGACGTATTTCATACCACATCATTTGTATTACATTGTTTTCATACAATACTTTCCATTAAATCAACAGAATAAGCAATGAAGTAGCAATGAAGTAGCAATTACTTGAGACCTTTTTCTTTTATTGAGATAAAAATACAATGAATGCATAGATGCAATAGACTAAGTCCAAAAGGCTCTCTTCGCGAATTTTGACTTACATTATCCAAAACTTTTTTCGGAGGTTAAAGCCCACATAGGTCTGAGACCCGTGCGTGGGTAATGAATTGGATGATCGTGATTGATGAGTTGGACCTACAGTTTTAGGTGGGTTCCGAACCAACGGGAAGTGATTTTACTGCAGAGAACAGAGTGTATTTTGCTGGCCAAGTTAATCGGTCACCCTTACAAAGAGTGCCTAGGAGACCGCAGCTCATCTGTGATTGAACAGATACCTGCTACGGCTCACGGCTATCACTCCCCTAACTTTGAGGTGGTTAGGTATAGGGGAAGTGATAGCCGAGTGCCGTAGCAGGTATCTGTTCAATCAGAGATAAGCTATGAAACTCCCAGGCGCTCTTTGTAACGGTGACCGATTGGATTGACCAGCAAAAGAGACTCTGTTCTCTGCTGTAAAATCACTTCCCGGTGGTTCGGAACCCACCTAAAACTGTGGGTCCAACTCATCATTCGCTATCATCCAATTCATTACCCACGCACAGGTCTCAGACCTATGTGGGCTTCATCCTCCGAAAAAAAGTTCACAAAGAAAAATTAACTTCAAAGTTTTGTATAACGTAAGAAGTTTGTTGCATCTTTGCATTCATTGTATTTTTATCTCAATAAATAAATAAATGTATGTATATTCCACAACATAGCAAAATACCTTTAAACTATCTAACTATTGTTTTCAAACAAAAATCAAATTGCAGAATATAGTTCCATGAAATTAACTGAATAAATAATAAGGTAGCTGTTATTTTGTCCTATTATTTATCATAACATAACAAAAAATCTTCATCAGTACAAACTTCCATAACATATTTGAAGTAATCAAGTACTAATCGATTAACGACCGGTTGCACGAAAGCCAATTAAATAAGGAGTTTAATGTCAGTCAACTAACCGTCATAAGTGAACGGGTTTATTTTTGTTGCACGAAGATCCATTTGTTAATTTTCTTTAACCGAACGGGCACTGTAATTTTATCAAAAGCTGATTCTGAAGTTGAGAAAAAAGATGAATTAGAAGCATTTCACTGTGAATTATTTGAATCATTATTCAACTATCTCAATATTATTATATTCTTAATAGATTTTATTCATTTTGAAAGTCTACGACCTAATTTGCAGTTCCGTGTTCTGGTACAGCAAACATAACCTGTAAAATGTAGCTTAACGGGCATTAGTAAGATTTAATCGTTGGTGATCGGGTGGTTAAATATATTTTACACCGGTTAACCTAATCGGCGTTGTCGCTTGTAATTTATTGTCCTTTGTGCAACTAAATACTGTCCATTAAGTTTAATTTCCGTAGAATGGCGTCATTCTACGGGGATTAAATTTAATTGGCTTTCGTTGTTAGTTTGTAATTTTCTTCCAATCGATTTCTTAAACTGATACTATTGACTTGTATTTATTGGAATTGATAAATAACTAATCAATGTTGTTTTTTGTTGAATGTAGCCACCCCTCTTACCGACACATGGCTGAGAGACTAGGTACGCCCTACTTGCAACGTGTGCTCAACCAACAGCTCACCAATCATATTAGAGACACACTGCCGGGTCTCAGAGACAAGTTGCAGGTTAGTTGTCTCAATTTTCTTGTTATTTCTAAGTTCATATTACCCAAGTAATGTTCTGGAATGTTGAAAAGTGTTGATGAGACTTCTCGTTGTCAATAACTGCTCTTGGTGGATCAAAGTTTATTTTACTCAGTTAGACTACTGCCTCATTTTGGCTCACTGGGCGTTTGTCAAGCGTGGAGTGAACTTCACTCTTCAAATAAATGACTGTCATTGGCTGAGCCGGCACATTCATTGTCACTCAGCCAAATACAACTATTTATTTAAAGCGTAGAGTTGACTCCTCGCTTGACAAATGCTCCGTGTAAGGACTTCTTCAGTGCTTTGAAATGTTGGACATTATTGGAGTAGTTTCACCTTCTTGGTGTGCTAGGCGTTCTTCCGTACATTTTCACTTCTTGAAATCGTTTAAATATTCATTTCAAATCCAAATTAATTCATTTTTTTTCTAAATTGAAAAATATACATTCTTGACAGATACTAGATACTAAATTATTTGGAAACTTTTTTGGAGGATAAAGTTCACATAGGTCTGAGACCTGTGCTTAGGTAATGAGATGGTGATTGATAAGTTGGACCTAAAGTTTTTGGAGGTTTCGAACCACCGGGAAGTGATTTTACAGCAGAGAACAGAGTATTTTTTGGTGGTCAATACAATCGGTCATTGTTACTAATAGGGCCCATAACTTCGTAGCTCATCTTTATCTCACTGAACAGATACCGGCTAAGGCTCGCGGCTATCACTTCCTGAAGCAATTAATTCAAACTAAACTTCCATTGATGATACTGTGTGGAAGTCTGTGCGTTCTAATTTATTGAAAACAAAAAAGTAATGTATTTTCGAAAAAATAACATGAACAGGTTAAAGTTGTAAAAATGTACCTTATTTTCTCCAAAACAATAATATAAGTGTGAACTACTAAATAAATCACATAAAATCTGCAGATAAGAAATTCAAATAATTCAAAGAGTAATAAAAACGTATAAACCTGGGTTTTGCATATTGTTTATTGACCAATCATTTGAATCTTGAATTATGGACGAGATGAATTATATCAAGTTTCCAAAGCTTATCAACTGCTATGTTTATTCATTTTTTCCAGAAACAACAATTAGCTTTAGAGAAAGACGTGGAACAGTTCAAGCACTTTAGGCCTGACGATCCATCCATCAAAACAAAAGCCATGCTGCAGTAAGTAATTATTTCTAATAATAAGTTCAGTTTTACAATTACTCCAAAGTTTGATAAACAAAAAATGTTTGAATCCTTAAGTCAGATTGTCATCCTATTAATTTGTCATCTCTGTATTTCAGTAATAAAAATAAATTTCTCTCAGTCTACCGTTTCATAATCCAAATTGTGTTGTCATGGATGACTGTAACTGTAAACAAATTACCGAAGTAAAATCCCTCAAATACCTTGGCTTAACATTGGACTCACAATTGAACTGGAACGAACATATACAAAATTTAAAAAAACATTTAGTCATAGCATGCAGAAAATTTTATTATTTGAGAAATCTCTGTCCTGACCACATTTTAACCATGTTGTATCATGCACTTGTTGAAAGCAGGCTACAGTATGGCATAACTATGTGGGGAGGAGCATACATCACTGCAATCAGTCCCTTGCTGGTGGGCCAGAAATTTATAATCCGTGTTATTAGTAGAAAACCAGCTCGTCACCATTCACTTATTCTATTTAGAGAAAGAAGGATCCTACCGTTAAGATGCTTATATTTTCATAAAGTACTCGAATTATTTTACAAAAAAAGCGGCCAGAATCTCAATGAATTTAATTATGAAGTACGACACCCTATGTTACGTACAGGAGGGTATTTTATTCCCCCTCGACCAAGGAAAGAGAAATTCAGGAGATTTTTTCTATATGTTGCTCCTCGAATCTTCAACCTTCTGCCGAATGAAATAAAGGGTACACTGCGCTTGAATAGATTCAAACAGTTGAGTAAGGTTTGGCTATTGGAGAGGAGCGAAGTGGAAACCTTATTTCAAGAAATTTTATTTGAGTGAGAAATGCAAAATAATAAATGTAAATAGCCTATTTTCTCTACAGAGTTAAAGTTTTCATGTAACATTATTTTAGCTTTAGTTTCAATTAAGCTAGTTTTATTATGTTATTGCTCCAGTGTTTTTATTTGAATAGTTTTTATAGCTTTAGTTTAACTAGATCTTCACAGACATTTATTTGTTTTAACGGACACTTTCTTTTCTAAATTTCATTTTATTCCATGCGGAGCTCTGCTGCTTTATTATTGTTTAATTAATAAATGTTTGATACAACTGTATCCATACTGTATCAAGAGATTACATAATATGCATAGTGGAACATGATCGACCCCACACTGTCTCAACTCAGGGGTTGTATAATAAAATATTTTTCCATGTTATCAACTGTATAAAAAAAACTCAAGTGTACTGTATTGTATTGGAAGAATAAATTTCAATTTCAATTTCAAAATAGCATTCTATTTTTTGTAGTAAAGTAATTGAAAGAGTTGCTTAGTTTTAAAATATTCTGTGATTTCTCTTCAATTCAAGTAGTGAATTTCAATTTTCCTCAATTTTTTAAATATACTTTGATTTTTCGCGGTACAAGTTGTGGATGTCAATTTTCCTGTTGTTTCAATACATCTAGACATCTAAACTAACTGTATATTAAAATAAAGTGAATGTAAAGAAATGTCATGTTATAAAATTATCAATAGGAATTTTCCTGAATTTTTAAAAGTATTTTTTCATTTTTTTGTGTTTTTAAAAAATATTTTTTATAGATTATTCTATTTTTTGTATTTCTTGTAATAAAGTAATTGAAAAGTTGCTTAGTTTTAAAGTATGCATATTGAATTTTTTAGCCTCCGGATACCAGTAAATATAAATAAAGGTTTAAGTACCTGCGTTTTGGTATCCAACTATTATTGGTATCCAATAATTGGACCAAAATGCAGGGATTGAAACCTTTATTTAAAATATTCTGTGATTTCTTTTTAATTCAAGTAGTAGATTTAAATTTTCCTCTAGGTGTTATATATCTAGAATAACTCTATTATATATCAAAGTAAGATGAATATGAAGAAATTTCTTGCTATAAAATTCTAAGGAGACATTTTTCTCATTTTTTAAAGGATGATACAGCAGCTGCAGTCAGACTTTGAGCGCACTATAGAAGGTTCTGGATCGGCGCAGATCAATACATTAGAACTGTCTGGAGGTGCCAAAATCAACAGGCTGTTCCATGAGCGCTTTCCCTTCGAATTGGTCAAAATGGAGTTCGACGAAAAGGAACTTAGAAGAGAGATCGCGTTCGCAATTAGAAATATACACGGTATGTGAACTGGGATTTTAATAGAAATAGTAATAAAAAATATTTAAAGTAAATAACAAAATAGTAGTTTGAAAGACGAAAGACGAATTTCTCAGAGTGTCAGGATGAAAGAGTATCGGAAAAGGAAGAAAGAGACCAATATGAATTGAATGGTAAATAAATGCGGTCCATTGTAGGCCTATACAAAAAAAATTTATGCAACGATTGTATTATGACTGCATTTAAGCAACGAGTGAGATGTAAGTTGGAGCACGAGAGAAGCGAGTGTTCTAAACATTTGACGAGTTCCTTTTGGCAAACATAATACAATCTTTGCATACAATATTCTATCTCTGACTACCAATAACTTACGTTTAATTTAACTTCTGAATAAATCTGCTGATAGCTTGCCCAAAACATAACATAACCTACAAACAATGCATGATTGTTATTAACTTTTTATGGTAAATTGAACGACTTTTAGTCAATTTTAATTGAGAATAAATAATCATTTTACTCACTTTTTGGGCAAACGTTTTCGAGTCATGGAGACTCATCTTCAATGTTTGGCCAAAAAGTGAGTAAAATTATTATTTATTCTCAATTGAAATTGACTGCAAGTCGTTCAATTTACCATAAAAAGTTAATATTAACTACACAGATTGTTATGGAACAAGAAATCCAGGAAGCTTGATTGTTGTCAACAGTTCCGATTTGAAATCCAGTTTGTCGTCGAAATGCTAAAATCAGCTGATGTGACTATTGCATAACATTCATTTAGAACCTGAGTTCTGATCGGTGCAGACTCATGTACTGAAAAGTGACAGTAGTGATGAAATCTTCATTATGACACTTCTTTGATAAACTGTGGAATAAAATAGGCTGTATTGACATCAATTTACAAACTCTTGTATCTACTTCATAACTTTGATGTAGATAAAGTTAATAAAACTTTAATATTTTATATAGAGTTGAAAATTCTAGTAACTACCTTGATTAATCTTTGGGCCAGACGCAAATAAATGGGATTCCTAAACATAGACTGCACAAATAGAAGCGAAAATGACGTCTAATTAATTTCTATATTTCATCAAATGTCATCCTACGTCTAGTCACCAAGCCTGCTTTTCAACTCGCAAATGAAGTTGTAACCAAATGGTTTACTCTGTTACCATTATTTATCTACAATAGGTAGTTCTCATTAATTTGAATGTGTCAAGGCTTATATGTTAGAGAAGGATAAACCATATATTGTTACATAATAAGAGATAGTATTTTTTGGCATGAAAGTTTCAATCAAAATTTGACATTATTTACGGTTTTCAGTGTTTCGTTTTGAGTGAACTTTCAAATTAATTGCCTTCAAGTGAAAAGGAATCATTTTATCATGTTTTGAGTGGACTATTTTGGTAAATCTAAATTTTAAGCATTAAAATTAACCTCAAAGTTTTGGGCTATATAACATATTTAAAATTTGTTAAGAGAGCAGTTTTGGACTTGAGTCTGTTGCACCTTAACATTTATTTGTAACTTTGTCACAATAAATAAATATTAAATACTAATAATGTCTGACAGTCAGATGTAAGATTGTGTAGAAAATTAATAGAAATAAACAATTTTTTAAAAGTCTAAAACCGACAAAATAAGTATTACTTTAATGAGTATCTTTTAATTGTAGATTCTAGTTGAAATTCATCTGGTTCGTAAAAACGCATGATCAAGTCTCCTTCTTGGTCGGCATTTGTTGTTTTCTCCACAATAACTGCTTACGACGTATGTTGTGTTTACAGCTTTTGAAAAAAAAACAGGTCGTTTTTAGATTGAAATTGACGATAGTTATTCATTCACTTAGGTGTTGAGCATTAATAAAATGCCTATCATCTTGACCTAGTGTATTTATATTTTTTTTCAGTGGTGACCTTTTATATTGATGGTTTTAGATGTGAATGTGTAAATGAATACCGTTAACTTTTGATTTGTAGGTATTCGCGTTGGCCTGTTCACACCGGACATGGCTTTCGAGGCGATTGTCAAGAAGCAGATTGCTCGTTTAAAGGAGCCCTGTCTCAAGTGCGTTGATCTGGTCGTCACGGAACTGTCCAATGTTGTTCGCTTTTGCACTGAAAAGGTACAGAAAATGGACAACTGTATTTATATAAAATATACTGGAAGCTTTATAATATACCTTACAAGGACTCGTGAAACACACAGAGAGTAGACAACAAATTGCTAATAGAATGGGCGACTGAAATCGGAAGACCTACGCTAATTTGAATCTGTCTTTTTTCTGTTATTTTTATTGCTGATGATGCCCAAATGAGTCCGAGACTTGTGCGTCGTAATGAGGTGAATGATACACATAGATGCTGGACAAAGGAACGGGATTCGATCCTACGACCGCTGAAACGACAGTAAGCTGATGTTGCGACGCCTCAACAAACTGCGCTAAGCGGCCTTGTACTTTAACCTTGTATTTGGTTATGTGCTTTCTACTTGACAATTATTGTTGTTTTAGTTTTGACAGTTATTTGTTCCACATACAAATTTGTTAAAAAAATATGTGCCAATTCGCAGCTTTTGCTCAGAGCCTCTCAAGAAGCGTAACATTTTTTCGTCATACTTGTAGGTTATGGATAGTTTACCAGTCAAGGAATCATTGTGGTAAACAGCTGTTTACAGAAATCAGAAACAGCTGATGTCATTTGATGATTATTACCGCACACTGTGTGGTAAAGATCATAAAATGATTTTTATTGCACGCTCATAGGTGGCTATTAGCTACTATTTCACTGAAAAACCATTTGACCAAAAGCTAGATCAGATGATTTAGAACAATTATTGCCCATTTCACCTAGAGTTGCTGTGATTTTGTGTGTTTAGGTTATGTTTGTATAACAATGATTTATAATTTCTTATTTCAACTTATCTGCTATTTTAGACTTGCATGACGAAAAATATCGTACGTAACTCGTCCGGGAAGATGTTTACCGTACTCGTATGAGAATACCGCACTCGACTTCGTCTCGTACGTCAACTTATCATACTCGTACGGTAATAGTAGTTTATGCAACGATTTTATTTTGACCCTTATTAAGGCACGAGTTAGATGTAAGTTATAACACGAGCGAATGCGAGTGTTATAAATATCTCACGAGTGCTTTAATGGCCAAATAAAATCGTTGCATACACTATTTTATCTACGACCACTAGTATACATTTAATTAAAACAATTTCATTTTACCTGTGACTGTCAGAGATACCTAACCTCTCATCTCAAATACGAGAAGTTATAGTAGATTGCTAGGTTAAAGCAGCTGGTGTAGCAGTTTGATCAAATCAGCTGATAGTTTCACAATATTGAATTACGATATTGATTCCATCAAAAATGCTTCTGATTGGTCCAGAACCCGTGTTATAATGTCGAACCTGTACTATAATGAGCTCATTATGCAACGGGTTTCAAAAAGCATTTCGAAAAGACAGCTGTTTTGGCATCAATTGTGAAACTGTAATGTATACATTATGACATGGTCGTAGATAAATACTATTTCCCGCACTTTTAACGTAATATACTATTAAGTAGTTGCAGATGTACCTGTGAAAACTATTTTTGTTTGTTTTTGAGGATGAAGCCCACATAGGTCTGAGATCTATGCGTTGGATGATAGTGATTGATGAGTTCGACCTACATTTCTAGGTGGGTTCCGAACCACCGGGAACTGATTTCACAGCAAAGAACAGAGTCTTTTTTGCTGGCCAATTCAATCGGCCACCCTTACAAAGAGCGCCCAGGAGTTTCGTAGCTTATCTCTGATTGAACAGATACCTGCTACGGCACTTCCCTGTAATGATGATGCTTGTAAAAATACAAGAAGTTGCGAGAATTTAATAGTTTTATTTTTTGTTGTACAGATGTCACGTTACCCGCGACTTCGAGAGGAGACGGAGCGAATTATCACGTCCTATGTACGCAATCGCGAACAGCTTTGCAAAGATCATCTGGTACTTTTGGTCGACTGTGAACTAGCCTACATGAATACCAACCACGAAGACTTCATTGGGTTTGCGAAGTGAGTACCAACCCAAGCCTCGAACACTATTTCCGTTTTAATGGTAGATAATAAGGCTTTTTCCTCTTGACTTCGCTAATATTGCTCTAACAATATTATATATAGTTATAAGAAGGCAGTGTACACTCACTATATATTATCTCCTACACACACGGCTTTTATACTATAATACACTATAGATATATAACACTGGCCATTTCTGTTGAAATGATTTCAAATTTGGTGTTTTCTGTTGTCAATGACAATAATAATACAGCTGTGCTAACTAACTGTTAATGTTATTAATGTAGCTTGTGAAAAAGCAACAAGTTGCCTAAATCTGTTAGGGCCCACGTTTTTCTTTTTCTTTCTCTTATCTGTGGCGGGGCTCCAATTGTGGACTCTTTCTCTGTACAGGACGGATGCAGGGCATGTCTATGGAAGAGAGGATTCGAAAAAGTCGTAAGGCCCATACAATACCTACTCGTAAAATATCTTCTTCTAATTTCTTCTTCATCTACTCTCACGTTTTATCACTTGAATTGGTTTTCAGCTTTGCTACTACCGTTCTAATTGTGCCGGCTTTGCTTTAGCTTAGGCTTTCCTAGGAACACGCGACTGAAACAGTTACTGAACAATTGAAGGTCAAATAGAAAGACAAATCAAATTGAAGGTCAATCATGAAGTATTTTTGACATTTTTCAACCATCAAAAGCTTCTGAGAAATCAATTACAGTTGAGCGTAGTGAATAGAAACAGTAGGTGAATGGGAAATACCATCAAAGAAGTTCATTATAAACTTCAATTATCATTACTTATTTTGAACTTAACTTTTTATAGAGAATTCAACGACTTGCAGGCAATTGACTGCATGTCGTTGAGTTCACCATAAAAAGTTAATATTAACAATGCAGATCGTTATGGAACAAGAAATCCTGTAATTTATTTTAAACATTTTTTAAACTTCAAAAGCTCTTCTGAAAAATAAATTACAATCAAACTTTGTGAATAAAGACAGATCATGGAGAAATAACTTATTTTAAACATTTTTAAATCTCAAAAGCTTCTCTAAGAAATAAATTACAATCAAATTTTGTGAATAAAGAGAGATCATGGAGAAATAACTTATTTTAAATCTCAAAAGCTCTTCTAAGAAATAAATTACAATCAAACTTTGTGAATAAAGACAGATTCAAATTTATTACGATTTTTCTAATAGAGTAAATTTTATGTATGTTATTTTAATATTTCCGATTAAATTTTATATGAAAACTGACACAATATAGATTTATCCCTTTTAAAATTACACTTCAATCGTTTACTTGATTCAACTGTATATTTTGAACTATTAAATGTCCATAATCAATCTCGGGTGATCGCTTTGCCTGGTTTATAACTTATTGTTTTCTTGACCAAAGCTTCTTCTCAATACTGTAACTCTGTAGTTTTTTGTTTATTTTTATCTCTATTTTACTAACCACACATTCTTTATTTAAACTAGTATATTTTAAAACACATTTAGCATTTATTTCAATCCAATAAATATTTTTCCAGCATTATCATGTTCAATGTCTTATAAGAGTGTAGTTCTGTCGGGACCAATCAGTTTCACTGTGTCATTCTCTTTGAAATTTATTGTCAAGTTAGGATTGCAGAGATCTGTCAACTTGAGTCTGCAAATAATTAATTTGTTATTGATTCATGAACATGATTTTGTAGAAATATACACGCAAGTTCATGTTCAATCATATACGGAATGAAAAAAATCATTAATAAGTTTATATTAATTTATAGATGTTAAAATAATTTCTGAACAAATGTTGATACTTGAACGACCCCTAAAAACATTGTCAACATCTTATGTTTCCTTTCATAACATAAACATAAAATCCAATGTTTGTATTAGTGTAATGTTCACGTATAATATTCCGTTTCCACTCCTTTATCTCCATTCCCATTATCTCCCAACTAAACAAAAATATGTTTTTCATAGTTCTCAATTGATTAAATGCCTTTATTAGGGAGTCCTAACCCCGCCCTAATAAAGGCATTTAATCAATCAATCAATCTATCAACTATTCATTGCTAGTTTCTTGTATTAATATTCATTTTATTTTCATCATTGTTATTTACATTTCATTTTGACTTGCGAAATACATCATCCGTATTAGATGTACCTAATATAACATCCGTATTAGATGTACCTAATATAACATCCGTATTAGATGTACCTTGACCAAGTCATACAATTTTGAGTTCCACAATACTGTAACACAGTTCGTGTGTTACATTATATTAATTGGCTTTATACATGTTTTGTTTCATCAAGTAGGTCTAGGGGTACTTGTCCGATTTTTTCTCCAATTAGTTCAATACACTTGTTTGATATCTAATTATATTACAGGATTTTATTAAGCATACTTTTAGGGCATAAATAGGATTGATTCTTTCTATTGAATCACTTACAATATTTTTCTCTAATTATGAATATGGCTGCAATGTAGGCTGCTTGTTATAATATGTTTCACTTATTAATTCAGGCCACTTAAATTTCTATTTTTTGCTTTTACCAATTTGAAAATTAAGTTTCATTGTTTTATTTCACTTGAAACTGAAGCCGATAGAAAAATTGTAAACTGTCTGTTTCATAATGTGTTCCCAGGAAAGCTAAGCTTTTATTATGCTTCATTTTGAACGGTTTGAAATTTAACTATGTTTGAATAAAATTCGTATATTAGTCCTATTAGCGGAATGTGTCTATTGAAGATGTACTTCTCTTGTTTTGAGAGACCCAACGATATCAACTATGTATCGACACTGTACGTCCTTAATTCTGTGCACTTTAGAAGTCCAGTAAACTACTACTCTGTAATGAAGTGTAAATTTGATTGGAGTGATCGTACTTTTGTTTCAGTTTATCATATTTATCATACCATTTGTTCTGTTTTATTAAATTTTTTGTTGCCTACTGTAACTATACCATGTAATATCGATGTGGTGTACCGTTATTTGTAATTTTATTTTTGAATGTTTCTTCTCATCTGGAATGCGAATGATGAACATTGTCAATGATTACAACTTTTTTCAAAAAATCATTTTCTCTATTCAACTAGCTATTCATGAGTTACAAAAATTATCTGTGATGTTTTCCATGACGAAATAGAATATATTGGAAAATAAACACAAGAATGATATGATTGCTGTAATGATTTCCGTACTTATCAAACTGCAGTACGATGTAATAGAAGAAAAATGGAATAATGTTTTTACTTGATTTTTAATTCTTTAGATCCAGTTGTATTCCTTTTTCTTGAATAACGAGATTTCTCAAGTTAGTTAGGGGATATACACACACTAGCTCCTTAAATAATGAAAAAATACTTCTACTAACTCGGCCAACTAGCCTAACTAGCCATACTACTTGGGAAGTGATATCCGTGAGCCGTAGCAGGTTCAATCAGATTAGATAAGCAACGCTGTTCTGGGCCCTCTCTGTAAGGGTGACCGATTGGATTGACCAGCAAAAAAGTATATTCTCTGCTGTAAAATCACTTTCCGGTGGTTCGGAACCCACCTAAAATTGTAGGTTCGGAACCCACCTAAAATTGTAGGTTCACCATGTTTCCAATAACATGGCCCAAGCGGTGAGGTGGAACAACCCGTAAGGGTCTCCCCACAATTAAAAGCCCTACACGTTCACTTTTTTACCATTCCCTGACCAAATAGATTCATTATTCATTTTCATTTTATTTTTGTTAATATATTGTTATCGATGAATTATTTGATTAGGATGCTGTCATGTGTTGTAGCTGATGGATTGATGTTGTTAGCGGCTAAAGTAAATTTTAGGAAGATATTTTAAATATTTTACAGCCCTATTAAAAATATCTTGTTGGCTAGAATAATATCTAGTCTTTTAGTCTTTGACCAATTTCTAAAATAATTACACACAGCATATTATAAAAGCTGAATAACCTTTTTTACATTTTCTTCAAATGCAGTAAGTGCCGTAGTCTAAACTGTAAATACTACTGTTCATATTAATTGAATAGGATACATTAAAATAAATTATTGAACAATTGTTGGTTTCTAAACACATTATTCAAAATTTTAAATAAGTAGGAGTAATTTTTTAATAAAATAATTATAAAGAATTTTTTAATATTAATTTCGGGATTTTTTGGTTTGAATTGGACATTTAAAAAAAATACACACTGTATTTTACTTGTATTTACACTTTAACCTCGAAAATTGAATACGGGAATAAGGGATTCTCATAGTCTGTTGTCTATTCATATTCAATATTTCAGGTCCATGATGATCATGATGTATTGAATTATATTTTATTTCATCGAGCTATATAGTTATATGGTATTTAATGACTCAATAATCATTATCTGTTGTGCAAAAGCATTAATTTTCATCATCGTTTCTAGTATTTGAAACCAGGTCAAATATACTAATTTTTTCATATTGGATTCTTTAGCCTCCGGATACTAGTTAATATAAATAAAGGTTTAAATACCTGCGTTTTGGAAACGCAGGTACTGATACCTTTATTTACTAAATTTTTGGTTTACCATTGTAATGAATATTAGGTATCGAAAGAAGAATTCCTTCATCATGTTTGTTTATTCTGTTTTAAAAGTCATTAATTTCTAACACAATTATTATATTTCACTGTGATGCACTTAAATAGAAGTGTGGATATTGTTTCACAGTTTTTGCCTTGAACAATGCACAACACTTCACTACCTTCAATTAGCATAATTCACTATCCGTCTGACTAATTAGCAATAAAACTAACCACATAATTAAAAATATGTAATATTAAAAGATCGAATCGGTTTTATAGTATGTTTGACTGAAAGGTTGGGCGCAAATATAAACATAGCCTGCGCCAGGCAGCACTACATTATTTTTTTAATGAGTTGAAATAGTGTGTTCCCTTTTTTCTGTTTATCTTTTCAATAAAATGGACCACACCCTTACTTCTATTTTCTGGGAAACTATTTATTTTTAAAGTTATCAATAGATAAATACTCAGTTTTCGACGATAACAACCTAAATTTGGACAATTTTATATATAAAAAATATTTGTTAAAACGGATCATGTACCCATGACATGGCTAAACGGCGAGATGGAACTACCCGTAAAGGGTCTCCCCACCATAAAAAGCCTTACGATAATAATAATAATAGTTTATTCGTGTGCTCAAAAAGTATACCGGTCTGCGTTTTTATTTGCGCCCACTCTCAGATATTGTTTCATCAAAATTTCAAGACGCGCCAGCGTTGCATCACATTAACTTTCCAAATTTTCATGAAATTGAAAGTCGTTTCTGAAATCTTATATTGGTGCCTATAGGAAATAAATGTAGAATAAAGGGCAGTGAATAAAGGGAATGTCACAATATTCTATGCTGCTTTCACTTTTTCTTTTCCTTAATTGAATAGAGGATTGGAAACCATTCTTCTAAAAAGTATTCCCCTATTCCTATGAGAAAGTCAAATATCTATTTATCCTTTGTAACAGAAATACTCAAAAATTGGCACAGTATCTAAAAGAAGTATTTTTCGTTTTGAAAATGCCCACCATTGTTCATCCTTTATCAGAGCATTCGATAAAATATTACGTACTATTTAAATGTAGGGTTTGAACCCAAATTGAAATGATTTTTCTCATTTCAGTTTGATTGTGTCGTGTGAAAACTTTCTTATATCGGGAACAGGTGACGGTTCTAGTCTACATTCTAGGTAACGATTTATCTTCTGGCGGTATCTGTGTTCCAATATTAACAATGGGATGATTTTATCTTTATTCTAAAACTCTGAATCTTTTGAGAATGTCAGTTGGTTGATGCTTTTAATTGTTGTGTCTTTTGCTTCTATTATTGGTCTCACAAGAATGGGTTTATTAGAATGTTCTAACATTGTTTAAACCTCAACTGCTTCTAGACTTTTATCAGTGGGAGCTCCTAGAATTTTGTTAACAAAATTTTGTTTTGTAATATTTTGCAATTGAATAATGCGTTTCAATTTGTTGTCTCACAGCCAATCTATGGAATGGTGGACAATGTCCTGTCCACTAACCCCGTTGTTTCAAAGCTCGGTTCCCGGCTTTATTTTCATCATTATTATTTCACGTTTCAAATAATTAATTGCGAACAATTAGCTAATATTGGAGGATTTATTCAAAATAAGGTTTAAACGATCAGATTTAAGGTAAATCCAGTCTCATCTGTACGAATGCATACCTTGCAACCTTGTACCTTATTACGAATGCAATGGAATGACACCTTCAACTTTACAAATATCATATTTGCAAATGGGGTTTGATGTCTGTTATTCTAAAATGGGATTTGATGTATGTTATTTGAAAATGGCGGTTGATGTCTGTTTGAGAGGACTTTGCGAGAGGAAAGTCTTCCGAATGTTGCTCTTAGAATAGTTTTGGTCTCAATTTTGCGCAAAGAAAATTCATCGCATGTTCTCATCTCTGAAAGTCCCAGATTTTTTTTCTAAAGGATGAAGCCCACATAGGTCTGATACCTGTGCATGGGTAATGAATTGGATGATGGTGATTGATGAGTTTGACCTACAGTTCTAGGTGGGTTCCGAACCACCGGATTTGATGCATGGAAGAACCAGTATGCTTTTCAATCTACAATCATCTGATTGCCAATTTTGATGTTGCTCGATCTTGATATTTTTCTCATCATTTGAATTGTTTATTTCTTGATTTTAATATTTTTCTGAATTGTCCAATTGTCTTCTTGTGTATTAAAAAGCACGGATAATAGTTGGAGCAGGCAATTAGCTGTCAAATACGAAACAACAATAATAAACAAGTAGAAAACAGATAACCAATTACAAGTTGTCAGTGGGTGTGTTTAGTCTCGGCTATCAGCCAATTACAGAAACGTAGTTTGACCAATCAGAGGCTCCCATTCTATTAGCCAATAGTGTTATTCCGTGTGGGGTGTTTATTAAGCTGTACTGCATTTTTGTTTTAGTTTGAGAATGGTATGACTGCCGAAATTTACTATCTCTCTTATTTATAATAAATGTGGTTGTGGTAGGAATACCTCTTTTTGCTCGACGATAACATTCGAAAATGTGAAATAATTACACCGAGAAATACTGTACCTCAATTTCCACTTCCAACCGCATCATATCCTTCTTGTGTTTTTTATGTGTAAGAATATCTAAACTTTTCAATATTTCTTATCGGGGGAAACTATCGTTATTCCGTCCATGGACATGCACTGCATAATTTGAGTGTGAGAAAAATAGATCGTATATAAAATTTATTTTAAATAGAATTTGATATAAAATTAAATTTAAAAAATGAAAAGTTGTTTATAATCGAAATGGTTTCTAGAGCATGAAAATAGTAAAAACTAGGCGGTTATTTGGAATTCAAGATTTACAACACTATTCATGCTAGGCTGGTCTTGTATTTTGAAATTTTTTTCAAATTTGGTTTGATTCAACTTCAACATGCGTTGAATATAATTCTATAGGCACCTTATGTCGGCACTGTTATCTTTACATTTCTGTCACAAACTATAAAACCAAAAACTATTTCTGAATTAGAAATCAGTTACTGTAGTTTATTATTACAGTGTATTCTCCATCATGCCCCTCCTCAGAAAGACACATACAGTACAGCAGCAGTATTATACATAAATAAATTTACTGTATTTGTTAGATACTTAGATTTAGATGTAGACTTTTCATGTTGCGAATGTGATTGATAAATTTGATGTACTCTTGACATGCTTTATTGCATTACTTGCTTGGGCATATTCTACGTAGTTACTAAATGATGTGCTTAAGAGATGACATGTTCGATGATTAGGAATTGCATTTATTAGTATATTTATCATATCTCGCAGCCATGGCGTATTTTCATGTATGATTGTTTCGCTTTGCTGAGAATTTTTAAAGTAAAGTGAAGAATCAAATATGAGGATTTAAATCTATTGTAAATAATTTTGCTACTTCTTGTTCTAATACTTGCCTGATCATTTTCGTTTTTCTATTGTGGTTTTTTAAATGAATACCAATTCATCGGACATTTTACGTTCTTTCAAATATCTTACTATCAGAGCTTTCGCATGTACTATCTACAAAATAATATCTATTGATACAATCTATAAAACCATCTATTATCTATTGACACCGCCTTATTTGAATAAAGCTGAAGCTCCAGATTTGTAATTTTTATTAACTAAAGCTCTATTTCCTCAGTGAACAGGTATTCAAATCTTTTTTTTTAAATGATAATACTGTAATTATTGTTGTTTTTTAAACTTATATAATACTACCTGAAGTTGTTTTCATGTAGGTAACTCAATACGGGCACTTGTCCACAGAGTTTACCTGATTTTTCTCACGCTATGTAACCCTTAAGGATTGATTTTATTTTTATTCTTCTTTTATACTGTATTTGAAATTTTGTCCTATATATTTTTGATTTTTTGTGTATATTTTGAAATATGCTGGTACTATTTTTTTGTTTCTGTGAGTGAGGGAAATAAATTTATTTATTTATTTTCATTTTGATTATAAGGCTTAGTTTATGCTGCTTATTGTTATCTTCTATCAAACTATTCAAACTATGTAGGTATCTTCTATAAAATATCACATAAATGAATATTTACATTGAAATACAATTATATTCTTTATGATTGCACATTTAATAAGAGGAGAATAGGGAAAGCAAACGTTTATAAATGCTCTTTATCTTCATTCTGATGTTGTTATCGGTTGGTTCAGTAATTACTGACAAAATTTTACACTTTCCACAAATTTTTAATTTTTTACCTATACTTGTTTTCAATTCTTTGAAATATAAATTGTTTAGTCAATGATTATTGGCCGTTTGCTCAGGGATCATTCGGCCATCGTTTGGTGAGCTAATCTTTGTAATAAAATGGATGTGATTGGTGAGTGTCATCGTCTGTGGTAGTCTCTCAGACAATCACAGCCATTAAATGGCTAAATAAAATGGCTAATGGCTAATAAATAAATAAAATGGTTAATAAATAAATGGCTAATAAATAGGAAGTGATAGCCGCGAGCCGTAGCAGGTATCTGTTCAATCAGAGAGATAAGCTGCGTTCTCGTAGGTCCTATTTGTAACGGTGACCGATTAGATTGGCCAGCAAAAGAGACACTGTTCTCTGCTGTAAAATCACTTCCCGGTGGTTCGGAACTCACCTAAAACTGTAGGTCCAACTCATCAATCACAATCATCCAACTCATTACCCACGCACAGGTCTCAGACCTGTGGGCTTCATCCTCAAAAAAAAAATTATTTTCAAAGATTAGCACTTGAGGCGATTGCCGAACGACCCATGTGCGCACTGGCAAAGATTTCTTATGCTTATTCAATTGCTTTTTAAAATATTCTGAAATTAATTTTTGAATATTGCGATTCGATTGATTTTCATAGTCAACTCCATCTAATAAAGAATTATTACATTTCATTTTTATTGATGACTCCAATAGAACTTTCAATTAGCATGTTGATTTATTCAAACTATTGACCTGAAACAGATGAGCACAGTCTAATACAGCCACAACTGCTATTTCAAGTCCAGTTGTATTTGATATTAGAACTCAAGGATTAGATTTGAATAGAATGTAGATGGTAAATAAATGTTGAATTCTCAATTTAATTATATAAGATTATTATTGCAATATCGAAAGCAGTAATAATACACCACTGAATGGAATAATTGAGTTATTAGATACTGAGCCGTGTCAGATAACCGAACTCTTAACAATAATAATTTATATAAAAATGAAATTCAAATTATTCGAACTATATTTAATTATTATATTACCTAACAACAATTATTAAATTACCCAACAATCGCTAATTATCTATACCGTAATTGGATTATGATGCAACTTGAATCTCTTCAGTATTTTACAAGTCGCAAAATTTCTAGATTAGTGGTGATGATTTGCTTGTTCGAATCTCTTCTGTTGTGTGGATGCAGCATGCCTTGGTCAATTTCTTATTATGCGAAATTTATTATATTGTGAATGTGCGCGTTGTGTTGTAATTATTATTGTCTTTTTTATTTTGTTGATTGCCTGTGCTGGAAATTTCTCTCACTTTTACACTTACTGTTTAACGTATTTTGTGTTATTATTCAAAAAAATGTATTGGTAATAATTGATTTAAAAGTGTTGAATTATCGAAGATGAATTTTTAACATTTCAGCATTAATTATTCAAATATTTTTGTTATGAAATGAAATGAATTTTATTCATCCACAACAATTTACAATAAACAGAAAAACAGTCTCTTATCACAATGAAAAAGATCTATATACCATATAGATAACACATAAAACTCTACTATATAAAAAAAACACAAGCTACGTAATACATAAAAAAAAACAATAAAAATCGTAATAAGGACAAGATTCTTTTCCTTAGATGAATAAAAGAAAAAAACATCCCGAGGCGTGGCCTGTGTGGGATGGTATGCAAATTCTTACTTATAGTAGAGAACTAGGTATAGATGGTGCGACCGACCGGTCATTTATTAATACATAATTATAGGGTTGCTAGACATACAAGGAATCAAGTAAGACTTCAAACATTTAAGAAGGTATACAATAATGTTATTAATACATAATTATAGGATTACTAGACAACGTCCAAATCGAATTGGACTTCAAACAATTAATAAGGTAAATGAATGAATATAGGGTATATGCAATAAGGTATTGAATGAATTAATAATATACAATGAATAAGGTTATGATTTAATTATCAATAAAACTAATACAGGGTTTGATAATTTAATAAAATATTAATTTTCATTAAAAGTAGCATTTAATTGAAAATGGAATTACTGTATCAAAAAGATCAATCATGATTAGTATAAAATATTAATATTAATGATTATGCCGTTGATTGATATGGGGTAAGAACCACTTACAGATATTTCTACTAATTCAACCATATCATTAGAAACATCATGATCTTTTTCCACTGGGGTCTTCAGTCAATAAGTATTATTTAAAAATTGCAATTTGAATGTATTTTTTTAAAAATTCAATTAATAGTGAAATGTTTATTCATGATTGTTGAAAATGTTGAATGGAATTTAGTCAATAAGTATTATTTAAAAATTGCAATTTGAATGTATTTTTTTAAAAACTCAATTACTAGTGAAATGTTGTTTATTCATGATTGTTGAAAATGTTGAATGGAATTTAGTGGGTTCCATCTTTTTAAAACGTTTTTTTGGGAGGATGAAGCCCACATAGGTCTGAGACCTATGCGTGGATAATGAGTTGGATGATGGTGATTGATGAGTTGGACCTACAGTTTTAGGTGGGTTCCGAACCACCGGGAAGTGATTTTACAACAGAGAACAGTGTCGCTTTAGCTGGCCAATCTAATCGGTCACCCTTACAAGAGTGCCTAGGAGAACGCAGCTTATCTGTATCTGATTGAACAGATATCTGCTACGGCTCACGGCTATCACTTCCCGTGTATGGCTTGACATTCATTTGAATTGAACTAAAGCTGGGCATTCATGTTCCGATTTGCAGTACGACTTATTAGGACTGCTAGTTGGATAGTCGACTCCACTCACACTCCTACTAGCAATCCAACTTTATTCCTAGTCAGCTGTGAACATCGCTCTCGAGCCGAAAAATGTAACCGAAGTTGCCCGATTTTGCCCGAAGGTCAAGCACTGACTGAGTTAAGTTGGCCGACTTTGATCCGACTCCCCCACACACGCTCCAACACCGTCGGCAGTCGGAAGTCGGACCTTCCAGTCGTCCCTCGAGATGTTCCGAGTCGTCCATCTACGCTTCCAACTATCCAACAAGCCCATTCACGTTCCAATATCGGATCCAACCTTGGAGTTTGGACCACAAGTCGTACTGCAAATCGGAACGTGAATGCCCAGCTTAATCAGGCATTATCCAACTGAATATTGAACTAATCTTTCCTATTTCCAATTATCTTCATTTTTCTGTTCTCTTTTTTTATATTAAAACCATTTTTAGTTGGCTGAGGAGTATAGTACGAATGTCATGATGACGATCACTTATTACATCTCTAAATCAGTACGATATTATATGTTGTGTGTTTAAAAGTTGAAAATTAGTGATTGAAAGTAAAAACCTTTAAAAATAGGTCGCACCTCAAAAATAGTAAATTCAATCCACCTAAACTTTACAGATACAGTTGAAAAATCCATTGAGACATTTTTAGTTCTATTAAAGTTCATTAAAGTTCTATTTAGATACAGTGAAAGTGTTCAGTAAGTTGTGAGAAGTTATCAAATTATTATTAGGTTGCAACACACAAATCTAAGAAAATGTTTCTATTTTTCTTTTTAGATTTATGAATGATTGTATAGATGATTTGTATAGTAATTGATAAGGAAACAATTGTAAGGAAATTGAGTCAGAAGATACTTCTTCTTAGTAACAACCACTTTATTAATAGTCACCAATTTGTTAATTTACTCCAAGAGGCTTTCTGGCAGCATTTTTCATTGACCCTTGACGGCCTCAAACTGTCGTTAAAAAAGCTGAATGCAATCGTGACAAACTGTATTACAACTGCTCCAAGCAGTGGACATGCTAATGACTTGTTCATGTTGACAGTTGACAAGCCAACTGTTTTATTATCATTTGTGTTGGAGGGAGCTTCTGCTTCTAGCAAGTTTAAGGCTGTTTTTGGTCATATTTTTTTGTCACTTGCTTTGAATATTATCAGGGTTTTGAAATGTTTATTGTTGTGAAGAATTCAATTATTTTGTGAAATATGGGGGTTCAAAGTTGAATTTGTTCTGTTTTGGTGGGCAATTGATCTCACCTACACGTTATTTTAATCTTTTGTTATTTTTTTTATAAGTGAGAAAGATACTGGGAAAAAATGACATATTTTCATCAATTAGGTTTTCAAAATAAATTTTTGAAAATCTCATTTTTTAAAACTTATTTTGAAAAAATCAATTTTTTAATTGAAATAAAAATATGTAAATATTTTACCAAGATGTATTTTATTAAGAAATTATCAAAAGTTGATAATAATTTTTAGGTGAGAAAAACTGCCCCCAAAAACAGAAAAATTTCAACTTGAATCCCCATATTCCTCAAAATAATAGAAAAAAAAAACGAATTTTCTCACGACAATAGCTAACATTGCAATACATTTAATAACATCAAATACAAGAAACTTCGAAAAAATTTATGACCAAATACTGCGCACAGCCTTAAACTGAATTTTTTAAAATGTTATACTCGTATGTTAGTTATGTTACACGAAAAAAACTAATAGAAATTTCGACTCCAATTTAAAAAATCTGCGATGTTTTCCATGACAAAATACTTAATGAACAATCTAATATCAGAACTGACACTGCATCTCAATTTAGAATATTGTTATTACTCACTTATATTGGAGATGATAGAGGGATGCATTTCACTTCTGAAAAGCTTCAGAAGTGAAATGCATCCCTCTATAGTCGAAATTTCTATTAGTTTTTTTCGTGTAACATAACTAACATATAACATTTAAAAAAATTCAGTTTAAGGCTGTGCGCAGTATTTGGTCATAAATTTTTTCGAAGTTTCTTGTATTTGATGTTATTAAAGTATTGCAATGTTAGCTATTGTCGTGAGAAAATTCGTTTTTTTCTATTATTTTGAGGAATATGGGGATTCAAGTTGAAATTTTTCTGTTTTTTGGGGCAGTTTTTCTCACCTAAAAATTATTCCCTCTATCATCTCCAATATATGTGAGTAATAACAATATTCTAAATTGAAATACAGTGCCAGTTCTGATATTAGATTGTTAAAAAATCTACTTTTTCCTACAGTTACCTAACAAAATGGTTATTTTTGCGCTCATTATAGTTTGCAAAACAAAGCTGCACTATTTTACTTTTTCGCACTCCCGTAGGAAAAATTTAATGTGTAACTCGTGCTGAAAGTATCTTTGCTGCACTCGAGAAACTTTCCACACTCACCTTCAGATCGTATGTAATGTATTTCTGTCGTGCAGCAAAGAGCTACTTTGCGCACTAGTTACACAAATAACTATTTTAATATTTGGCTCTGATAAAAATGTTTGCCAAAAAATCAATCGTTTGCAAAATTCTATTTTTTATCTACAATAGTGTCCGGATGATTGTCCGATTACAAAAAAAAAAAAAAACAACTATAGTGACACTAGTTGTACTGTGCTAGTATGCTGAGCCCTGAAAAAAATGTTCGTCAAAAAATCTATCGTTTGTGAAATTCTATTTTTTATCAACAATAGTGTCCGGTTGATTGTCCGATTACAAAAAAAAAAAAGAAAAACAACAACTATAGTGACAATGTATACTAATTGGTGGTATGTGTCTATGGTATTTTAATTGATGAATTTTACTCATTTTTGCCTGACTTCAAGAGAAAACTATAGTGATGATAGTTGAACTACTAGTATACTGATGGTGGCGTGTGTGTGTGTTTGTGTGTGTTGTATGGACAGTGCACAGCAGTCTTCGGAGAACTCCAACAAGGCCGGCCGCAAGCTGGGCAACCAGGTCATTCGCAAGGGATGGATGTGCATTCACAATCTGGGCATCATGAAGGGCGGCTCACGCGACTACTGGTTTGTACTCACTTCCGAGAGTATATCCTGGTTCAAGGACGAGGAGGTAGGCACACTTTTATTTTTTATTCAATTAAATGTATCTGTCAATATTAACTTTTTAAGTGAATTCAACGACTTGCAGTCAAATTTTCATTAAGAATCATTCAAACTGGACACACTTTTACTGACATCACTACCAACCTACACATTCTACATATAAAATCTAAAGGACAAGAACTCAACACCTTGGTACAATTTGACATATACAAACACACCACACACAATAAACAAAACATCCTCAACGAACAACTAAATTTTAAATTACACAAACTTTTTGATCACATTTTACAAAAACCACAATTCTTCTAACCAACAAACCAACATCGCCGATCTAGGATGCCTTGATGATGAGATTCAATACCTCGAAAACGTTCGGCCTACAGAGTAAGTAAATTCTACTTATTCTTAATGAAAATTTGACTGCAAGTCGTTGAATTCACTTAAAAAGTTAATATTAACAACGCAGTTCGTCATGGAACAAGAAATCCAGGTATCTGTCAACTTGAAAACAAGTACTCAATCATGTAAAAATTATCTATTCCATCATAAATGTTGAAGGCTACGAGGGAACTGGATATAGAAAGAAAAGATATAAAAGAGAAATCCAGAAACTGCAATCTACTGAGAGAAGATAAAACAAAATTCAGAAGAATAGAAACGAACAGAAGAAAGATGGTGATATCCGAAGCTGAGAGAAGAAATAGATCTGACCGCATGAAGAAGTACCATGGCAGAAGTACAATAAGGGCAAAAAAACAGCCAATAACTGAATTCCTGGATTTCTTGTTCCATGACGAACTGCGTTGTTAATATTAACTTTTCAAGTGAATTCAACGACTTGCAGTCAAATTTTCATTAAGAATAAATAGAATTTACTTACTCTGTAGGCCGAACGTTATCGAATTTTTTTCGACTCTTAGAGTAAGTAAATTCTACTTATTTTTAATGAAAATTTGACTGCAAGTTGTTGAATTCACTTGAAAAGTTAACAATAAGTGAACTTAAAGTGGTCCCCTGTGGCCGTACAAGCAAAAGAAAAGGGTCTCCTGCTGGTGATTGCTGTATAACTGCGAAAAAACATTGGAGTTCGAGAATGATCAACAAATTTGTTATACTGACTACATTCATTAATTTTAGCATAAATTCAACCGATTGACAAGAGTCGAACGAGAGCTTTCAAAAACCTCGCTAATTTCTAAAATCGCTCTAAAATTTCAAATTAGAAATTGATTTGAGATATTCTGATTATAGGAATAGAAATCGGATCAAATAGAAATAGATGTGTGATTGGAAAAATGTTTATTCTGAGAGAATTGCCAAAACTTATTCAATCTGATTTCATCAATGACAGCCAACCTGGATAAATTTATATCTAATTTTTCGTGTGCAAAATGACCAATCGTAATTTAGGCCTATTTGTAGTTTTTGATGTACAAAATAAAATTTTCAAAAATAATGTTCGTTTTATATTGTTATCAAATCTATTTTATTTTTTCAGGAAAGAGAAAAGAAGTACATGTTGCCGTTGGACGGACTTAAGTTGCGAGACGTGGAACAGGGATTCATGTCTCGACGTCACACGTTCGCTCTATTCAATCCTGAAGGACGAAATGTCTACAAGGTTAGCACCAATTTATTGAAAAAAAACAAAACAATGCAGTGATAGCCGAGTGCCGTAGCAGGTATCTGTTCAATCAGAGATAAGCTACGAAACTCCTTACATAAAAAATTATCATATTACAACTAAGGGAAGTGATAGCCATGAGCCGTAGCTGGTATCTGTTCAATCAGAGATAAGCTACGAAACTCCTGGGCGCTCTTTGTAAGGGTGACCAATTCCATTGGCCAGCAAAAAATAATCTGTTATCTGCTGTAAAATCACTTCCCCGTGGTTCGGAACCCACTTGAAACTGTAGGTCCAACTCATTAATCACCATCATCCAATGCATTACCCACTCATAGGTCTCAGAAAAAAAAATGATTATATAAATTATATAAAAAAGATTGTGTAATTGATCAGTATCATAATAAAAACTTAAAAAACACTCAAGTGGAAATTATGACTCACGTTATGGCGTGACGGCCGTTTCACTCTGTTGTTAAGAGCGTCGTCAGACGACGACTTAGTTCCACGTATTAGTGGAAACAAGATGGATCTTCAACATCATGATCAGTATCAATTTGATCAGTCTACCGACCATCTCAATTATATAAATTATCCATACCAAACTAGATTATTGCTTTCCTGTGCCCATGCTTCCTTATTCTTTCATCTTTAAATTCTTGTCGAATAATTGGAGACCCTATTTGCGATAAATCGCTTTCGTAGAGCAGTCTAGACTCTTGATACACTTTTAAAGCAATAGACTAGATTTCTCTATGGAAGCGCTCTATCGCAATAAGTGTTTCCCTTGTACTACCTTACAAGTTTACGGCCCTTATATTATATATGAAATTAACTTGAGGCTTCTCTATCTCAAGGACGACTTGAAATGCTTTTCCAAGTCTCCCTTGAGTTATGGAATCCTCAAGGTAGGTTCATGAAGACAGACCTTAGTAATAAACCTGAATCATAATATAAAACTCATCTTTCTTTATAGTCTTCACTGTTGTAATAATTACTGTTTATGTATATTTTGAGCTGCAAAAGTATCATTTTTATGAGAAGAAATTAAGGGTGATGTTATGTGTCAAGTTTATGAACATTCGCTATTTTTAAATGCAGAGCGATTGATAAATATCATTATACCATACATTCATTACTTGAATGAAACTATTCAATGAGATATGTTGTCATTACTCAATTATTTCTTTGTAATTGACTAATTATTTATGATGTTGAAGGTCCATTTTTTTTCCACTAATATATAATAATACTCCTTTCGCAGGACCTGCAAAACTTAGCGAATTTCTGTATTTTTTCAAATATTTAAGAATATCAATAGGCTATATATTTTTTTAATTTCTGGAAAAAAACACGAAGCGTTCTGTACTCTAGGGACCCCAAAACAAGTTTATATCGAGGTTCAGGGTGAAAGTAGCACATCACGACCAACTGCAATATTTACATTTCAAGAAATTCGCTCAAACCCAATAAAATAATTTTTTTGGAAATTTCAAAATGGATGGTTGTTCTGCCTCAATAAAATTGACTTATTTTAAAGCGTAATAAAGAGCATCAACACAGAGAATCAATTTTAGAAAATTTCAAAATTCAAAATTTTTGCCCTTGCCCAATTTTGCTAATTTACGTACTCAATCAGGGTTCTACAGGCATTTATATGTTTGATGTTTCATTCAAGGGTGCGCCACTATGATTTTTGTACTGTAGGAGCCCGAAAACAAAATTTCCATCATGGTCCCGAGTGAAAGTCACACATCACGATCCCCCCACGAAATTAAAATAATTTGAAATTAAAAAAAACTAGCTCCATATTCGCTTTTATCACCAAAAAATACTGATAACTAATCACTTTTTTCATATTGCACAGAAATTGACAAATTAAAAAATTTTCGACGCCATTTTGAAAATGGCTGCTTTTCTCAAAACGCACTGGTTTTTTGAGGTGGATGAGTTGAAATTCGGATTCAGCGCCTCAAAAACCATGAGGAACATTCAAGAAAAAAAAGATTAAAGTTTTTTCCTGAAACACTTTTTTAGCACCAAATAACTAACTCCATAGGGCAAGATACAGCTTTTGACAACAATGGTTTTTTCTTGATATCTTGAAAATTTGTTGAGCTAGAAGGCAGTGCAATACCTTAAAATTTTTGACTCCATGAGCTCTATCTTAAAGTCTAACAATAGAACTAAAATTTTCAAATACAACCCTTTTTTTCTTGAAAACCCCTAATTTTGGCGGGAAAATACCCCCGAAAAGGGGGTTAACCTTTTTGGATTTTCCTGGCTAACGAACTTGTCCAAGCTATTCACAAGAGGAAAGTGTATACCAGATTTAGTGGAAATCGGACATCTCCTTCAAAAGTTATCGTGCTATCAGACACACATATATATTATATATATATATATATATATATATATATATATATATATATATATATATATATATATATATATATATTTACATCTTCCTGTACAAGTGGCAGCCGTCAATGGTAAATTTCCCATATGAAGTGGCAGCCCCGACTTGTGGCAGCCTTATACGGTTGCCACTTCAACTTCCCATTATAATCAACTTCCCGAAACCCAAAACCCACTAATAAATTATGTTTGATAATCTTTAAGATCCAAATAACTCACTAAAATTGATTTTATGATTTCTTGAAGTAAATAAACACCAATAAAAATTAATGAAAATTATTTTTTTGGCTGCCATAATACTGGATTCTGTATTAAATGTATAACTTGAGGTTCAGTGTTTTAACGCCAGGTCGGCGCCACTATCACCTGTGTATATTTTGCCATGTATATAAAAAATACATCTTGCTGATTAAGTAGCAGCCGGTAAATCGGCAACCATGTTATGGGTAAATGAACTTGTATTTCCCGCTTGAGTGTCTCGGCTAAGAATAATACCAAGCCTTCTCATATTATTGCTAGTTCTACATTAGTTTCTGATTTTCAATCTTTCTTTCTCTCTATCTGTCTCACTCGCTCACTCTCTCTCTCTCTCTCTCTCTTTCACTCTCACTCTTTTTCTCTCTCTCTCTCTCTCTCTCTCTCTCTCTCTCTCTCACCACCCACACTCAATCACTCTCTGGCACTAAGTCTCTCTCTGTGTAGGGTTGGGTGGCAGAGAGGGTCTGGAGCCTGAAGTCCAAATTCCGCCTCTGTCATTAGGACATTTAATCAATCGCGCTCACTCTCTCACTTTCTCTCTCTCACTCGCTCTCTCTCTCTCTCTCTCTCTCTCTCTCTCTCTCTCTCTCTCTATCTCTCTTGATATCCTTGAATATCCTTCTCCGAAATTGACGTTTAAATCTTTAAACTTCGACGTTTCATGTAGATAGATAAATCACAATCATATTAGCGTTATCAAATTGCATCTCATCCTCATATCGTTGAACAATTCTTCAGTTTATTCATTTATTTAGTGAAATTCATCGAATAATCTTATAATAAAAGAGAAAGTTGGTTTGTTTGTTTGAAGTTTATAGACTCGGACAGGGGCGGATCCAGCAGCAGATTTTGGGGAGGGGGGGGATATACTTGAGTGGGTATGGTATTGGTATCACGGGGGGGGGGGGGGTTAAAATACCTAAAATCATGAATTTGAAGTAATTTAAGGTTATTTTCAATTGAAATTATAACAAATTTAATTGTTCACCTATTATACTGTTAATACGAAATGATTCATGATGAAATGAATTCACGTCCTATACTGCCAAGCAACCCGAAACTTTAACCAATGGGTGTAAATAGAATAATAATTACTGCAGCAAAAAATTTAAGTTCAACCCATAATTATTTAATGTTTTTATCTCAAATAAAGATTAAGTGAAAATATCACCAATGATGTTGCTGGGAAGGTTAGACTCTCGGTATAATAATTAAAATAGTAATTTGGATTAGTAGACCTCTAACGATAAATTGAAGCAATATACATGGCTTTTTATTCCAAAACGGGGGTTCGGGGTACTCCCCGAGAAAAGTGGGAAAAAATCATCTCTAAAACCACATTTCAAGTGATTCTAGTCATTAATTCTTCTAACATACACTTCAACCCACGTAATGTGGCAAAGTAAATTTTATCTAGTTCTTGTGTTATTGTTAATAGGAGATCCGGTCCTAACTTTAAACATCCATTTTTCTATATTTGATCCTGATTGGGCACAATACAGTACCGTAGGCTACTTGAAAAATTTATTTCAATAAAATTGAGGGGTACTACTTGAAAACGTTTTTAAAATAAAATTCCTACAAAACCGCATTTTTAACGAGTTTTCTTTTACTCTTGCGAAAAAATGAAAAATGAAATTTAGAAGAAAAATTACATACAGTATTCGCAATTGAAAAACTATTCAATTACCCAGAATCTCCCAACAATTTTTTGAAGATTCGATCTAGGCTCTAGGGTGATTATCTTAATAGATATAAAGCAGTGCTAGTAAAACCAGTCGGCTTTTTCTGCCATAGTAGTCCTCAGTCAGAAAAACAGAAAATAGTAATCCAGAAAAAACTTTCAGAACTGGCACCATTTTTAGACCAAGTACTGTAGTACACAATATTTTTAATAGCTAATTAATTGTTGGTCAGGCATTGCTGTCTCAATTTTCTCCCTTGTCAGCAACTTTAAAACTCTCATTTTCTTCTACTTTTTATTTTATCCTTATTTTTCCTCTTTTTTGTCTTTTTTCATTTTCATCTCTCTCCTACCAATTTCTATCCTTTTACTTCTTGTCATCTCTTTTCCACTGTTTCCTATCATTTCCATTCGTTCCTCTTTTCTTCTTTTTCCCTTCTTTTTCTTCTCTCTCTTTTCCTTCCTCTTCTTTCTCTCCTTCTTTTTCTTCCTCAACTTCTGCGTTTGGGGGAGCCCTGACTTGAATGGGTTCCTCCCTAAAGGACTAGAAAGGATCCCATGTTAATCTTATGAAGACCATATTAATCATAAAGATCATATGTTACATTACGAAAAGGTATGATCATGAAGGATGAATAGAGTAGAGATATGAAAAGTAATGGTCAAGGAGGAAAAAATAATGGAGACGCCCTTCTTTATTAAACAGCGGGCAAGACCAGGTGATCTGCCAGCAGTTCACCCGTGCTTTGCTACGTGGTTTATTAAATTATCTCAGTTGATTGAGGCTTCGATGTGGGTACTTGATGAAGCTGAAAACAACTGACTATTTTATAAATAAGTTGTAGAGCAACTTTTTTGATTATTTTGATATTTCCAATTCAGTATCTAATATCTGGAGACCGAACTCCGTTCAGAGGGTAAGTGTGTGGAATGACTGAACGTTCTTGCTTTTCCCATCTTTCAGTAACAGTACCCAGCAAGTGTATAGGTGGGAATCGTCCTTTGCAAACAGTTCCAGCCGATCTGTTTCAAATTAAGGACAGTTATATTTTTTGATTGGTAGCATTCAGTCTCTTGCTTGAACCCCGTAGCAAAGCACGGGTAACCTTCTAGTCACTTATATTTTCAACTATCGTAATCAAGAATTTGAGCCGATTATATTTTTTTTGTAATCTACACTAATAAAGTAAATAATCTAATCAATATTTCCATCTGAATGAAGTAAATCTTCAATATCCATACCAGCTATTAATAGCCTTCATATACACAGAAAGATTCGTACATGTTTTAAATGATTTTCAATACCAATTCTTATGGTCAGTATAATTGTAAAATTTCATAACCCACTATTGTTATTCTTGAAAACAATTCTCTGATTTATCATTCACATTCAAATCAAATCAAATACTTTATTCACTCAAATAAACACAATATTCACAAAATACAGAAAAATTATCAAGTGAATTGCTCAGCTAAACCTGCATGTTTGATGTTAAACATTGATATTAATGTTTAATTTGCACTATTCAACTTATTCCAAAAACTAAAATTTTAACTCTCTTTTGTTAACTATAATTACAACTATAACTGTCACCATCATTTCATGCCTTTGTGATTCGCGAAATATCAAAATATTACACATTGTTGTTACGTTGTTACAGGAGCATTACTATCTTTGCAGAGTGAATTATTTCTTGTATAGTCACAAGGTGACCTCGATGGTTTGAGATGAATTTTGTTGGCTAAAGAAACATGATAGTTTTTGGAAAATTCTATTCTGGTTAAATTATATTTTATTTTCGGAGGAAGACTGTAAAATAAACTGTGCTTATAAGGTTGACGCCATTCTGAGTTCTGAGGGTTACTTACTCATATTCTTACTCACTTAGGGGAGGGTGAGTAAGCTCTGATCATTTTAAAAATGATTTTTTCATTTATTAGAGCACTAGAGACTGTCAAAATATAGGGGATATTTTTTCTGATGATGCTCACATGCGTTCCTGACTTGTGCTTGGGTAATGAGGTAAGGGATGATACAGACAAATGCCAGGCGGGAAGGGAATCGAACCAATCACCGCAGTAGCAGAAGCAGACTAAAGTTTTGACGCTTTAGCCCTCCAGGCTACGGACGTTGACACTAAAATTTTGACACATTCTTTCTTTTGAAGATAGAAACACCATACTGTAAAAAACAGCCTATGAAAATCTAACAGAGATCAATCAGGAATTGAAGTAATTATTGGGGATCGATAAAGTGTTTGAAATTAAGGAAAAATTGTATTTGACCTTCTCTTCAGTAACCAACCACTTTTATGGTGTGAAGATCTGAAGAAAATTGGGGAACGCCCATAGAGTTTTTTATTTGCTAGAATTGCTAGGAATAATTTTCAAGGTTTTGATTGTTAAAGTTGAAAGGATACTTTTGGGTAACAGGGTTTTATCAAAAATGCATTTTAATCACAATAGTTTTTGGATTTCATATTTGCCAAGCACCACCCATTATTTTATTCCTTTTAAATTTATTTCAACTTTCAATCCATACAGTATACTGCAGTGATATGCACAAGAAATTACAGTAAACTAGAACTAAAACGTCGAATGCTTCAAACTGTTACTACATTCTATAATAAACTTCCTCCAACAGCTTTCAAGTATGACAGTTACTTGTAGAATATTTATTCTAACTCGAATAACTAGAATATTATCGAATTATATGGAATATGAATTGATTTGTATAAGAAGTATTCATCCAGTAAGGAGTATACTCAGTGGCAAAATATACACAAGTATATTATATAAATGTTAATTACTGAAGAACTGTACCATATAAAATATATCTGATTGGATATAGGTATGAAGAAACTTGTCAAAAATGTGATCCCAAGCTCAGAAAAGCTTAAATATCAATGAATAATCCTTTTTTATCAAAAATAATATGAAAACCCAAAACTTAGTTCAATGTCTAGAAAAGAACTACGGATAATACTTCATTTTGCTTGTAAACTAGAATCAAATTTGAAAAACGCTTATAACTTTGTTAATTTTGGACAGATTGATTTAAAAATTCATGGGAATGTTAATAGTATGAAGGGAAACGTTCATGATTTTTTGTAGAATTTTCCCATGTTCTCTTCAACCCTTTTAAGCTGGAAAACCATACAAGAGTTCTTAAGCTTTGCGGGAAGTTTCAAATCTCCCGCTTCGCTGCCTGCTCGGCGCCAAGTGATAGGATTGGACAAAAATCTCCGCGGAGCAACACTATTGGATGACTCCAATTAAACCACCCAGTTCAAACATCATCACTATTATACTGAAGACAGCCTAATTGATTCCTTTTTACTCGAAAACTGAAATATGTTGGCGATATGAACAATTTTTATTGCACAAAATAATTATCCGCTTTGGATAGGCCTACAGAATTAAATAACGATATTCAACTCTTGACTACTTTTTTATTATAACCTATTTTTCATGTTACATTACGCTATTAAATTATTTATATCTAAACTATTTTTTTACATTATTGTTTTTAACAGATAATCTTTCTGGTTATGTCATAAGTGAGTCTTGAGTTATTATTTATTGAGTTATAATTTTCTGGATGTTCATTTTTAAATATTTGTTTTGTACACTTTCGTATATGATTGAAGTTTCTATTAATCAAATAAATACATTTTTCATCTTCTTTTTTATTCTTTATAACAATGAATCATTGATCGATCTGATACAGTAGAACTCCAATTATCACTAATTGGGACTGGACCCCATTAAATAAATAAATATCTTTATTGACATAAAATAAATTTATGATGTTTTCCAAATTAGCTTATGACTTGATTTGTGTGACTTTTTACTATCATGCAAATTATATTCTATTCAGTGCTTAATTTCTAAAATTTTAGGTGTGGGAACGCTTATTTATTCTTATAAACCACCCTCTCTATTTTCTACTAAGGCCTAGTTAAACATTCCCTCACTTCCTCTCCCCACCCCGTTAACATCTCGGTGCCTACTCTAAATTTCCTATAAACCTGTTTCGATTTGCACCAACAATTTATTTTGTATGAAGCTTACATTAAGCAAAATACTTTTTTTAATTAATGGTGAAATAAAAACAAATAAAGCCTTCTTTACATTTTTATTTATATACAGTACACAGATCTCGCTTCGCCCTACGTTACAGTACTTTATTATTATTCGCAATATTTAGTATGATTATCTGAATAAATAATTAAATGAGACACCTTTGGAATCAGATTAGCGCAAACTGAACGTTCCCTTGCGTTCCGGCACTTTTGGGAGGTAAGAAAACGCCGTTATCTTGCGTTCCCGTTTGAAATTAACCCCTGATTCTATTATATTATCATTGGTAGCTGGATATGTTTGGGTTCCTTTGATGAGAAGGATTTCTAGGATAATATCTCTGCAAATTAATTATGTTTCTTTATGAAGAGTGTCACCAAAAAATAGTGATCCCAGTACCACCTCGGTATTCTACAAGCTAAAACCAACAAAAAAAGCCTTATAGAAGTAATGCCAATTTCCCCTTTGTTTTCCCGTATTTTTTCATACCCGAATAAGCCATCAAAAAGTATTAAAAAAAAAAAATACTTGGAAAAACGAAATGACAGATTACAGGAAACCTGAGAGGAAATTGCAATTTTTTCTAAGGTAATTTTTTGTTTGTATTAGCTTGTAGGATACCGTGGTGGTACTGGGATCACTATTTTTGGGACACTATATTGATGTATTGCACATATTATAAACTATATTCCTATGTACAAAAATATTTCAATAAACTAACCAATTTTTCAAAATATTTTATGCATCAAATTGACAATCTCATTTACCCATTACATTCGAATCCTATAATCACCCTAGTCTCATGAACAGGATAATTTTGTGAAAATATAATTATGTTTATGATTGTGGAACCTTACACAATCAATAAGATTATAATGAATATCTAATCTGGGTCATTCTTGGTGAAAAATTTATGCTTATCTTCATGAATTCGAAAATCCAAACTTTTGCGTTATAACAAGTTTTGTCTGTGATATTTGATTCAACTTTCCTATCTCGAATATTAAGAGGTCGTCGTAATGTATGAAACATTATTTTAATGTGAAGTTTAGGAAGAAAATAACATCTCAAACACTTTTTTTTATATGTATCATAATTTTTTCAAAAATTGTGTTCACAATAAAACCGGTAGAACCAACCAAAGAAGAGATAGAGTATTATAATATTGTACATGGTGGAGGTAGAACCCACTGTAAAGTGCATTTCCCCCAATTGTTTCACTTGTATTGTTCCATGATAATGTGATGACAATTTGACATTCAGTATTAAATAGGCTAAAGTAGTTAATTACTTTGAGCATTTTCGATAAAGTAGCAACTCAGGTTAAATTTAAGTTACACTAGTAAGGTTGTTCCAATACTTAATCATAGTTTTTCATTCAATACTATGGAAGGATGATGTTATATATGGAAGGATGAGTGCATAGAGAGGACCGGCTGCGTCCTAACTCCGCCCTCCAGGTTTAAAATGAAGACTTGAGTAAAAAATTAATAAATAAATAAGTACCACTTTTTCCTGGAAATGATCTTATCTAACAAGAAAAATAATAAAATGGATGTTGCGGTGCATGCTCAAAGTTGAAGCAAATATAACTTTTAGCTTTGAATGCTTATGATTGAAAAACAAAGAACGTTATCAAGAAACTGCTCGTGCCATTAGCTTTCTTTGGTCTTGCCGCCCCCTGAAGCTTGCTGCCCCTGAACATGTGCCTAGCGTACCGCAATTTGATATCCGTCCCTCTGTGAGAGAAAGAGTAGTGAGTGAGAGGATGGACTAACAATGGATGAAGGAAAGACTGGGAGGAAGTCGCTGATGACGCCTGATTGAGAATGTTGTTATAAATTGTTGATGATAAAATTGGCAACGTCGCTGGCTGTCATATTGCTGGAATTTGTAAAAAAATATATACACTGGCTGCCACTTTAAATGCAATTTAAAAATATACGAATGGTTGCCACAATACCTGAAAGTTGATGGCTGCCAATATGATAGTACAACCGCACAATGTTAGGCAACATTTTATTCATTGACTTGATCAGAATGAAAAACCGATTTTGGACCTAAATTTGATGTTTTAAGACACTATTCACGATAAAAACAACATATACTCCACTCCCAAGGGTGGCTGCCAAAAGTATGTTTTACCTACGGCTGCCACTTTTATAGGAAGATGTATATATATATATATATATATATATATATATAGATATATATTTATCTACATATATAACATTTTGTGCCACTATGATTTTTGTACTCTGGGGGCCCCAAAACAAATTTCCATCATGGTCCCGGGTGAAAGTCGCACATCACGACCTGCTGTAATAGCTGAATTTGAAGAAATTCGCTAAAACTTAGAAAACAAGAATGGAAATATGCTATACTAACAAAATAGAGTTCCAAACAATAAATAATTAATAAAACTTTAAAAAACAGATGCCCCAGAGAACAGAAAAACAGAGAACTTTGAACAGATGCCTCAGGAAATAGCCTCTATCAATATTATCCGCTATCTGTTTATAAGAAATATTGATGTGGTAGAGAGCTGGTATCATGTTCAGAGTTAGCCTCATTCATGTCATATTCTCTATTGTTTCTGAAATTATTAATATATAAATTGAGATAATTATTAATTAAGATAAGATATGGTACCACACAAGATATTTCATAGCGTTTTGTTCTTTGTCCTATTCAGTGCATATCTCAGTTTGCACCTCATTGATATCGGTTTTTGAATAATTATTTAAGAGATGCAATAGGGTGTCATACAGGACAGTTTTGTTTAGATTTTTTCCATAGCGTTTTGTACTTTGTATTCAGTATATTTTTTATCTTTCTTTTCATTAGTTTTGCCTGTAATTAGAAATGTTTCATTCTCTTAGTTTGTTGTTTAGATATTCAAAGTTTTTTATTATTTAAATGATACTCCTGTGCGCAGACGGAAAATTATTTTCTTTGCGCTCAGTACATTTGCCATATTATGTTGTTCTTATTTTGTATTGTGTAAATTATGTTATGAAAGTATTTTATATTTCCAATTGTAATTTTTTGTACTTTAATGGCAAATAAAGTTTCTATCTATTTATCTATCTAAAAAGCACTTAAATGAAATTGTGACTCACGTTATGTCGTGACGGCCGTGGCAACAGAGTGAAACGGCTGTCACGCCATTTCCATTTAAAATTGTTTCTTAAAGTTTTATTAATTATTTATTTTTTGGCACTCTATTGTGCTAGTATTTTGTGGGCGTTTTCTTGTTTGTACAGTATTTATAACATAAATAATTTTTCTATCTGTCAATGTCCTTTTATTCATAACAAATCCATTTGTTCAAATAGGACTACAAACAGTTGGAATTGAGCTGTGAAACACAGGATGAGGTGGACACATGGAAAGCATCGTTCCTCAGAGCTGGCGTCTACCCAGAAAAGTCCACCGACCAATCGAATGGCGATGAGGTAAGCAAGCAGCCATATTTAAATTATTTTCTTCATTGAAACCAGTTTATAAATTGATATTTTGTGATAAATTCAATGATTTTGCCAAATTAAATGTCCAATTGCACTCAAGTCATTGAATACTTCAATTCACTTCATCCTTCTGGACAATCCTTTCTGTAAACTAACAATTAACTAATAATTAACAGGAATTGCAATGATGTTCTTTGAATTAAATGCCGAATATTTGAAGAGAAAAATATTTTAAACAATTTATGGTTGGTATAATTTATTTCAGTCCAATCCTCTTAAACATAAAATTGTCTTTCTTATGTATGAGAAGAGTTGAAATTATATTTCTTTTACTAATACAATATTCCTATCAAAAATATGCTATAAAAATGTTTCAAAACTCAATGTATACTATTGAACTCTCCCTTTAAATATTCACATTTCAATGCAAGTCCAGTATTAGAATTTCTTCAATGAGAAAGTTAATATTGAATTAAAAGGAATAACAGATTATCTGATTATGTTAAAAAATGTAAAATTTAATGTTTCGAAATTTCCTGTTCTTTAGTCCATGTTTTCTTCTCAACCCCCAATTGTAAAACGAATTTGCTGTGTATTAGGCTATGTTGTCAGTGGAAAGGTAGAAATTTAATTAGTTTTCAAGTAAGTTAGTTCTGAGAAAACTTTCAATTTGTATTATAAATTATCTTGTTCAAAAGATTTTAACCAATAAAAATTTATAAGACATTCGGCCAGTTGCATGAAAGAAAATTAAATTTAACCACCGTAAGATGACGTCATCTTACGGATCTCAAGCCAGTCGTTGCACTGGCTCCGTCAAATTACGTCATTTGATGGATGTAAAATTTAATTTTCTTTCGTGCAACAGCCCGTGTCAAATAATTATTACGATTAATATGAGATTTTCTTATTTTTCAATTTTACATTGAACATTAAAAACTTACAATTTATTAAGCATAATATGCTGAATAACTAAAACTCAATTTAAAAGAACATCTTCCTTTCTACTCGAAATTCCATTTATCATGATTATTACATTATAGTTGTTATTTTACAATTGAAATCTCATTTTTTATGAGAATTTGGTGCTGATTATTTACATAACCTTTTCTTTGTAAGTGGTATACTTTCTATCCAATGTCTTATATTTATTCTCTCATATTTTCAGTCTTATTTCAATAAATAGTCTCTAACAATTTGTAAAACCTTGTCTTTGAAGTGTTAAATTATTCTATTCAATGTGTTCTATTGAAGGGTTCATATTCCTAATTTTTGTGAAATCCTAATTTATCATATTTCTAATTTTTGTGATTATTTTGTAGCTGACATTTACGTTGCAACTGATTTTTGTCTATACGACTTATAATAACCTAACATTCAGTAATTATAACATATAACTATATATCATGAACATTATATATATCATGAACACTATATATCATGGTCATGAACATTAATATTTGACAACTATATACCCTTGCTCATGTATTCTAGCTATTCTGATTTCATTGAGACCGCTTGCTGCCTACTCCCACCTAAAGCCCGTATTTATGAACCTACCTTAAGACTTCCTTAAATCAAGGTAGACTTGAGGCTTCCTTAACACAAGGGATACTTGAGGTTTCCTTGTCTTGTTTTCCTTGATTTTCAAGTCTCCGAGTTAAGGAAGCTTCAAGCTAGATTCATAAATATGTATCGTTGCCTGTGATTCACAGCGCTACTTAATTTACTTTTAGTCATCTCCTTGGATTTTCTGTGCTATTTCCTAGTTAATTTTAGGAAATAAAAAAAAAAAAATTTTTTTTAAGCAAGAAACGTGGTACATATGTTGTACTTGGCATGTTGAATAACATACTAAAAGTCGTCGGCGATAAAAGTTGTGCTTTTATCTTGGAAAATGGCGGCCAAATTTTAGTTTTTCCTCATTTTCTCGAAAACAATCCACCGCATCGAAAAAAGTTACAAATCAAAAATGTTCTTTGGATTAATATCTACATAGTTTGTTCTTTGCATTTTTTCGATTACTTCAACCCTTACGCCTTAAAATTAAAAATTAAAAATCACCTTTTTTGAAATTTCCTCAAACATAAAGTGGGGGGTGGGTCAAGTAGAAAATGTGTGGCTAGTGTTGATATAGTGGGAGGGGGTGAATCTTGTAAGATGATGTAATTCTTATAATAAAATCAGTAATAGAGTTTTATATAACCCTCTCATCCTTATCAGTTTGTTGGCTTTGTTATCAAAGGGTCCTTGTGTAGGGCCCTAAAAACCACCCCAAGTCTACAAATGATAAGAAAATTGATCAAACGGGTATAATTTCAGTTTCAGTGCTTCATTTTTAAAGTGAACATCTAAATTAATATTCATGTTTTGGAAAGAATCAGGAATTATACTTCAAAGTGAAATTTCCAGTTGAACTTGGTTATAACCTAAAATTTAGATTTTTTAATTGGAAATTTCTAAAGAAAGCAATAGTGGGCTGGGCCTGTTGTATCTTTACTTGATTGTGTTTTGTAATGAATAGATAAGTAAATAAATAAATAATGACTGCGTTATTCAATGCGGAAAATTAAAAAAAAAATTGATTTTTAATTTTCAATTTTATGGCGTAAGGGTTGAAGATATCGAAAAAAATGCGAAGAACAAAAGTTGTAGATATTAATCCAAAGAACATATTTTATTTGAAACATTTTTAGATCCAGTGGATAGTTTTCGAGAAAATGAGGAAAAACTAAAATTTGGCCACCATTTTCCAAGATGGCGGTTGAAGCACAACTTTTATCGCCGACGACTTTTAGTATGTTATTCAGCATGCCAAGTACTACATATGTGCCAAGTTCCTTGCTTTTTTTGAGGGCCGATTTTGATCTAAAAGTTTTAAAAGTTAATTTGAAAAGAATTTGATTGAACATGTGTGACTAGTTTGTTTGTGTTTGGGTTGTTTTTTTGTAGGAAAGGGTAAGTGTGAGTGAGAGATTGGGCACATCCTTCTCACTCTATCATTCTAAATCTCTGTTTCTTCCTCTCTGTCATCTGCAACGTTGAGATCTGCAACGTACTTCTTGCCTCTCGGTTTTGAGTCGGTGCCATAATACGTTATCCAAAATAATTTGTTTGCTTTTTTCTTGTAATTTTTGTTCTGGCTACTTCGTGCTTACATTTTTCATAACACAAATATACTTACATCGATATCAATTGTTTTCTGTTGAGCAATCCTTGATGAGCCTTTCTTTTCTTGTGACTTGTAATTTGTAAAACATCTTTTTTCCAGCACTTGTAGATTCTAATTTTTTAGATGTCCATCTACTAGTGAAAGAATTCGCTAGCATCTACACTTCATTTTTTATAGATTCTTGTTGAAAAATTTTAGAATTATTTTTAATGTTTATATTTTATTTGCTTTCAAATCTTGGAAAATATTTTTCATTGTGCTATTATTAATATTACTTACCTTCTTGAATTGACGTCTCTTATAGCACCAGGCCGTTTCTTGCATCTCTATTCATTACTATTATCAAATATACTATCTATAACAATACGGTACAACTTTATTTCTTTAGATATTTTAGATTGTAATATCTTGTGTTTTTTTTTAATAATAAATCAAATTGTATTTCTTCTTGCTTTAATTTATATGGCACCAATTCATAGAACTTACATTTTAAGCATTTGAAACGAAAGGCTTTTTCAGAATTCAAAATAGCTTTATTTTAACAGTAACTTTTAGGGATATTTTTGTTTTATTTTAATGAAGCTCAAGAACTTTAATTTGCTGTAACGTTTTATTTTTTCAATAGTCCACTTACTTTAACTTTTCTATCTGTTGCTTGCGAAACCATTATTATATTTTTGCGAGATTTTTCAATTTTTCAGTATGACTAGTTTATTTCTCCTCAATGTACCATTTATTGGATGTTGTCACTAAATTCTATTTACAGTTTTCAAATTTTCATTTTTTGAAGCACTTTCGATGTCTTGAATATTTTTATTTTTCTTAGTATGAAATCTTCAATAATTGATGATTGATAAATACTTGAAAAACTGTGTTCTGTGGTAAAATAATACGGTAATTTTTCTAAATCCCGGTATTCAAGATTCTTAAGTAGTGATTGTACTAATAATATTTTTGATAAAATTGATCTGTCTCATCCTAGAATTACTAATGTTTTTAAATAGAGTATAAATCGTGATAATATTATTATTTTCTAAAAAGAAATGTTGTTTTCAAATATTGCATTGAAATACTATGAATCTAACTGTTTTTGCTTAAAACTAACAGGAAGGTTTCGAGGTTTGTAACTTTACTTTTGTCAAATAATACATATATAACTGTGGGTTGTTTGGGCTTGTCTTATCACTGTTATGAAGTAGATCATCGGCACCTTTTGTGAACCCCAACTTGTGCTTGCCCCTCTCTTAACCCCCCCCCCCACCCCTAAAACCACCTGCCTCTATGTAGTCTTCAACAGCAGTTCAAACTCATTATTTTTGTACCTTATTCATTCTCTTGAGTAACTCACATCCAAAAATGAACCTCTCCATTGCTCAGTTGAATCTCCTAGCTTTTTTTACTAGATATTTTGTAGTATTTTGGTAGATTTCTGGCTATTCACTACTTATGTCAAATAATAATAGAAACTCATCCACATCGTTTGTTGAAGTTGACTATTGCAAATCATGATAGAATAATATTGTTGATTATATTATGGATATCAAAATTTGTAAATTTTACTTTCATTATATAAAACTTTATTTTCAATTTTTTTGTGGGGGGTTTTCTAATGCCCATCAAAATCATGTTAGCAAATATGATTTATGAAATTGATGGAAAACGTTTTATCCAATATTGGCAATACTATGATGAAGTTGGAGTATAACATGTGAAATATTCATTGGAAACTTGAATCTGGAACACGAATTTGCTGATGTTCCTTTTGTGGTGAAGCCACTCATAGATTTGAGTGAGTTCCATGAAAGAACAGTCTAAATATGACTTCTTGGTGAAATGGAAAAAAATGATTCAGATAAATTGAAACATAAGATGAAAATTTATACAATAGAGTAAAGTCGACTTCTGCTTGAAATTCATGTTGTGTCATTCACGATAGCTATAGATATATTTTCTGATTAATTTGCTTGTAGATTCAACCAAGATTCAGACCTGAATAGTCTGATGTATAAAATAAATAGTAGGGCACAGAGGAAGAAGACGGAAATTATAGGGTAATAATAAAACTCAAGACAAAACAATTTTTGAAGCTTACTTCCATGCAAACGATGTTGAAGTATTGTAGTAACATTTGAACTATCGGCTAACGAGGTTAGAGTGAAATCGAACTTTAACATCAATAATATATTTCTTTAGTATGGGAACTCCTCATTGCTTTGAATCCTCAAACTTGTTTACCAACTTCTTTAATATATGTTCATTTAACAATCTATCTCGTATTTATTCATCTTGTAAATCAATCAATCTTATTAAAATCGAATGAACTTGTATATTTAGTCATCTATTTTCTATTTGCTTATTATTTGAATAATGAGGCCAATTACCTGATTTGGCCAATAATTCATTCTGCTAAGTGCTTTCATTTTATATGTTCAATATTTTATATCTGGATATTAATGAATGGAGGGTAGTGAATGCAGTTTTATTAGGACACTCTGATTTATAGATAGGTTCTAATAGAATTAATAGAATAAAAATAAAAATCACTCGAAAGTAAACATGATCTTAGCTGAGACTTAACTTATTCCAATTTTAAGAATTTAAATAAGACATAATAATAGTTATCAAATGCAAACGTTGGAAATAAATTATCGGAAAGGAATCTTCAGATAAATTTTTTGATATGATTAAATTGAAAAATAAATTAATATTCATCTGCAATAACAAATAGCCGTACCGTATAATAAAGTAGTTATTTTAAGTTTTATTAAAAGTAATTGATTCTCTATTATTATTATTATTATTATTTATTTTCAATTCACTCGAGGCTGTCTTGATTTCAATTAATTAATTGAAAAAGTAAAAACGTCAATGATAATAAAAATACTTAATTAAAAATCTTGTAAATGACACTGCGTTCTAAAATGTAGTATTTAGCTTTCAAAACCATGCTAAATATAATACGGAATACAATGTTTGGTGTTATGGTCATGGGATACGCTTGTTACTTAGTTTTGTACATACATTATTATCTGCGTTTTTTCTGTTTGATTCTTGTGAAATGTGCATTAAATCAAATTTTTGCCTCTGGACTCATGCACGTCGCATGTATTTTTGCATTCTAATGTTACAGATTTTTTAAATTTTATTACTGGTAATGGAATACAGGATGTTTCGCATAGAGTTACTAATACTTTGTGGGTTCTTGTTCTCACCAAAATAACGAAAAAAGTTTATATAGACATAGGTCCGGAAATGCTTCGTTACAAATATTTAAAGGTGGCGGAATTCAGCAGTTGGTCCCATCAATTTACTCATTCAGAAATTTTTAGTAGCCTTTTTCTATGTAAAATGAGCTGAAAAATAAAATAAAACAATTTTGAAGTTTGTAACTATAGTAATTTTAGAAATATTCAACTTACAGATAATTCAATCCTGATTAAAAAAATTGAATAACCAAATAACCGAAAACACACCCAAATTTGGTTGAATCAGCAAATTCTGCACAGCTTGCAATTTTTATGTGGTTTAATTCATTGGAATTCTAGTTTTATGAAGTTTAGGTGTGCTATCGGCTATCAAGTTATTGAAGATTTTTTTGTTCCAAATTGAATTTTCTACTAGTTCTTTGAGAGAAAATAGCATGTTTAGTACAATAGTTAATTCACTTCAAACTTGAAAAAACGTTTTTTTTTGTCGTTGCACATTTTGTTGAGTATCTAACATTTCTGTTGTTACAAACTTCTAAACCTGATTTTATTCGATTTTTCAGCTCGTTTTGCATAGAACCTGATCAAATTATAAGTGATATTAAGCCAATATAAATTTCTGAATGAGTAAATTTATTGGTTTAACTGCTAGATTCCATCAACTTTAGCTCTATAAGGAAGCATTTCCGAACCTATGTTTACTTGAACTTTCATCATTACTTTGGTGTGTACAACGAGCACACGAAGTATTGGTTAATCCGTTCGAAACACTGTTTACATTTGTATTCATAACAAATTGCGAAATCGTTTGACCTTGAACGTAAAATTTATTAATATAGCCAATAGTAAAGACAATGGAGTAAATGTTGTGTAGTAATACCTTTCATCAATAGATGGATGTTAGTGGAGGTAATCCATATTCATTGGCAAACTCAAGTGTATGTTTGACAGTGGCATAGAAGTGTGGTATTGATGAACCTACCTTGTGACCTTTTACTCAAAAGAGACTTGAATAGCCTTTAGAGGAAGGATTTTCAAGTTTTCCTTGAGACAAGAAACCTCAAGGGTGGTTCATTATTACACAGAGTAGTTCATGAACTATTTGACCCTCATGAAATGTACGAATCTTGAGTAATTAGTTTCATTACTTGTTAAATTATTATTGACGTTTTGCTTATAAGCAATAAAGTTCATTTCCGCGCATGTGCAGAACGTCAATAAGCAGTATTAGAAATACTTGGTTTTAGTATTTGAAATCTCCTCACAGATTTTATGATTATGTACAAAAACTTCTTTATAGCTTTTTGATATAAACATAAATATTACTAAATATTATATTCTTATATTCAATTAACACTTGATTATCCAATGAATACATTACTTCTTGAATCATTTTATTATTCATAGAATATTATGGATACTTATAATAATGTGTTCGGGACATTCCTCCGAAGTAAAACTTCCACTGTTAATATGTTTCAACCTTATTCCCTATTTATATCCCTCGAAAATTTTCATATTGTTTATTTTTACTGCTCCTACCATCTCGTGTATTCATAAATATGTCTTTTGAAGTACCCATCCGAGGTGGCCCCTTCTAGTTTCCTAAAGGACATTTAGTTGCAGTAGTGGTTTATTCAGTCCAGCCGATAACAGTTCTATGACTGTGTAATGTAGTTTTATGCTAGGCCTATAAAGTATTTATTTATTCATTCATGATAAAAATACAATAAATCAAAGATACAACAGAAATCAGGGCTTTCGCACACAACTGCTTATCATTTACAATAATTCATACAGAGATGAATGTACCTTTTAATGTTCATGCTGAGTTCATAAACGGTAATATTAACGAATATTCAATTAATTATTGATAAAAGTTGTGGATTAGGTGAGAAAAAAATAGTTACTTTAAAATTGTACAATAGTTCGAATAAATTTTAATGTCTTGAAACCATTATTCTTGAATGTACTTTCCTGGGAAAAAATTTCAATTAGTTTTATTTGCTCTGTTGACTTCTGTATATAAATATAAAACATGTTGCTATCCAAACCTGACTTTTATACTTATATAACTTACTTTTCTCAATTTTATTAAGCAATTTACTACAAATAATATTAGTTAATAACTTTTTTCTTGAATCATTTCTGGTTATATTTGTAAGTTTCACAATAGTATTTGAAATATAAATTTGAACTTATAACTTTGAAGTGTGTTTGGTGGTATCTACCAAAAACGAAACAGTCACTAAATCATAATAATTAAATTTCCTTCGCTTAGAAAATGGTCTCTAAACAATCTGAAGGGACCATCAAAATTTTTACCTATGATATCTGCAGCCATTGTATTGTGTAACAATGAGTCACAATATATAACAATATAGTAACAATATTTATAAGTAACATTAAGTGACATTTTGGGATTGTAGAAAGGATCGTTTAGACCTTCTTTACCAGAATCAGGTAGCCTGGTTTGATAACTCCCTGAGGTTTCCATAACCCAAAAATAGTGTTTAAATTTGATATTGTCGGTGTTTGTTTGTTATGTAAGCTGTTGTATGATTTCAGGGTGGCAACGAAGGTACATCGTCCATGGACCCGATGCTGGAGCGGCAGGTGGAGACAATTCGCAATCTTGTCGACTCCTACATGAAGATAGTGACGAAAACGACGCGCGACCTTGTACCAAAGACAATAATGTATTTGATCATCAACGATGCCAAAAACTTTATTAATGGAGAGCTGCTTGCTCATCTCTACGCATCTGGGGACCAGGTCAGTAGTAATTCAATAAATAAAGAACACGAATTGATAGATTGTCAGGAATAAATGAAGAAAATGAATTAATAAATTGAAGTACAGAACGATTTATTTTTTACGAACTTCCAAATAGCAAAATGATCGATGTGGAACATTTTTATGGTGTCTCTTGGCATTGCAATCTTGTAAAAATGATTAAAAAAACTAGCAGGTTGACCGATTCAATTGAACCTGGATTTCTAGATTGTTTAATAACCTATTAGCGTAGGCAAATTAGATTGAAAAAGGTCTGTGGTGGACAAAAATTGATACAGAGCTAACTTCTGTTAATACACTGTATGCATCCTAAGAAAAGTCTCCTGATTTTTCAGAAGTTTCTGGGCTGTGCCTAACTTTTGGAGGGTCAAAAACTCTTCAAATTTGGCACTTTTCTCAGTTTTACGCCTAAAACTCGCAAACTGTTTACCGCGTTGAAAACATTGTTCCATCAGAAATCGAAGAATATGAAATTCTACGTCGATTGATGTATAACATTAACAAATCCGTTCAGTTTTCATTCATAGTCATAAAAAATCATGTATTTTTACCCCCCCCCCCTTCCTTGTGAAAAATGAGTTTAGGCTTCGTGGTGAGGGGCTTCAAACATTCAACATCTAATGACGTTATCACTGCAAGGGTACTTTCATGTATTTTTTGTCACCACCCATAAATAAAAAATTGAACAAACCAAATGGAAAGTTCAGTGATAGGTTGAGAAAACAGTGACATTCATTCAAGTAAACATAGATAATGTCTTGTACTTTTCTAAAATATGAATATTGGAACTTTGTGTCAAACTTATCCTTGACCAGTCGATAATAATAGGTTTACATCGCCAGCATCTAGTTTTGCATTTCTAGCTTTGAAATAGCGTTTTGGACAAAATAAGTTATGTTGGTTGGCGTTTTGGAAAAAGTAAGTTATGTGGGTTGCTCAAGGCATTCTCAACACCATTGACTCATTTTAACTGAATTGTTTGCGCTCCTATTACGAATAATTTTTTTCTTGGCATATATTGTGCGATTTCACACTTTCCAATGCTGTCATTTAGATTAGGCCCACTTGGATGAGTGTTGCAAAAAAGGAAGTAGCGTCCTGAAGAGCGACTGTAACTACAAGTTTTAGGTATCTACCATCAAGGTCAGTCTTCTGGACTCAACTTCAGTCAAGTCTACTGTCTTCAGTCATAAAGACTGAAGTCGAGTCCACAAGACTGACCTTGATGATAGATAACCTAAAGCTTGCAGTTACTGTCAGTATTCATAATGCTACTACAGTTGTGACTTGCATTAATGTAAATGGCGGTATTGGGAAGATGATTTAACATATGGAAGATTTGAAAAATGGCTTTGCAAAAGTGCAAGGCTATGCATTTCAATGAAATAATACATACCTACTGTTCAACCCCAGCTAACTTTTGGTACAATTTGTAGACTTTGAATGGATAATTTATTTATTCATTTTACACACACATACAAGCAGATTTACAGAGATTTAAGTGAAAATAATAACAACAATAACAATGATAATAATAAATATAAGAGGCTAATTCGGGAATTGTAGTGCAAAATAGGGGAGGATTGTAAGCTCTTCCAACTATGGTTACCCATGTACTAGAAAAGCCTTCAATCCTTGAAAGGGAAGGTAAGGGATTATAGGAAAAGCTGAAGAGGTATGGGATATTATAGGATAGGTGGTAGCAAATGGTTACAATAAAAAAAGTTTAAGATCGAAAAAATAGTTGCTTTTTATCCAATTGCCAATTTTTTCTCAAATGAATACTTAGCGATTATAGACATTTACCGGACATTGTATTTTGTTGAAACAGTCGAGCATGATGGAAGAAAGTCCAGAGGAGGCTTTGAAACGCGAGGAGATGCTGCGCATGTACCACGCCTGCAAAGAGGCACTGCGCATCATTGGCGACGTTTCCATGGCAACTGTAACCACGCCTGTACCGCCACCCGTTAAAAATGATTGGCTAGCTTCGGGTCTCGACAATCCAAGGTAAGCGACAAGAGCTCTTCAATTGCTTACCGTATTCATGTGTTGATCACTTGACTATTTTAAATAAATCTATGGAAGAAACACCTAAATATTGTATTGTTGATGTAGGTCCATCCTTTTTAATTGAATTTGTTCCATTTATATTCTACTTCTGACTTCTACAGTCACTGCAAACAAAGCTGAAATAGACTATCTAATATAAAAACTGACACTGTATTTCTATTATGATTTTTACTCACTTATACTGGAGGGATGCATTGCCTTATTGTGGCTTGCGATGAATTAAATTTTGTTATGTTGTTGAAGATCCATCTTGTTTCCACTAATATGTAATCTAAACTTGAAAAAACCACTTTTAAATGGAAATTAACTCACGTTATGGCGTGACGGCCGTTTCGCTCTGTTGTCTAGAGCATCGTCAGACGACCCACAGTACACTGACTTGAGGTATCTGAGGGTTATGTATGTTGGAATGGTGCTGGGGTGGGGGGATGAGTAGGCGCGAGGTTTGAAATTGGGATTATTTTGTCAAATAGAGTATGTGAGAAGAAGTTAAGTTGATCATTTAAAATGTTGTCAGGTTGCTGCTTTGCATGTTTGCATAATACCTTAAGTCAGTGTACTGTGGGTCGTCTGACGATGCTCTAGACAACAGAGCGAAACGGCCGTCACGCCATAACGTGAGTTAATTTCCATTTAAAAGTGTTTTTTTTCAAGTTTAGATTAAATCTTGTTCATCTCAGATACAAAAAAGGCTACATCAATTATTGTGTTTCTTTCCAAACAGCTTGGACGCAGGAAGTAGCTCAGAGGTGTGCTGGATGGTATACTAATACACACACACCTGTGCAGCTAGACCCTGTGTAAAGGTGGGAGTGGACTGTCAAGCATAGATCATCAGAATTTGTTTCGGTGGGCTTGGCATACTGATACAATTCTGTTAACTCAGTGAAGAAAGCAATCACAAACTAACTCACTCCTCGTTTGTGTAGTACGCTCTTCAGACTAAAAAATAACGTTAAGGTCTGAAGAGTCACCTAGTCACCTACAGTCGTATCGGCTATGGTACCATATACATACATACTGGAGGGATGCCCTTCTAAAGAGAAGCTTCATCAGCCTGCCACCAGGGGTCATGTTTTGTTGAGGTTAGGATGGGCGGCCATTATGTAGTTGAAAATGGCGTTGGATGTGAATTGTGTTCAATCACAATTGGATGTGAAATGCATCCCTCCCTCTAGTATGTGGGTAAAAATAATAATTTAAATAGAAATACAGTGTCAATTTTTATATTAGATTGTTCATTAAGCATCTCGTCATGAAAACATCACAGATTGAAATACACTGTTGTTAAAATTTAGTAATTAAACATTGAAGCATTATTGAGCTTGAAGCCTGTTATTTCTTTGCACTCAGTAGCCTTGATTAGATTGAAAGGTTTTACATAGGTTACAGCATCTACGACTCGATTTTTAAGTGTTTTTATTTGTTTAGGTTATCTCCGCCGTCACCAGGCGGTCCACGCCGAGGCATGCCAGCGCCGAGCGGTAGCCTTGGAGGCAGCGGTAGTTCAATGGGAGGTTCCCGCGCTCCGCCCCCACCCCCCGCCACTGGACGACCCGCCCCCGCCATTCCCAATCGCCCAGGGCCTGAACAGGGGGGCCAACGGGGCCCACCCTCGCTGCCCGGACGACCCCAGGGCCAGGCTGGTCTGCCGCCCCCCCTCATACCATCGTGAGTATTCTCATTCCTCTAAGATGCATGTCAACGAAAAATTAGAACTTAACAAAGTTCTTCATTTTGACTGTTAGATTGAATTTTTCCAAGTGGTTTTCTTCAATCATAATAACTTTCACTGTATTTGTTAAATATTTAAATAATAGAGTGCCAGTTTTTGTAGTGTTATCATCGAAAACATCAAACATGCTATCTATGATCTGCATTAATTAATGTTAGATTAAATTGAATTCAATGGTTGGATTGATTTCTTCCAAAGTGCTATTTTTTGATGCCGATAAACTGGTACTTTATTTTTTAAATAATCAAGCAATAAAGTGCCAGTTTTCATAGAAAATTGTTTAATAACTGTTCTATTATGGCAACCATCACACATATTATCAAAGTTCTTCATTTTAACTGTTAGATTGATATTTTCCAAGTGCTATATTTCAATCTCAATTAACTGACGCTGTTTTTCTTGAATATTCAAGTAATAAAGCGTCAGTTTTTATAGAGAATTGTTGAATTACAATTCTATCTTGGAAAGCATCTCACTTGCTCTTTTTCGTTATTCATGATATTTTATGAGTCTTTTGTTTATTGTTCACTAATTTTTTGTTATTTAAAGATTTATATTATTCATTACTACTGTTTTGATTTTTTATTATTGCTAGCTTTTGTCTCATCAGTTATTCTTATAATATATATGATAATTGTCCATTTAACAGCTGGTGATTTTCATGTGTAGTCTCAGGAGAATGATATAATATTAATTCTGTAGTCTGAAAGGTTAGGAGCTGATTAAATAGAATTTGATGTTGGAAAATAGACGATGTTATCAGATAAATATATATTCAGTTGAAGCTATTAATTTTTCTAGATTTATTCCGTTTAAATATAAATTAATGCTCTCCACTATTTTTAAAAATTCGTATTTCAATTATTTTTAGTACTGAAAGTATCTAAAAGTTATTATGACTACTTGTCGAAAGAGCCATTTATAAATTTCCATTGTAAAATTACGAAAGATTAAACCGGTATGATATCAGAATAGAATAAAAGCCCCATTAGTAGTTGGCCCTGGGTTCCAAGAGGCTAGGCCAGTTATTTTTTTGCCATTATCTAATCATTCATTCATAAGCTCCATGATTATAGTCATGCAAGCCTCATGATTATTTACTTAATCAACCTTAAAAGGAAATATCTTTACTCATACGATATTGTTGATTGGGTGTAGGAATATAGATGACATAGTTTCGCGATAGTTCTTTAATTATCACTGAATTTTATTTTATTCATCCATCATATTATAGTACTCAATTACACCATCATCTCATTGCATAGTAGTTTAGTTCTGTTTAGGGTGTTTCGAAACTCTCTACCAATACTTCTAGGCAGTGTTTCTAAACCACTAACAGAAGTAAATATTGTAATAAAATTTTTTTCAAGTCCCCAGTTATTCACACAGCCGCCAATTTGTTTTTTTCATGCATTATTTTTTATTCGAATACCATTGAACGTATAATTTTGAAATTCTGCATACAGCTTTATAACAATGAAAACAATTTTTTAAAAATTAATCAAAATTTCCTACATTAAAAAACAAAATGGCGGCCATTTAAAATCTTTGAATCGGATTAAATTGATAATGGTTAATGGTATCAAAATTTGACTGGAATAACTTTTTTTAGATATATTTATTGCAACCTAACGATTCCTCATTTTTCAAGATTGGCCACCAATCAACAGAGATATGCTACTTTTTAGGGTGTGCGGTGGTTGGAAGCGGGTTGCAGTTTTATGAACAAAGAAGGAATAAATTACAAAAAAAGAATAAAATTAAAGTTTATTTACCATTGATAATTTCAAAGAATAAATAACCATGAGAATGAAAGCCTTGCAATGACAGTTTAAAGAACTGCAACCAGCTTCCAACCACCGCTCACCATAAAAAGTAGCACATTTCTGTTAATTGTTGGTCAATCTTGAAAAATAAGGTATCGTTAGATTTGCAATAAAAATATCTAAAACACGTTATTCAAGTCAAATTTTGATACCATTAGCCATTATCAATTTAATCGCGTACAAAGATTTTAAATGGCCGCCATTTTGTTTTTTAATGTAGGAAAATTTTGATTAAATAGTTTGATTAAAATAGATTGTTTTCATTGTTATAAAGCTGTATGCAAAATTTCAAAATTATACGTTCAATGGTATTCGAATAAAAAATAATGCATGAAAAAACAAAATGGCGGCTGTGTGAGTAATTGAAGACTTTAGAAAAATTTTATTGCGATATTCACTTTTGTTAGTGGTCCAGAAACACTGCCTAGAAGTATTGGTAGAGAGTTCCGAAACACTATGTATATGGATGGGTTGGTTTTAAGTTTGATTCCCGGTTTGGTCAGGCAAATTATTTAATTGCACAAGTTATAAGTTCATGTAGGAATTATCACAAATAACATGAAATAAAACATCATTCTTCCAAATTATCTGTGTGTTTCAGAATATTTTCTAGTAGATGATTTTTTAGAAAGGGTTTAATTGCATGATGTGTGTTCTGATTAACAATAAATGTGTGTGCGCATGCGCATTGATGTGTGGTGGTGATGGTGGTGATTTTAATATTGCAGACGGCGTTAGTAAAGAAGTCAAAGAGCCGGTTTCGCGCCAAAAACGCCGTTTTTCGTAGCTGCACCGCTCAGCTCAGCCCTACGTTAGACTTCCCAAGCCTGTTGCTACATGTCGCAATGTTCATTACTAACAATATTCATGTGTAGATACATTAATAACTAAATATATATATATATTTTGGAGAAGAAATTAACACTGTTAATATCCATTACCTATGTATATTTCTTGTTCAACGAATGCATTATCTTTTCAAGCTACTCAAGCTCTTGACCGTAGAATTTAAACTAGATGCTGTAATGGGTTTAACTAATAATGTGTGGTAGAAATATTGAGATCTACTAATAAATTAATAACCCATGTGCTTCAAAATCCCTATGTTTTTCAGTCACTTTTTGTTTGTTGTGTTGATATCAATCACTATCTAAAGCAATATTGTAATGTGTCGGAAACGTTGCTAGGTTTTGTCATGAAAAAACTGTCACGTTATTGTAATTTGTTTTTTTATTCATGTTTCAAAAATAGATTTTGAAATTATGTTGAACCTTTCCAGCTTGCGATGTTGCAATTATAGAATCATTCATAAAACAGTTATGAATTTAGTTCTTGGGTTGCAGTACAGTATTTGTAAAATTTGTTAAGAATCTTGTAATTCATCTGAATCCAATAGTGACAGGTCAGAGGTATTATACATGAGATTTCTGATGTATTGATAACAAACTATGCTCGGACCAATGTAAACAGATAACAAATATCATCATTAACAAACTATTCAAATGAAAACATTACTGATACTTATAAGTTGAATGCAATGCAATTAAATGTATTAATTATTGGATTAATAATAATTACCATATAAAACCTACTGCCGTACGTTTGCGAAATCATTCTTCCACATTTTACATTGTTGTTAACAATATTGTGTAGTTAACTTGAATTTTAATTAAAAAGGTTTGAATAGTTTGTTTTAGAAACTCCACATAAACTCTTTCATTTTCATTTCTTACATTTGTACATTTTTTCATTCTTTCCATAAAATTATTGTCATCTCGATGGAAATCTAGTTACTATTCAAGAAACAATGCTTCCTTAGTGCCTATGCTGATTATTGTCTGTTGAATTATGAAGATTTGAATTTATTTTCTAAAATCTTCAACCCAAGAGCGGATTGCATAAATTTGAAACTATATCACTTTACTTACTGTGCTCTGTTTTGAGAAGATGTTAATCTGGCTTTTGTTTAGAATTTCTTCCTCCATCAAGTTGAATTCATTATCCATTCATTATATTCATAAATATTTTATTTTTTATAGCATTTCATCATATCACGTATCCGGTGGTTCGGAACCCACCTAAAATAGTAGGTCCACCATGTTCCCTGTAACATGGCTCAAACGGCGAGGTGGACTACCCGTAAGGGTCTCCCCACCATTAAAAGCCATACGCTTATTATTATTATTATTTCAATAACAAGAATATTACATTTTAAAATGCATACATCAAATCTGGTAAATTCAACTGAATGACATTAAAAGTAATAATACAGGCGTCTTTGTCAGAAAGTTTCTTTGGCCATTATTTTAAACGAAATATGAACATTTTATTGTTGTGTTGTTGATCAGATATTTACTACGCATTAGAGTATTAAATGAAAATTAGATGTGAAAGGCCGTTCCATTCGCTCATGGGTGATTATTTTAAATTTTCATCAAGCAAGATTCTACGCCTGGGCGTTAATTTATTTATTTATTTGATGAAATTATTACAATCAAGTAAAAAACTACAGGCATTTGCCCAAAACAGTTCACAGGTAATGTTGCTCAGCCAATTGCAGCTATTCATTCACATTGACTGTGACGATCAGTCGTAAAATCTCGCTTGATTACAAAGTTACAAACTCTTTTTTGTACTGCACAAGTTGTACAGTTTTTCAGAATTTCGTAATTATTTTAGAATGCAATACTTCTTGTCAAATCTTTATTATTACTTGATAAAACTAACAAGCATGACGCAGGCATTTGTAAATTAACCATCCATATAATATGCTATTATAATATCTAGTTGGTCAAAATTGATAATTTTTGCGTTTTATTGATTAATGCCATGTGAAACATGCAAGCTTGTAACTTCATCGAGTAATAATAATACACCATAAAAGCTGTCTCATATTGAACCAACAATTTCTCTTGTATATTAATGAATTATTTACATACTGTTTTTAATATAAAATTGTGGATCAGAAAGTCTTTGGCACGGAGTGTGTTGCGAAGCGTGGAGTCGACTCTATGATAACAAAATTGTTGTCATTGGCTGAGTACATTGACGATGACGGTTCAAACAACGACAACCATTTATTTAAAGCATGGAGTTGACTCCACGCTTGGCAGATGCTCCGTGTGCAGGTTGCCATATAATTCCACTAGGCGAATAGTAATTAATTAATTTTCGATTTATATAACTTCTTGATTATTTCTTCCCCTTTTATTCAATTTCCAATGGCTGTTAACGGTTTCTGATGACTTTCCAAAGTACAAAACTCTTTTGTGTTTACCAGTTTCATATTTCATAACTGGTACATATTTCCAACACAGAACTTTCCTTTAAAAATCAAACGCGTTTGCCCTTTGTGACCATCTTTTGCATTTGTCACCGTATCTTACTGTATATTTCTTGACCGGTACATGTTTCTAAATTTGTTTGTTTAAAAACGTCTGACGTTTCTAAATTTGTGTTGTTACAAAATATGGAAATAAAAACATATTATTATTATGTTTCCAACTCTTGGAACATTTGTATGAAAATCAAACGGGTTCGGCTTTTGTTCTCCCACTTGTTGCCATCTTTTACATTTGCGTCACCGTATCTTACTGTATATTTCTTGACCGGCACATGTTTCCAACTCTTAGAACATTTGTATTAAAATGAAACGCGTTCGGCCTTCGGTCCCCCACTTTTCACGTCTGTCAGTATCAGTACATCAAACTGGTACACGTTTCCAACCCTTACATCACTTCTGTACAAATGTCACACTTCCACCTATTCAAATGCATGAATGAGAAGGAGTTATGTGTGTGTGCGTGTGTTGGGTAGCTGAGAGCAGTGGTGTTTATGTGTGTGTGATGTGTTTTTGTTGGGCAGAAGCCGACCGGGCGGAGTTGCAATGCCGCAGATACCGCAGCGGGTACAGCAGGCGGTTGGCCAGGCTGTCACACAGGCTGCCGTCAACGAGCTCACCAACGCGTTTGCCAGCCGCTTCAAGTAGGCTCTCTCTCACTCTCTTTTTTCTCTGTTTGGCTTGTTCCACTCACATACTCGCTATCTTTCTCTCTCTTATTCAACCACGTGACGTCGTCTATCCATACTAACATCCGGAAAACAAGCAATCATAGAAATTATTATTGTTATCATCATGTCTCCTATCATTCGTGTTCACACTTGTCTTTCTATTTCTCTTTCCTACACATAAATTGTTGAGATCAAACCTGAATATTGACAAGAAATTGTTGAATTTTTGTGAAAACCTGAATTATTTCGATAAGACATGTTGTTGAATTTGGAATGAACTTCATTCTCAAGCTACTAAGAATCCTAGTAGATCATAGCTGATTATTAACAATAATTGTTCAATTTGAAGTGAATTCACTCAAAACTGGATGAGTAGTTAATAAATTTTGATATCAACAAAAAATATTGTCGAATTTGAAATGAACTTCATTCACAAGCTACTTAGAATACGAGTGGGTTATCTATGTCTCGTTCCTATCTATGAATTGATATTTGCAAGCTGATTATTTTGAAGAAATTGTTTAATTTTGTGTGGAAATCAGAATTTCAACAAGAAATATTGTCGAATATGGAATGAACTTCATTTACAAGCTATTTAGAATACGAGAAGGTCATCTCTCCACTTTCCTACACATGAATTGATCTTTGCAAGCTGATTATTAAGGAGAAATAGTTGTAAATTTCATTCACAAGTTACTTAAGATTTGCCGTGTTGCATATTATTTGTTTTCAATGATCATGTTTATATTAAGATGGAAGGTAGTTCCAAAATGGATTTTAAAATTTGTTCATAGCTTCGTTCATTTCTTCACAAGCTGAATATTAACGAAAAATTCTTGGATGTTGCCTATAATGCAAAGATTTTGTCGGATTCATCAAATTGTTTCATGAATGTAGTAATTTATGAATTGCATATTGCAAATTGCAATATGAATTGCATATGATATATGCAATATGAATTTATGAATTGCATATTGCATATTATTGCAAATTGTTCAATTTGTAATAAAATTCATTCATAAATTACTCAGAGTATACCATTATACGATATTGCATAGTGTTACATCTCCTATTCACAATATGATCATGTGATTGCATTCCAGAATTTTCGGTTCGCCAAATTTTCAGTCATTTATGAAATCACTCATCTATAGTCGTTGTTATAGTTAACAATCCAATTTCTGTAATTCTAGAGCTTAATTTACGATTTCATGTGTTCAAGCATACGAATACTGACGCATTTATTGTACACTGTTTAATATTTGACAACGAATAGTCTACAGTTAGTTTACTAAAGATATTGTGTCAAATAGAGTTTTCAATGTTCTCGAATCATAAAAAATAACAATAAAAACTGCCCATCAACTTTTATAATATTAACAATCAGATAGTTTTTTCAGTGTATTTAAAATTAAATATCATTGGTCACCCTCAATTTGTGAATTTGTTTCTTCCAAACACAAATGCTATTGGAATATTTGAGTCTAAACTGGGGTGTGATTGAAAAATAGAATTACAGTACTACTATTATAGGAATTTAGACATTATTGCTTTCTGGAAAGTAGAGAAATTTTGAAAATGAATAGCATAGATATGCATTGAGAAGAACTGTCTCAATTTCATTGTTGAACGAACATAAAAATTTTGTTTATTGTCAAAAATATTTTGTAACATCAGTTTAGTGAAAGTAATGATATCTGTTGTACCTATTGAATCAAAGACATTCTCGATTTGATATAAAGCTCCAATTAAATATTATAAACTATCGCTTAATAACTAATCAATATAGTCAATTAAAACTAGAGAATTTAGGAATGTCTATACTAACACACACTCAAATAAGTAGTGTATTCATAGATGTAACATTATGTATTAAAAAGTTCTTCGAAATAATTTTCAAAGATATGAGTGTTGTAGGAATTATGCTGAGAGTTTTAATTTATTTGAAATTAATTGGTATATGGCAACTGAGTTGCCAATTAGATTTTTATTGAATTTCAAACTCATTTTCTTTCTAATTATTCTGGAATTGTGTATTTTTTGTACAGCAATTTAATCATTTTTCAATATCTTTTTAGTATGAATACTCTGCAACACAATACTTAATTTGTCCCAAATAATTGAATGGTTGTTAAGCTTTTATACATATATAAAACGCTTCTAGTGACACCTAAAGCAATATTTAGTATATTGACATTCAAACAACACTGACAATTCAACTAAACCAATCTTCCAATGAAATTATTTACGTTTTCCTGTAACTTTCATGTAAAAAATTAAAGTGCTTTGGCGCTTGGGCAGACTCTCAAGGGTAGTTCTTTCTCGTTAAAAGCTCTATCAAAATGTACAATGTTCAACTTTTTGGTACATGAGTACTGCTGATGATGCCCACATGAGTCCGAGACTTGTGCGTGGGTATTATACTAGTTGGTGACCGGGATTAGAAAAATGGAATGAAACGAAAGGAAACACTTTTTTATTTTGTGGAGTTAAGACTGTTGTCCTTTCTACCATTCAACCTTACAACTACAAAGTACATGTATAAAATACTACAAATAAATACTATAAATCTACTACAAAATAAACTATGTATAACAATATTATTATTGAACTCTTCTCGTACTCCCTTTGTTGTAATTATTCATGTTTTACTGAAATGAGAAATTTAAAAAAATATTTTCCACTTAAAAAAGCGTTCTGCTCTTTGAAAAATCAAGTTGTTTCACAACTAATTGTTGTTGGCAAAGCAAAGTTTATATTCCAGCAATGTTAGATTACAAAAATGAAACAGTTTCTGGAAATTATTAATGTTTCATGATTGCTTGTTAAAAAGGTGACTTTAATGTGATTGTGTTGTACTAACAAACTTCAGATACAGTTTTACTTTCTTTAAAGCTACTTTTGTAAGTTGCTTACAAACTCCAGCACTAACAATCCAGTTTATTTTTCAATTGCTTTAGATATATGAAATCCTAGATTTGTATAGTATTATCATCCCGATTGTTGAAAAGTATTTAGATATAAATGCATAGTATCGGAAAACTGTTAATATTGTTGATCGATTGTATTAATTATTTAATCGAACTATGTAAATGTATAGATATAAGATTAACTAAAATTGTGAAATCACATTCCACCAATACCTTGCCTAGAGTTCCAATATTTTGTAATATATTTACTCTTATTTAATGAAAGGTGGGAATACGTACCTGTCGCTTTAAATAATCTAATGGGTAGAGAGGTTTTTTTAAACAGTCTTTATTGGTTTTATGCTACTGTGTAATCTTTTGTGTTGTATCGAATTTTGGCCACAAGACATTGCAACAACAATTATTATAAATATTAATCCTTGCTAGAAGAATGCAAATCGGTCTCAATTTATAAAAATAACAATATTTCCCCATAATTTTTATTCTTGTGCTCATGACTCCAAGTAAATAAGTAAAGTAAAAAGTAAAAAGTACCCGTAAGGGTCTCCCCACCACGAAAAGCCATACGAATTTACTATTTACTACTCCAAGTAATTTTTGATCTACAATCAATTTTAACCCTGGCTAGAAAAATAATTGCTACACATGTATTACAATCGTTGGACAACTTATCTAGAGCAATTTGAACTCTTTCTACACGATATTGCTCTACAACAATGCTCTATTGCAATTAGTCTCTCAGTTTGGATGGGTCTTGGTATCCTCATCTTGGTTTTTTTGGGATGAAGCCCACATAGTTCTGAGATCTGTGCGTGGGTAATGAGCTGGATGATGGTGATTGATGAGTTGCACCTAGTTTTAGGTGGGTTACGAACCACCTGTTAGTCTCAGTCATGTCAAAGGCCTTAAACTCTGAGGTGCGACCCGAAAAAGCTTGACACCAGACCTGAGCCAGCCAGTTACAAAATATATATCCATCTTCTATGGCCTCCAACCATTTGTTATCCTTTACTAGCGTCTATCTCTTCTTTCTTCCTGAATACTATCAATCGTAAAATACATGATATCTACGACTTAGTTCAGCTTTCGAAATCATGCCAGCAACTGATCTGTATGTATTTTTTCCACTTGCAACTCTCCTATATTTGTAAAGTTCTATTTCAAATATTTGAATGTTGGTTTCCCTGAACATATCAACAATAATTGACCAGAATATTTTGTGGACATGTGACTTTCGGCCAGTATTGTTTTCACCCCTAGTGCAAAATAACGGCAACAGAAGAAACCTCTCATGATAAAAGACATTTAGATGTGAACCAATTTTTGATCAGCAGTATTAGTTGAGTCAGAAATACGATTGCGAACTATACTTTGTTTGGAGGGAAGACGTGTTTCGACTTGATGTCACCCTTCATCAGTTCTTATCGATTAATGAACCGGTTGAACAAACTGGAAACGTGTATCCAAGAAAGTTAACCAACAAGTTCTGCAAAACAAGTATTTCTGGCTCTATCAATAATAAAAAGACATGCTTAGTTTTATTGTCGGAATACTATTAATAATATATATATATATTCTACCATGCTGTTGTCATTCCATAATGCAGGATCGTTACATTATTCGTTAGCCTATATTATAATGTAATGATGTATCTATTTCTATGTATTATAATGAATTGTATAAATATTTGAATGCAGAAGAATAACCATCAATGATTTACGTTTATGTTGTACATTTCAAACATAAATTATAATTTTTATAAATATATATATATATATATAATCTGCATCAGGTGTTACTTGTTGTAAGTTATGAAATGGCACTAGAATTAATGATAAGTAGGTTTATTCTTGTAAGGTAGATGAGTATAATTATAAATGTAATATGCACTGATAAATAAGTGTTTGAATAGGTAGACAAAAATTTTCCAATTGCTATATTTTTTCAATCTCTTTTTCCTTTTATGTTAACATTTCAATTTTTTGTTGACATTTTTTCAAGTACAAATCCTTCTCTTTTATGAACTGCAAACCTGAGCCAACACCACATTATAAATGTAATTAGAAATGCTTAGATAATCAATTTTTCAACTCATGCCAGTTAATTGATGTCTCCCATAGCTTAAAAGCTGTAGCTCAGGAATGAATTGAATTATTAAAATATTGAATTGAATAAAATTGAATCGAAGAAAGGCTAGAAACACACATTTATATAAAATTAATTACATTTCTATAGATAAATATAGAAAAATTCCCTGCAAGTCTGTGTCACCTGAATATACTATAAAAATATTATATTCTAATGGAAAACAATATTAAAACACTAAATGATCATCTCAGTTGAAAAATAAATCTTAAATTTTATACTTGTGATAATATATTTGTTTCGCCAACTAAGTGAATTAACTTGGATATTCATAACAATATTTTCAAATTAAAAAATGATGAAATGTAGAATGAGATTGATTAGGTAATAGTTACACGATTTGAGAAAGCCAATAAAAAGTTACTAGTTTAAGTTAAGTAACGAACTAAATATAAAGAAATACGATAAATTGAAATAATATTAACACTACAGTCATTAAGGATACAATTTTAAGTATATCAAATACAAGTACAGTATTACAAATATGTTGATGGCAAATTTTTGTCATCAAAACAGTGTAAATTTATTGCCGTATGGAAATAATAATAATACCTCATTAAAAGGCTTCTGATTCTGACAATTGCTTGATACTTGCGCATAATATTAAAAAGAGATTGAAAAATTACAAATAACCAGATTGATTAAAACTGACATAAACTCAATTTTATTATTTATTTTGCTTCACGTTTTCACATTGCTTTAAAAGACCAAAAACAAAATGTTTAGTTTATTTTTTTAAATATATTATTTAACCCTTTTAAATTGCTTATTTAAAACTATTTTTCCTTTATTTATTATCAGAAATTGATTTATGAATTTGTTGGTATTACAGTTTTTAGAATAGATTTTTATATTTTCAACAAGCAAAGAAGTCAATGTCTATTAATTTGCAATGTAGAGTATGTTATATGTAAAGTACAGTATTTATTTGACATTAGTTTTATGTACAACTTATAGAACTTGTACGTAGGCTACATGTGTATTTTCAGTCATTCCTTTCGATGGACTTGACTAAGTTAATTACATATATTTAATGTATAATTAAACATTGATAAATTATAAATATAATAATATAAGTAAAGTTTGATGATTTCATCTTTCTTAGATTTAATTGATAAAGTTAATTGTACAGCTGGTTAAAATTGTTGGCAATGTTGAATAAATTACAAAAAATAATTTTACATAATACATGTTCTCCTTATTATCCTTTGAAATGACATCTATAGAAAATTTATGATTCAGATTGTCACCGTTATGGTAAGCTTAAAATTATCCATCTTAGTTTTAAATATTATTTGCAACTCTACTCATAATTTTATTTAAATAATTAATTTTGAATAATTTTTCAATGAATAAGTCTCTGTCGAGCAAGTGTGGAGTAGAATTGCTTCAATATCAATAAATCAATGTTTTTACACTGAAGAGTGAATTGCAGAGAGTGTGACATGATAATCTGGTGGTTCGGAGTCCATCTAAAACTAGTCCACCATTCATAGCATCATTATCACCCACTCATTACCCACGCACAAGTCTCTGGTTCATGTGAGCATCATTAGCACAAAATATATTCATGGGAATGGCTAATTTAACTAGGTTATGATATGAGCTATTTAGTTCCTTTTTCACTGCCAAAGGGACATTTACAAATTATTTCCAACTTATGGACCAATATCATATTATTCTTTTACAAATTATTTCCAACTTACAGATAGATATCATCATACATTTACCGATTGCATTTACCCTATTATTAAGGATTAAGGCCCGATAGGGTCTATTCTTCATATAGTCTAACAGCAGTGAAATTCTCCAATCTTACGCTCAGCTTGACCAATCTGGATCAATTCTCTGTTGACCAAGTTGAGACTTAAATATGAATGAACGCTGATCTTGGTTTTTCTAACCGCAGCCTGATACATTAGAAGAATGATTGATTAATTATTACCTTCCGTTGCCAGGTCTTGAGAGACCTATGGAAAACAAAAATATAATACCATATATTTTAGAAATCAATCATTTTTTTACTTTAAAATCAATGCTGGTACATAGACAAAATAAGTTTTTTCTTAAATATTACAACTTCATGAAAAAATTAATGAAATGAAAGTTTTCTTTGAAGAAGTTAATATCTGTTATGTGGGAGTGGGATTCACGCTAGAGAAGCTATGAAACATTGGTAGATAGATAGATAATATTGTCTTTTATTGAAGCACTTTACAATTAACATAAGTGCTGTGGGCGAAGTTGAGGTAGGCTATAAGAGCCCCCTCCTCCAATTAACCCACAGTATTAAAAAAAATTACTTTATTTACAATGTATAACTTTATTTACCGTATTACATACGGTAATAGAAAGGAATTTGATAGCTTGTCATTGCAAAAAACACCTAACATATACAAAAACACTGTCAGCAACCAAAAGTATTTTTTTATAGAATTACACGCATTCAAATGGAATGTGACCACCATCTGCTACCACTTGCCTTGCTCCAATTTGCGCCAAATTATTTCAAATAGGACTTTCCTTGTATGTACTCACTGCTAGCGCACAAGCTTTATGCTTATGCTAGCTTTTACTAAATTCTTCTTCCAATCATGGATTGCACAATTTGTTCACAGGGTAAGAAAAAACAATGTTGGGCGAGCTACACCGTTAGTTATAAAAAGAAAATTACAGTAATAATGTTGCGTACATTTAGTAATTTAATTAATAAATTGTTATATCTTTCAAAATAACTCCAGCTTTAGTATATAAGAGCTTCACTGTCGTTACTCTTACCTTTTAGTTCTAGGAAAATATTACTAAAAAGCTCAATTCTATCTTTAGTGACTTGAATGGTCCCTCCCTTTCCCCCCCCCCCCCAAAGTGGTGGAAGAGACTTTTCTCCATCTGTAATTTATCAATGCGACTATTTTGAAGTGTAACTTGATTATTTTACTTGAAAATTATCTCCTTTTTATAAAGTACTGTTCCCATTCTTCTTTAACTATCTATGATATTTGCATGCATTTGGATTTACTTGACTGGTGCTTTAGAAAATTATTCTAAGACAGTGTCTATTTTTTAAATAATATTTCACTTGCTGCAGCTATTAACTACTACTAACAACTTCAATGAAAGCTGAGCTGACTGTGGTAAGTATTGTCTTATACTTGACTGATGGGATTCTATGGTATTCTCGTCATACCTTCGGTATTGGGACAGTTCTACATAGTCAATTGTTGACTATCTTCTTTAATTTATGAATATTTTGATTAAAATATTGATACCTCTTCGGGAAGCTGACTAGTCATTATTATGGTTGGTCAGTCGTTCTCAAGTTTGGAGGCATAAGTTATTACAAAATCACATTTTTACAATATTAAATCATTACATTGTTCACTATTAATTGGATGTGCAACAAAATATTTATACCGTCGTAGAGAGTGTGTTAAGTCTTTAATAAGGATATTCGGCCACTGGTCACTTAGTGATGTAATCGTTTAACTAAAGAATTAATTAGTGGTAGAGCACCCTTATTTGCAGACGATACATCACTCATTTTCAGCAATTACATTCTAGATAATTTAGAAATAAGTGCCCATATAGGTGTGCAGTCCATTGTCCAATTCTTAAATCTGTTGAAATTAACATTAAATACTAAAAAATGCCAATACCTTCAATACAAAAACAAATGAAGATAGGGCTATAAACGTGTTTGTAAACGATAATCAACTAGACCAGGAAGAAAACCGTGCATTTCTAGGAGTTTGTTGGATAGACGATTGACCTGGGCCCCATACATTGAGAAAATATGTTGTGAAATTTCATCTGGGGTATTTGTCCTGAGAAAGCTCGCTAAATTGAATGACAAAAAGTTGCTTTTTACAGCTTAACATGGGCTCTTACTGTCACATGTTAGGTATGCTATCTTAGTATGGGGTAATTCATCAAAACAAAACCTTGATAGGGTGTTGAAGATCCAAAAGAAAGCGGTTAGGTGTATGGAAAGAGTAAATAGATCAGATTCATGTAGGCCGTTGTTTAAGGGACTTTGTCTCCTAACTGCACCCTGCTTATATGTGTATGAAGCTACTTTATATGTAAAAACGAATGATATTAACCAACATCTTGATGTACACGATTATAATACAAGAAGCCGAGGAGATAATCACTTGGTGAGTCACAATATTAGCTTATTTAAACAAAAACCTAGTTATATTGGTAGGAAACTACAACAAGCTACCGCAGTTTTTATAGTCTTGAAAATTTAGAAATATTTAAAAAATAATTGAAAAAATATTCAGTTGATAAAGCTTTTTATAGTGTACAAGAGTTCCTTTCATATCAAAAGTAAGCCTCACCTCAATTAATTAATATATGGTAACTAGTGTATAAGATAGTATAATTGTTAATCTAACTTGTCTTATACTCCTCAACTGGAGCCTCCAAGACGTAATCTACAAAACAAAACAAAAAACAATGTATTGATATAAAATCTCTACACTATACCTTGATGTTATTCAGCATTGTTTGGCTCCCATCAATCAGTCAATCAATTTATTATCCTCAAAATAATACAAATTCACTTTTTACAAAATCACAATTACAAATTCAATAACAATATTTACATAAAGAAAACAAGAAAAAAGTACTACAAAGGAAAATTATAATACTGTACCTGCAAAGGTTTTCCTGAACGCAGGTATGCATAAGTAAGAATGGCAATTATTTAGTCTAAACTAATGGAACAAGAGATGAAAATTAGAAAAAAATTTAAGATTTGAAGAAACAGAATGAAAAGTAATGAAGAAAGTATAGAAGTAACACAGAAGTAGAAGATATTTTAAGAATTAGAAGTTCAATATTGTCAAGGGTAAGCGAATATTCAGATAATAGGATCTCTATAATCGATACCACTCTACAAATCCGGTGGTTCGGAACCCACCTAAAACTGTAGGTCCAACTCATCAATCACCATCATCCAATATACCCACGCACAGGTCTCATACTTATGTGGGCTTCATCCTCAAAAAAATGTGCACTAACACACTGAAATTCAAGTACTTGTGGAAGGTAATGAGTAGAAATATGGTAAAACCGGGGAAATCTTATACTCATACACTTTGTGCCTTCTCTGACCATACCATACATCTATTGATCAGATGAATGTGAAGCCATCACTTCATTTTCAGCAATGGGTATATTCACATTACATGAGTGTAATAATGACCATTTACCGTTGGCAATAGTGATAATTTTAACGCATTTAAAGGCTGATCATTACATTAAAGTTTGAAAAATTGAACACAGAAATATGACAACCCTCTTCATCCTCTTGGGGCTTGGGTCTAAATTCTTGGAGAAGATAAGTTTTGTTTAATAGTACTGTAGTATTCAAATAACTTGGCAGCGTGTAGAAGATGGGAGGACTTGCTACATCTGAACCCAACTGCTGCCAAATTATATGAAAACTACAGTAGCTTACTATTTTTCTTATCCAAACCAGTTCCAAGTATTGAAAATATTCTTAACTTAATTTCATATTTTCTAGTGCAAAATAATAGAAAAACATCTACATTATTTCTTCATTTAAATTTTATTTTTTGTCTACACAAAACACATCATTGATGTATCTAAAAAATATATTTTATAATAATGAATAAAACATCTTTTAAAAAATGTAAAAAAATATAATATTTACACACCTTGTAGCTGTAAATTGGATCGCGAGCTTTCCAGATGTAATAACACTTGTGAGAAATAATTCCCACATATTTATTCTTTAATATTGAATTTGACTGAATAAATAATTGATTATTCTAATGAAGTTTCTCAATGTTTTACTTGTAACTGTACTATACATTATTTTTTCATAAATTGTTTACTTGAAGGTCAAGTTTCAATGAATTCTTGGCATCTCAGTGAAGCGACACTATATTTTGGTAAATCTGGGTAAGAGCTATCATACAACCTTGAAGATGCAATTCCATTATACCAGATTCCAAAAAGACTACAGACAAGTCGAACTCCACCAAGGTCCACATTCATGAACTCACCTTGGGGCTTCCTTAACTGAAGGTTTACTTGAAGCTTCCTTACCTCAAGGTTTACTTGAGGCTTCTTTAACACTAGGAATATGTGAAAAGCATCCTCTCAAAAGGCTGTTCAATACTCCCTTGAGTTGAGAAGAGCTTAAAGAAAGTTCAATAAGTACGGATATAAGGCCCGTTTTAACGGAGACACTTACTGCGATAGAGCGCTCTCGATAGAGCAAGACTCTTGTTAAACAAGTGAAGTCTATGGTAGAGAGTCTACATTGCTGTATAGCAACTTCCGTGTTTCGGAGGACACGTTAAGCCGTCGGTCCCGGTTGCATATAAAAAAAAGCAGTCGTTAAAAAAGCGGCGAGGTGGAACTACCCGTAAGGGTCTCCCCACCACTAAAAGCCATACGAATTTATTATTATTATAGCAACTTCAGCTTGCTGTCGTTTCAGCGGTCGTGGGTTCGAATCCCGCTCCTCCGTCTGGAATCTATGTGTTATCATTCACCTCGACTCTTGTGGGCATCATCAGCAATAAAAAAAACGTGTCTCCGTTTTTATGGGCTTTTACAATTGAAAAAATTGATAACTAAGGTATTATACAGTCTAAATTTCTTACTGAGACACAATACGTGATGAATTTTGAACAATACTGTCATCCCCGTCTTAGAAAGCTTATGTCTAATTTAAATATCCAAACACAACGAAGATTTTATAAAGATGTTGGCATGTTGAAATAAATAAGTTAGATGTTGACATTTTGAAATAAATAAGTACCAAGGGTTCACAACATTAACCTGCTGCATCAACAAATGTTGATATGACATGTTTTCTGGCAAACGAAATTTTTCAATCTTAATTATCTAGAAACAGAATTTATTAATTTAGAATTCCTCAAAGTGCTATCAATTTATACTGAAAACACTTCGAAATTAATAAATCCTGTTTCTCTATATTTGTCAGTATGTTAAATTATCAGTTCAAACTAACTTGATTATCTTGTCTGCATTTATAATCTATAATTTATTATGATTAAATTAATAATCTGTTTTAATCAATTTTTTACAGCCGTCCAGTTCCATCATTGCCACCTCGACTACCTGATAGACCGGCCAACTTGGCAAGGCCGGACTAGATGGAGTGAAAGAGAAAGTTGCAAAGAGAGTGTGAGAAACAAAGGAAGCAATTTCCACCCAAACATGTTACTTTCGATCTTGTGATTGAAATACGCGTTCAGGAACACATAAAAACCAGAGATAGAATCCAACCAAGGAGATCAGTAATTATATGAAATCCAAGGTCTGGCTTCCTAAGTAGGCTTTACTACTTTACTATACCCGTATTATAGTCCCCCAGCTCAATATTCATATTTAAGCTAAATTGAACTCAAGTGATTCATAGTATCAAAACTAATGAATATTGGAATTTTATTTGTTATAATAAAACAGTATGAAATTGTTTGTAGGTCATTGAAGAAGAAATTTTTGCATAACTGCAGGACCAAACTGCAGTTTATGAACATTTTGTGTATTGGCTTATCAGACATCCCACCATTATTATTATTATTATTATTATGGCCTAATCTATCAAAGCACTATGCTAATTTTAGGCTGAAATTATATCTGGTACCACTTTTCGTCTATAATTAGTTTTACTATGTTTAGGTACTTTGATATTGATTATCAGCTTTTTATTGAAAGACAATATGAGTCAGCAAATATATTGTTTATATTTAGGTCTTATGCAACTGCACAAATATGACAGGAAATAGTGCTTGTTATCAAATGAATTGACAGAAGATAAAATGTCAAAATTCAAAGAATTTCTTCTATGTAATAGGAACAAAAAGGCTTTCTTGAAATTAATTAGACAAATCGAATAGGTACTTAACATACCGTACGAAATATTTCAAAACAAATTCTTGCTAAGAAAATAACATTTAAACTAGGAATGTTTGCTGAATTCTACAAATTCAAATGTTTAATCAAGAATTTCTTAATTCAATTCATGAATTCTTTGGGGATAACTCATTTCCCCAGTTTACTTATCAGAAGTTTGATTGAATACCCAATTAGTAATTTTGCAACTGTAACTAGGATGAGAAATCCTGATTAATCCTGAGATTTGCTGATCAAAGATCCATTACCACGAAACATAATAGATCAAGGCGATCAAGAAAGTTTGATGTTGAAAAAAATGTCCGTCATCTTATCTTTATGAAGCTTACAGTTGTCATATTTAATTTTATCGCCCTAAATACAGATTTGGCGGGCGTCAAATTGCCACCATTAGAATAAATTTGGAATTTTTAAATATTTTCAAATAACCTGTTAGCATAGCACCGAAAAGAATTCGTTTTTTAGTTAGTGCTCGAATTATCAGTGCTGTAAGGTTCCAACGATTGAGCTAATTTAAAAAAAGCAGAAAGTATGTATTACAACTAAATGAATACATAAATCTCTTTGGTTGTAATACAGTAGTATTATTACCGCTACTGGTATTGATGCATTGCAAACTTTTAGTTTGCTGCAACTAATTCACCTCATGAAATCTGTATTTATCCAATGTTTCAAGATGATATTATTTGAATGAAACTTGATTTCCAATATTTGTAAATTTAATAGATTTAGATTAGAGAGCGCAACGATCAATTTAATTTTGCAATTTGTCGAAAACGTCTTCGAAAATACGATAAAAAAATTGTTTAAATCAAAATAGAATTGAAAATTATTAGTTCATTACAATTCTCATCAAACCAGGTCATCACATTTTAATTTATAAATTGTTCATTTTATAAAATTAATTATATTTATTCATAGATGTTTCATACCTTATCCTCTGATTATTATAAAATCAATCTATTGTGTAATGTCTATACTTGTTGAGGCTGTGCGCAGGGTATTTGTTAATATTTTTTTTTTTTTAAGTTTTTTGTATTCTTTTTGTCGTTTTTTTAATTTTAGGGCTTTAAAATGTTATCTATTTCTGTGAGGAAAAACTTTTCTTGAATTATTTTGTGAAATATGGAGGTTCAAAGTTGAAATTTTTCGGTGAAAGACACCTTGAGAAATAAAATGAAATATATTTTAGTTCAATCTGACAAATAGTTTTTTTTTCAAAATAATTTTTGGAAAAATTGTAATTTTGACAGATTTAAAAACGAATTACATGATGTGAGTAAAAAATATTTCATTTTATTCCTCGATGTGTCTTAGAGAAAATTGATCAAAAGTTTAAAATCACTCATAGGTGAGATCAATTGCCTCCAAAAACCGAAAAATTTCAACCTTGAACACCCATATTTCACAAAATAATTGAAGAAAATAACATTTTCTCACAGCAATAGATAACATTTCAAAGCCCTAATAACATCCACTACAATAAACTTCGGAAAAAAGTATGAATAAAAACCCTGCGTACAGCATTATTGTAAGAAAACATTTATCATTTAATATTGAACTCTCCATTAAGCCTTACATGATTCACCAGTCAAATACTCGCCCATATTCACTGAAATCAAGTATTTATTGCATTATTCCAGCCACGGCTCATCTAGTACAAATACAAGATAAATTAGATCAATTTGATCATAAGATTCAAATGTGATAATTTTTTACTCTTTTATGAAATTTAAGGAAAAGTGTTGAGATTATTTACCATTAGATTTATGCAACCGATAACTAATCATAATATCTATGTGATTTATTGTATATACGTATTCCTAATTTTATTTTGTAAATATTTTGTATATATACTACTGTATGTGTAAAACCAATACGTTTTTAATAATAATAATAATTTAATTTCTTTTACAACCTATCCGTAACAAGTTATTCCTTACCTTTCTCAAAGCGAGGATTACTTCACTACCTTTCTTCCTGACCAATTTCCTTTATGCTCATAATAAACTTTGGTTTCAGGCACCCCTCCGCACCATTTAATCGGTTAGTTGAAAAAGCTCTACTTTTTAAACATAGTAGAGTATAGTAAAGTATCGCGGCTACAAATACTATACTTCAACTGAAGTATCACGGGCGCAAATACTATACATACATGCCTGGTACACATGTACACGTTCAGTTAAAGTATAGTCACAAGCTAGTCTGAAGTAGCTGGTAATTTAATAAACTGACAAATATACAGAATTTATTAATTTCGAATTCCTTTAAATGCTATTAATTTATACTGAAGACTTCCGCAATGGCGGATATTGACAACAACATTGAATAGCTTTTTTCATTTACTTTAAACTAACTTGCGAGATACGAGCTGATATGGCCAAGTTTAAAATGAGTGCTGCTGTGTAGAGGGGTCACTATAGTCTAGTGGTTAAGGCGCCCGACCGGCATTTGGGAGGTCCGAGGTTCAATTCCCGGTGGTGACAGATATTTTTTGTACAGCAGCATTCAATTGAATTCTATTGTCAATATCCGTCATTGCTGAAGTCTTGAGTATAATTAATAGCACTTTGTTGAGGAATTCAAAATTAATAAATTCTGTTGAAGTACAGTATTTGTACCCGCGATACTTTACTATACTCTACTATGTTCACGCAAACGAAAGACAAAACAAACGTTTGCGTTTGTGTAAGTGAAAAAGTGATGACTCATATCAGCTGTAGACCGATCGATTAATTTCTACCAGTTCACTCTGAGTTCAGTATCACATTCGCTGTCACAGTTACCGGTTCACTTATATACTGTGCGTTAATTGTATTTCTGTAATTAATTGTGAATCGGTCTTGTTGTTCGAAGATACACTCTCGCACGCGCATCGTTGTTTACATCGCCTCCCCTTTCCGTGAACAGAGTATAGTTTTTTTCAACTGTTACACCTAATCGATTGCTTTTGGGTTGGGGGCCTCAGATTTGGTTTTTATCCAATATACTGTACATTGTAATACATTTATTACGCGTTACCTTCAGAAGTAGGGGTGATCAAAACGGAAAAAGTCTGTTCTTCAGAAAACAGAAAAAAAAATTTAATAGAAGAAATAAAGTCTTGTCAAAAGTAAGATTAACAATTAATGTTGATTTTCAATCAAATCGATTTTATTCAAGTCTCCAAACAGCTTACCCGAAGATGATATGTAAGGCTAGTATCTATGAACCTTCCTTGAGCAACTCAAGGGAGACTAGAAAGCCGTTTGAGTGAATGCTTTTCCAGTCTACCTTGTGCACATGGGCGTCCATCAATATGGGCAAGGGGGGCTTGAGCCCCCCCCCCCCCTAGAATCCAGTTTTTTGTTTTAAACACAAGTTTACACAAGAATTTCAACACAAAGAATCCAATTTTAAACACAAAATGGCTCCCAGGCCCCCCTAGATTAAGTAAGATGGACGCCTATGACTTGTGGTAAGGAAGCCTCGAGGTAAGTTCATTTAGTTCACGAAACCAAGATACTGAAACTCATGTAGTTTATCAAGTGGAATTCGACAATTTGCCATTTTCTAATACAGTACTTGAAAATGCATTTTTGATCATATAATTTAAGTCGTTAATTGACAATAATAAGTTGATATTAACAACGCAGATCGTGAGGAACAAGAAATCCAAGAATTTAAGATAAAGGATCAAGTTCTCTAAAGATGATGGTTAATTGGATGGCGGGCCGCTTAGCGCAGTTGGTTGGGGCGTCGCAACTTCAGCTTGTTGTCGTTTAAGTGGTCGTGGGTTCGAATCCCGCTCCACCGTCAGGCATTTATATGTAATCATTCACCTTATTACCCACGCACAAGTCTCGGACTCATGTGGGCATCATCAGCAATAAAAAATAATAATAATATTTCATGCCTCTCAACTAGAACCTTCGAAACCACTCTTATACTTCAAAATTTGTCCCTCCCGTAACCACTTTACTTCAAGTGTTGGTTGTAGTCCTTATCCATAAAAGCGACACATATCCATTTGAAAGAATTAGCATGGACTTCAAGGGCCCTCTTCCATCACAAACAAGGAATAAATACCTATTAACAATAATTGACGAATACTCTCGGTTTCCATCCAGTATTGTGTTAATTTACTCCCATATCCCAACTGCAATCAAACTAATCAGCAAGAGATGGATGCTTCATGAGAATGAAGAAAAAAAGTTTTGTAAGTTCCAATTTTTAATCTTCACTAGAGTAACAGATAAGAAGAATTCCATAAGATATTTATTTCAAGAATAACAAAGATATGAAGGAATATCTCACATATACTTTACAGAAGAGTATTCAATTGCCATTGGAAAACAAAGTTTAAAAATCAGTTCAAACGGAGGCACTCATTGCGCTCTCATAGAGCAGTCTCGCGACATTTAATATCGTGTGTTGATGGTGCATCACAAGAATGTCATCGGCTGACAAGTGAGGAGTTACTTGGGAAGGGAGTAAAACGGGCGCTACCGTATCTTCACAGATACCGTAGATTTCACTGTATCCACAGTAGGGTACAGTATTCTATACCATAAATTCATAACTTTATTTAATTCAGTTCAATGTTCCGCTTAGCGCAGTTGGTTGTTGCGTCGCAACATCAGCTTGCTGTCGTTTCAGCGGTGGTGGGTTCGAATCCCGCTCCTCCGTCTGTCATCTATGTGTTATCATTCACCTCATTACCCACGCACAAGTCTCGGACTCATGTGGGTATCATCAGCAATTAAAGAAAATTTGTTCACACTCGACACTACTTATCAAGCCGATGCCATTCTCGTGGTGTGCCAACTACAGCAAGACTAGATTGCTCTAAGAGAGCGCTCTATCTTAATAATTGTTTGCATTTGGATAGTTCTTCCAGGATTTAATAAGCATCTCGTCCGCGGAAGGTTCTAAGATCGTCGCTGAAAGTCGGAGATTCTTCAGTGCTCTTTTCAAAGTCCAGATCTGCGATTGCGTCTTCAGTTGCAAGATCATTTTTAGAAACGATGTTTGGTTGTGGCTTGTCTTTTCTTCCGCACAGAATCGTCAGTGAACTGTGAAGTAGTTCTGCCAGTGTAATAATACTGAGGCCAAAAAATGCGCTCACTATGACTAAGACAAACAGTACTGCAAGGAAACAAAAATCATTCTATGAAAATTAGGGTTTGATAGCGTCATATTTGTTGTTTGAAAACAATCCTATTTATTGCACGTTAAATTTAATCGAGCACGGTAGCTTAGTAGCTTATTCAAACAAAAACCTAGTTATATTGGTAGGATATTCTACAACAAGCTACCGCAGTTTTTGAAGAGTCTTGAAAATATAGAAATATTTAAAAAACAATTGAAAAAATATTTAGTTGATAGAGCTTTTTATAGTGTACAAGAGTTCCTTTCACATCAAAATTAAGCCTCATTTCAACCAACTGATATAGTAATTATGGTATATTGTGTATAATTGTTGATCTTACTTGTCTTATACTCCTTAACTGGAGTCTCCAAGACGTAATCTACAAAAAAAAAAAATGAAATAAGACGAAATTAAAAACTTATTTATTACGCGGAATTAAGACTGTAGGTGTAGGCTATTGACCTTTCAAAACTTCAACATAGTGCTACATTTTCATGTTAGTTTTTATTGACTTCTATAACAACAATATAATATTGGCTGCAGGATAATTTTAATAATTATTAGAAGACGATAAAAATATGACTACAGTTGTCATACACTAATCAACTTTTAATGCAGATTGGAAGGATTTTTTTGAGAAAACTAAACAATATCTAATTAGAAAAAATATTAAATAACTTTTCATTTTACTCATCAAATCCATTAGATTCATTTAATGATATTTTTCTGTGATGTGGAAAACACAATGAATAAAACCATAGAATAGGGATAAATAAGGTTGATGGTTGGTCTATGATACAACTCAGTCGATCTGACATTTACTGTCTAATCTACTATAAAATAATAGCAATTATAAGGGAAGTAAAAGTATATTTCTTACCTAGAGCACATGTTGCTCCTATGAGAGAATCTTCTGCCCATCGCTTCACGACGGCATACTGGTCATTGAAACGAATTATCACCCTGCTCATTCTACAAGCAAACAAAATGAACTGTTAGAACTTTTCATCTGTGATCAAAACCTTTGAGAATTTTTTAATTATTAATTTATTAAAATAAATTTATTAGCGCAGTTGGTTGGGGCGTCGCAACTTCAGCTTACTGTCGTTTCAGCGGTCGTGGGTTCGAATCCTGCTCCTCCGTCTGGCATCTATCTGTGTTATCATTCACCTCATTACCCACGCACAAGTATCGGACTTATGTGGGCATCATCAGCAATAAAAAAGTAAAGACAACAGGCACAGCCCACTCTACTATAGTTGTATCATAGGATCGCTGAGCGAACGATTGTGATGTTTAGTCACAAGCTCGGGATGCGGTTGGAAGGGTGGCCATCATAAATTAATAACACGACGTTATCTGCGTTATTATCACTTATCCGGTGATTCAGAACCCACCTAAAACTGTAGGTCCGACTCATCAATCACCATCATCCAATTCATTACCCACGCACAGGTCTCAGACCTATGTGGGCTTCATCCTCCCAAAAAAAAACATTAAAAAATAATCAGAAACCCTTAAAATAACATTTTTTAGAAAATGACAAGAGCCTTTTCTAATACAATAATAATAATAATAAGTGTATGGCATTCATGGGTTGGGTGCCGGCTTATTACTGGGAATTTTTTCAATATTTCAAATAGAAAAGTCGGCAATATTTATACAAATAATTGAAAAAGCCTACTCACGCAGTATATTTACGAAATTTATGTTCCACAACCCAGCGGTAGTATTTTTGGCTTGTCGTTATTGAATAGGAGACATGCTCACAGCCCGGTATGCAATGTTTCACAATGTCACTCGATGACATTTCCTCTGCAAATCATTAATCAATCTATTAGAGAAATTTACATTAGTATTGTACACATTAACAGATTAATTTACACTTTAAATCATTTTTAAATTGATTAAAATTCACAATTGTATAGAATACCTTTTTACTTTCATTAGCAGAATATTATTTTTAACCGTACAAAAATTATGATAAGATTGTAGAGAGAAAAAGTTGAAAATGCTAGCACTGAATTGGAAGAAACGACGTTGGTACATCATATTCATTATGGAAATTAATTCAGACAAATTTAAATCATATTCATTATGGATTACATGTAAGCATAATAAATTATTATTTAAATTTGGTTTAAATAAATTACTTATAAATGCCACCAAATATTCAAGAAAAGAATAAAAAAAAAATAGAACATTGGGATGGTTATCAGACCTCTGTTGAATTTTATAATGGTTCATTTAAAGGAACTATGCTTGCATTTTTATAAATTTGTAGTTGAACAAGAACTAGCTGGGTGAAAGCGGGTTGGGGGAATTGGCTATATCTGGGCATAAGCATAGGACATTTAACACAGATATAGTGAGTTCCAGATATAGCCAATTCCCCGTTCCCGGTGAAACTATTAACCAACCTAGAGGAACGGTTTTTCTATAGTTGAACTAGCTGCTATCTCAATATAGTGTCTTGTACAGTTATGTGGTACACAGTACTGTGTATGATTTAATTTTGAATGCAAGTAAATCAATTCAGATAAATTTAAATAAAATTCATTATTGATATACTGTACACCACACCATAACCATCTCCAATTCAAAATGCTGAATAAAGAATATTGAAAGAAGTACCGTAATCACAAGAACAATTCATTACCATTGCATATTTTAAGGAGAAGCCGGTCAGTAGAGTTGCAGACAACCGAGAACATTTTTCCTGAAAATAAAAGTAACACTTTTCAAATTAATTCCATTTTCGAATAATTTCACATTTTTTGTCGTATTCTTTCCAAAGATTGTTGAAAATTCAATTATCATTGATGTAGGCCACTGGTAGCCTACACGTATAATATTCAGAAGTAGTTCTAGCGATTTAATTAGAAAATTGTCAACAGACAATTAAATTTTTATTTTAAATTTAACGACTTGCAGTCAGTTTTAAATTGTGAATGTATAATAATTAATTGTACTCAAACTTAGCCGAACGTTTTCGAGTTATGAACGTTTGGCCAAGTGTGAGTACAATTATTATTATTATATATTCACAATTTAAAACTGACTGCAAGTCGTTAAATTTACAATAAAAAGTTAATATAAACAACGCAGATAGTTATGGAACAAGAAATCCAAGAACTTTTTATTGTAAATTCAACGACTTGCAATCGCAAAAGCCTTTGAAGATGAGCCTCCATGACTCGAAAACGTTTGGGCAAAAGTGAGTAGAAATATTATTTATTCGCAATTAAAATTGACTGCAAGTCGTTGAATTTGCAATAAAAATTTAATATTAAAAACGCGGATCGTTATTGAACAAGAAATCCAAGAACAGACAATTCTTAGATTAATAGTTTCTGAAAATGTTACTACACTATATTTTTGAGCCGGAAGGTAGAGTTCCCCATTACTTGAGTTTCATGAATTATTGTAATATATATTTAAACAGAATTGATTGTATATCAATCCTAACTACCGTACTGATATTTTGTTTAATCAAATCATAACAGTACCGTACCAAAATTGTGGGGTCGATAGAATTACCCACAACAGTATCCCTGCTTATCGTAAGAGGTGACTAAAAGTGTCCGTTGACCTTATTATAGGTAACCTTAAGGGTAGTTATCCATATACTGTGTATATTTTTATTGCGCTGATGATGCCCACATGAGTCTGAAGACTTGTGCGTGGGTAATGAGGTGAATGGGTGAATGATGAGAAACGTCCAAGGCTGAATGAGATTCGAAGATAAGGCTGCAGGAAACGAAGCCAGCTAGAGCCTTATCTTATCTCAGACAAGCGCTCCAACCAACTGCGCTACCAGAGCCGCCGATCTATTAATGTCATCCTCTAATTCCTTTTATAAGAAAAATGCGTGAGACAGGAGATATTAAGGCACATGATAGAAAGAGAGAGGAGAGAGGTTTTTGAAATAATTTGAGCATGTCATAAACACCAATTAATTTAATAATGCTTTACAAGTGAGAGGAAGTGAGATCGCTATTCTAAATGTATGACTGTAATGTGTAATGTATTGTATGTACAGAAGTTCAAGTGTTTGCTAATTTTAAATGAATATGTTGTTATTGCAGGTTAACTCTTAATATTTTTCTAGAACCCTCCCTCGAAATATGAAAATAATGGTTCTATTTAGATCCTGACAATTTAAAAGTAGTTGGTAGCTCATGTTAACAGAAAACTTATGAGAACATATGTATGATGTATGTTCATATCGTATTAAAATATCATATTCATTCAGGATATAGGTAGATATATGAGTACTGCTGCAGACGGTCATTAGTAGTTCAGATATGAAATCTTTGCAAAATTTTAGAATAAATCAAAGATTTTGGTAATGATATGCTTTATAATTATCATTCTGCTCATGATAATGGAATTTCAAGCACAACATTTCAAAAAATAGGTAAGTTTATTAAGAAGATATTAAGTCTTATAAGCTTCGTTATTATTACTTATAATAAATTAACTAGATATTGTCACAAACACATCAATTTATTTGTTAAAGTTAAAATAAATAATAATAATAATAAGCGTATACCGTATGGCGAGACCCTTTTACGGTCTAATTTATTTATTAAGAAATGAATCGGTTTGTGCCAACTTCATTATTATTTTCATGGACATCTACCACATCACACACTTTTCCACATCACCAATTCTTTATTTGTTAAATTCACCAAAAAAGTTAACAACGCAGTTCGTCATGGAACAAGAAATCCAGGAACTTTATTTTTAGTACCGGTAATACCTTGAATACCGGTACCGCATAACAATTTATAACAAGTGAAATATTATACTACGGTATAGTATTTAGTATCTGCTCAATTTCAAAGGAACTGACAATTTATCAAATTGAAAAATAGATAGACCAGTTTATTAATTTTGAATTCCTCAAAGTGTTATTAATTATACTGTAGACTTCCGCAATGACGGTTATTGACAATAACTGATGGAAATCGATGGACACTAGTAAGCAAAAATATTTAGTCACCGCCGGAAATCTAACCACGGACTCCCAATTGCCGGTCAGACGTCTTAACCACTAGAATTCGATATTGATAATTACTTTTGATAATTTTTGTTTATTTTCCTACTCACGAGGCATGTAGAAAGGCACACAGCCGGCACATTGCTCCATATATTGTGCAATGGCATCATACTGGCAGTTGGCTTTGGAATAGAACTGGAATCGCTGCAAATCCTGGCGCTCCGGCAGCTCCAAACTGCTGCTGTTGTGATAATTGCGCCAAGCGTGGCAGCGGTAAGCGTCCGAGCCTGCAGCTGCAGCTTCAGTTGAGTAGATAGTGGGCGCAATTGTCACTGTCATCTCGTTGTCCATTGCCACTTCATAAACTGCTGCTGCTGTCGCTGTGTGCGCTGGCGTTTCTGGGTCATGTATAAAAATCTAGACAAAAACAACAAAAAAGAGCAACAAAAGCATACAATTTCACAAAATAAATAATCATCAGGCTACTCATCAAATGCAGTACGTAAATTACAAAATGAACTTCACAGAGTGAGCAGGAATATTATTTATTCATAATTAAAATTGACTGCAAGTCATGAAATTTCCAATAATAAGTTAATATTGACAACGCAGATCATTATGGAACAATAAATCCAAGAACTGAAATTTATCTAATTATGCAAGTACTTTATCATTACTTTAATCCAAGCAATGAGGATGAAATAACAGTTTCACATCTGTGATGTTTTCCATGAAGCAGGTAGCAGGCAGATTAAGTGAAATACATCCCTCCCATAACCATAAGAGTGAGTAAAAATCATAATTTTAATTGAAATTCAGTCAGTTTTGATATTAGACAGTTTTACAATTCAAGAATATTATTCTTTTTCCGTAGGTTGAAGCCCATATAGGTCTGATACTTGTGCGTGGATAATGAGTTGAATTATGGTGATTGATGGGATGGACCTACAGTTTTAGATGGGTTTCGAACCATCGGGAAGTGATTTTAAAACAGGGAACAGAGTCGTTTTTTTATTAACTTTTCATGTGAAATTTAACGACTTGCAGTCAAATATTTGTTAAGAATAAGTATAATAACTCACTTAATCTGGCCGAGTACTTTCGAATCTATGAGATCCATCTTCAGAGGCTCCTAGATCATCATGTCAGTTTTTTGGTTAGAAGTGTTGTGGTTCTTTGTAAAATGTGATCAAAAAGTTTGTGAGATTTAAAATTTAGTTGTTCATTGAGAATGTTTTGTTTAGTTTGTTTTAGTTTTTCGTTTTTTTTGGCCAATCCAATATCCGTCACCATTACAAAGGGGGCTAAGTGAGCTTTGACTTATTATTTGATATGAAAAACATTTGATATAAAGACATTTTTAGACATGTAACAACTCGAATAAAATTTCAGAACCAAACCAGATAGAATATAATTTATGGAAAAATAATTTATGGACATGTAACAGCTCGAATAAAATTTCAGAACCAAACCAGATAGAATATAATTTATGGAAAAAAAACTTAATGATCAGGTGATCAGATAACTGGAAATATAATATTGAGTTATAACAGGGGCCCAGGAGTTCGTTGCTTATCTTTATCTGACTGAGCAGATACCAGCTACGGCTCACGACTATCACGTTCTCATAAATAAATATAGTTATGTTACTGGAGACTGCAGTGGTGTAATTGTTTGGGGCGGTATCTCTTACTGACTGTAACTCTTGGAGTCACTGGTTCCATTTATTCTGTTCAATTTGTCATATTTTTTGTGATGTTGAAGATCCATCTTGTTTCCACTAATATGTATTATAAACTTAAAAAACACTTTTGAATGGAAATTGACTCACGTTATGGCGTGACGGCCGTTTCGCTCTGTTGTCTAGAGCATCATCAGACGACCCACAGTACACTTACTGTGTACTGTGGGTCGTCTGATGATGCTCTAGACAACAGCGAAACGGCCGTCACGCCATAACGTGAGTCAATTTCCATTCAAAAGTGTTTTTTAAGTTTATAATATTTTTTGTATTCATTAACCACGCACAAGTCTTAAACTCATGAAGGCGTCATCTGCAAAAAATTCTATTAATGACTGTTCGTAATTGGAACGACAATTGGTAACTTTTTATATGTGGAAATGAAAATATCTGGAGTAATTGATAAATACTCTGTAGAGTAACCCACCTTCTACAATAAATTGATAAACAATTTTTAACATCATTGTTAAATAAATTACCTTGAATCCAGCATCAGCTCGGCAAGAATCTTCAGCAAACTCGTTAATTGTGAACAAATCGAGAGTGAGATGCTGGAGGTGACTGGCTGCCCTGCGAGGGTTTGGGGACAGCGAGAGGTCACTCAACCTGCTTGAGGTACTCGTCGGGGCGGAGCTCATCAAAGAATTTGAGAACGGTAGACTGGCTCCCGCGGTCATGTAGCGGAAAGGCTTTACACCGTCATCCGATTGAATTGTGTCTTCTTGCATGGGCAAAACTCTGAAATAAAAATGGATGCCTACATGAGTATGAGACTTGTGCATCGGTATTGGCGAGTTGTACAGTATTGCCAGTGTGACCTTGCCCTGCTGCTGTTTGCGTTTAGATCGTGACTGTGGCTACGAGAGTTGGGGTGGGAGATTATTCTGAAAGGAAATACTGTTCAATAGTCTCTATATTAAACTGTTTTTTGCTAGATGAAATATTTTCGTTTTGTAGGTGGTAATTTGGTGAATGATGATGAACAAAAATGCCAGTCCTGGATTGGGAATCGAACCCTAATCTAGTTAGAATTAAATTCTATGGAATGAGGTGAAATAATGAAGATAAAATTACAATCCCATTCATAATAATACGGATGAAAATGGGCCTGAGGTGTGAGGTAGCTGTAGCCGTAACGAGGCGGGTTATACAAAAATGGATCAGAAATCCATACGATTATATTCAAATTAAATTATACGATTTAATTATTCATTACATATATACATTTAAATGAATGTACAGTTGAACGTCAAAAATCCGGACCATCGATAATCCGAGTTCACCTTCCCGTCTCATTCTGTTAAAACGTATTAAAGACTTGGCTGAAAATAAGCGAACTACTCTACTGCAGTACAAAAATCATTTAAAAACTTTTTAAAGACAATGTATAGTGTGTGTAATATTCTTTAACTTCGTACTGAACGGTTTTTTACTGTACTGTGCCATACTTCACGTTTTGTGCTGTATTGTGTTCTGTATTGTTTCAGTTTCATTTAAGTGCAGTACCAAATGATACACAACAGCTTCAACTGTATCATAAATCATAAAAACAGCCTATCTTCGAAAATCCTGATTTTTTGATAATCCGGATGAGGTTTGGTCCCAATTAATCCGGATCACCGACGTGTATATATGAATCATAAATTAGATTATACGATTCCTGGATCAGAGATCGAAGCATGTATTCTATCCCAATCATATTAATTTAGGAGAGATAATGAACGATAAATTTACAATTTTAGGGTCAGGAATCTTCAAGTGAGGTACAATTTAGTGGTGAGGTTCTATATAAATAAAGCTCACCACTGGTGAGGCATCTATACAATTAATAATAAGCATAACAGAGAACAATTCGAAAGAGATGAATGTGCAGAAATAAAAGCCAAAGGACATGAAAGCACAGTATCTTCTTCTAATATCCAGTGATTATTGTTTCATTTTTACAAAAGAATGCAATTTCCAATCTAATATCAAAACTGACCCTGAATTTCTATTTAAATGATGATTTTTTACTCATTTAAAATGAGTTAATACAGTGACAGTTTTGATATTAGATTGTACTTCAAGTATTTTTCTTTTAGTGGAAGGTTCTAGAAGAGACAGAGAATCAAATGACACAAATAAAGCTTTATTGGAACGCGTTTGGATACTCTCACGTCCTCCAATCAGTGAGTTACTGTATAATTCTAATAAATTCATATTGCTAAATTTATTTCGTCATGGAAACATCACATAGCAATGTGTTAGTTGTTATTGTTCTTGGAAGAAGAGATATTGTGATGAATTTTTGTCAGAATGACAAATGGGTACAACTTATATTATGACACTTTGTCGTCTTTCAATATTCAACTTGATCTTCTGACTAGAAAAACGGCTCAATTAAATGATTGATATTCTATGGAAAAAGGGAAAAGATATAATATCATTTTCGATTTTCCATTAAAAAATTGGTTGAAGAAATGGGCGCAGAGATAGAACTTATAGTGTAGAATAAAATTGAGAATAATCTTGATTTTTTCTCGTTACTCACAGATTATGATTGAATAGATTTCTTAAGTTGAAACCATTGAACGTAAAGCACAGTCCCTCCTCGGTGACAGTTTTCTCAAATTTGTTAAAGCATAGCTCATTGCCAAATTTACAGCTGTGCATGAAATTATTCAACTGTGGACTGAACTGGAAAATTAATGAATGTATTATCAGAGTTTTTCCTTTACCATATGAAGTACATACTTATGATAACACATCATGATTTTCATGTAAAATTTCATAACTAAATTTTATGGACGTATGTAAGGTTAACATTTTATTTTAATATTGGACAGTATTTTATTATTCAACATTAATTACAAATCATGAATAATAAACTAATAAACGTAAAGTCAAGTGAATTCAACACTTATTGGCGTGATGACCTCCAGGCAGTGTGTGGGGAAGCATACTTTATCAATGCGAATAAGTTAGTGTTGAATTCATTAGTAAAGTTTATTTCAATAACTATTCACGTTTTAATATCAATTATTGTAAAATTAATATGGAACTACTAGAATCATATGAATCAGAGTTTCCTCTATAAGCTTCAAAAGGTCACCATCATTACTTATCAAGAATTTTTTATATTGTTCAAATAATTTATTCTCAAAATGTGTAAATTTGATTTATCATGAAGAGATTCTCCTAAAATTTTTAAGATTCACCATTAGTGATCAATACTTATATTTCTAAGATAATTTAATTTCAAAATGTGGAAAATTGATTTATTATAGAATTGAAAAAACATTTAGTTGATAAAGCTTTTTATAGTGTACAGGAGTTCCTTTCACATCAAAATTAAGCCTCACCTCAACTAATTGATTTCTAGTAATTATGATATCTAGTGTATAATTGTTGATCTGACTTGTCTTATACTCCTTAACTGGAGTCTCCAAGACATAATCTACAAAAAAAATTATGAGCAGGCTCTCCAAATGCCAAAAGTTCACCATTTTGGTAATAAAAAAATTCCAATATTTTGTCACGTTTAGTATTTATTAGTTTATAATCAACAAAAATAGAAATATTTATCTACAAAAAAATCACAGTATTTGAATTAAGATTATTTCAATAATAATAGGGAAGTGATAGCCGTGAGCCGTAGCAGGTATCTGTTCAATCAGATAGAGATAAGCTGCGTTCTCCTGGGGGTACGTAAGGGTGACCGATTAGATTGGCCAGCAAAAAAGACGCTGTTCTCTGCTGTAAAATCACTTCCCGGTGGTTCGGAACTCACCTAAAACTGTAGGTGCAGCTCATCAATCACCATCATCCTACTCATATTACCCACGCACAGGTCTCAGATCTATGTGGGCTTCATCCTCCAAAAAAAATATAAATTATTATCCACCAGCGGACGAATATGATTTCTCAACAGAACCTGTTCTTGATTTCAGTTTAGGGATGTAGCCTAATTTATTCATGAAGTGCGAATATATTACTCACCCTCAATGCTCTAGTCATCAAGTTCCCGTCATCGGAACGGGGTTTTCTCTGCTGAGTGGGTGAAGATGTCTCATCCATGTCCTGAGGTGTGTCACATAATATTTTCCGCAGCTCTGATTCTTCAAATCTGAGTAAACAGAAATAGGAAATGAGATTTCCTTTTTTCATTTTGAAATGAAAATTGTGCGGTGACAAAATGAAGGTCAATGATGCAGAGAAGGCATTATTTTATGTATTTTTAAAACACAATTTGTAAATGGGAAGTGAGTCTACTCTCTTAACATTTTAAGTTGTGGGAAGGCAGAACGAAAATATTCATAGATCACATCTATCATAATGTATGTGTGATATCTATACGAAATGTTTAAAATTATACCCTTAACACGAAATAGTGTAAATTTTCTTGATGAAATTTTTATCAACTTACCTGTTCGTATCCTCAAAAGAGCTGGAATTTGTGATTCTAGAGTTTTGTCGTGTTGGTTGTTTATAAATTTTATTCTGAGGACACACTGTAACTGCCGGAAAATAGAGTTGAGATACAGGAACATAGCTCTCTGATAGAACAGGTCTTGATGTACTTTTAAGCACACATATTCCAATAATAAAGGCCAACATAGCTATTATAATTATTATTGTTGACCAAATAAATCTGTAAATGGAGAATTTGGTATGAATAATATTAATAAGAATTGATAATAAAAACGTAAAAAAACTTATAAGTGGAAATTATCAGTGTTCTGTGGGTCGTCTGACGACGCTCTTGACAACAGAATGAAACGGCCGTCACGCCATAACGTGAGTCATAATTTCCACTTAAAAGTGTTTTTAAGTTTTTATAAAAAATTAGTGGAAACAAGATGGATCTTCAACATCATAAGAATTTATTTTTCAGAATTTATTAATTTCGAATTTTATTTTTCATAATATCCAAAACTTCAAAGATAAGAGAAAACACAGACACATACAAGATGTTATAGAATCTCAATCCTCTTCAAGTATTAATGATAAATATTATTATAGATAAAAATGAGTAAAAACTTCTGTTTCCAGAATATATTCAAATTATATCGTTTTAAGTGCATTTGAAAAGGTTTTTAAAAAAAATGGAAACTCTTCGGAATTTATACATTTTTAAACGGGGTTTTTGTCATATTTCCTTCAGTATTTTAGTCTTATGAGTCAAACAGTCCAAAACATATTCTAATGATATTCCTGACTGACATTGTTTATGAACAGGTTAACATATCCTTCTTCAAGATTAGATATTATTATTATTATTATTGTTATTATTATTATTATTATTGTTGTTATTGTTGTTGTTGTTGTTGTTGTTGCTATTATTATTATTATTATTATTATTATTGGATCATATTGTAAGGCTGTATGCGATCTGGTTTTGTGATTGTGAATATCATCAAGTACGGTATTGGATGCTCCACTGTGCAAGCACCTCCAATTTAGATTAATTGCGGCTGATATCGATAAAATCGATCTATTTGATAAAAAAATGTTGAATATTCTCCACAGGAATCGTTTTGATAAAATGCAATGGTGCTAAAAGTATGTAGCAGTTAAGTACTGTGTATAGGTACTATATTTATAGGCTGGTATAAAAAATACTATATTTTAATACTCTTAAATTCTATTAGGCTAATACATTTTTTTAATGGACATATAATGCATTAATGATGATAAGGCCTAAAACAGAGAATTTGTGATTCTATAATCAAATTTACTGGCTAAAGAATTTATCAACTTTGTAGAACTTACTGTATCAAATATATATAATTTTCAAATAAAAATAAATGTTATTCACATACAAATAAATAATAAATAACATACATAATTTTACACTATTATTAATAATTTTATCGCGAAAAATAATTTTATCAGACAAACCTTTCACTCATTGATCGTTCAGTGTCAAGAACATGACGCAAGAAGTCCATTTTTGAACTGCTAATAATTTTCAGAATGGATGATCTTTTATTTGTTCCTGGACTGCTGTTTTGTGGTGTGGCCTTGTTGCAGATATTCTTCTGATAAGATTCGGTTGAAGTTGTTGCACTCATCCTATCTTTGTTGTCTAATGTGTTGAGTTCAATTGTGCCTTGATTCGAGATGGTATACAGCTCATCAATGTTATACCACACATTCGGTACAGATTGCAGCATTCTTTTAATTAATGTATCATCAAGCTATTCGAATATTCCAACAAAAATAAAAATGTAGAATTCCATAAATACCACTTGTGGCATGATGATGAATCATAATACACGTTACAAGTAGAAATAATTATTACAAAACCTCTACAGCTTGCTAATCATTTAATCAAGTACTTGGTCTCCTACCCCTGCTTATGAAGCTACTTTATATGTAAAAAAGAGTGATATTAACCAAAATCTTCACGTACACGATTATAAAACAAGAATCCGAGGAGATTATCACTTGGTGAGTCACAATAGTAGCTTATTCAAACAAAAACCCAGTTATATTGGTAGGAAACTCTACAACAAGCTACCGCAGTTTTTAAAAGTCTTGAAAATATTTGAAAAAAAAACAACTGAAAAAATATTTAGTTGATAAAGCTTTTTATAGTACAAGAGTTCCTTTCAAATCAAATTAAAGGCTCACCTGAATTAATTAATATAGTAATTATGGTAACTAACTTTCGGAGGATGAAGCCCACATGGGTCTGACACTTGTGCGTGGATAATGAATTGGATGATAGTGATAGATGAGTTGGATAAGAAAACTAGAAACTAGAAAGAAACTAGTGTATAAGATAGTATAATTGTTAATCTGACTTGTCTTATACTCCATAACTGGAGTCTCCAAGACGTAATCTACAAAAAACCTACTAAGTACAAACCGCTGGAAATCCGACTCGAGGTCATGAATAAGGAAATTATTTTTCAGTTAATATTATATTATAAAAATATTATACAAATATTCTTGACTCAACTTTATCCGCATAAACTTTCATGATGTAAACCGTTCATACATGCAGGTTCAATAAATATTAATTTCCTCTTTTTGTACCAAGTAAATAAATATTCAGAAAAATCAATGGAAAACCCAATTATTAATATGTATGTATATAGTACCATAGCCGATTTGACTGTAGGTGACTCTTCAGACCTCAACGCTATGTTTTAGTCCAAAGAGAGTACTACACAAACGAGGAGTGAGGTAGTCTGTGATTGCTTTCCTCACTGAGCTAACAGAATTGTATCAGTATGCCAAGCCCACCGTAACAAATTCTGAAGCTCTATGCTTGACAGTCCACTCCCACCTTTACACAGGGTCTGGCTGCACGGGTGAGTGTGTATACTATCTAGCATAACTCTGAGCTACTTCCTGCGATAAGCCATCATTCGACAGAGACGTTTGGAAAGCAACACAATTGATGAGCCTTTTTTGTATCTGAGATGAACAAAATTTAATTCAAGCCACAATAAGGCTCTAATTATTAATAATAATATAGTCCAAAGAGAGTACTACACAAACGAGGAGTGAGGTAGTTTGTGATTGCTTTCCTCACTGAGCTAACAGAATTGTATCAGTATGCCAAGCCCACCGTAACAAATTCTGAAGCTCTATGCTTGACAGTCAACTCCCACCTTTACACAGGGTCTGGCTGCACGGGTGAGTGTGTATACTATCTAGCATAACTCTGAGCTACTTCCTGCGATAAGCCATCATTCGACAGAGACGTTTGGAAAGCAACACAATTGATGTAGCCTTTTTTGTATCTGAGAGATGACCAAAATTTAATTCATCTCAAGCCACAATAAGGCTCTAATTATTAATAATATAATAATTTATAACACTATTATTAATATATAATTTATCGAAGCAGAGATTCATCATACCTTTTTAAAAAAGAATCAATATTTCCGATGAACAACTAGTTACGGTAGGGTGTACCGTGCTGCTGAAAAAACCATTCTGTAAAAAACAGTTTGATAAAATGGATGTGGCATTTACCTTGCATAACTTTTGTTAAGTAAACCGAACCCAAAGCAATGAACATCCCATTGATAGTACACAGCATTGGGTATTTAAATATTAACGATCTAATTCGTTTAACTCATTTTGTTAATGGCATCCATCCATTTCCAGCTCCCTTATGAATACACGGAAAGCAATGACAAGGGTAAAAACATTGCATTACACACGACATAGGCTACTGGGCGTGTTTCCTTGGAATAGAAGAATGTAGATTTGTCTATTTTTTGGGGAACTTCATATGATTATTTTCAACTTTAGAAGGTTATTCTCAATTTGTCCTTTGAGTAGTTAACTTTCCATCAATACAGTACCTACTACTAGTTCATACTATATGACCTTGAATTGGATATAAAACTGATAATTTAATCACCAGTCTAATTGACAAGTTCTGGTTCAGTTAATGGGTTCGATTGAAAGCTTATAGTCATAAATTATAGAAACACTCCCGTGTTTCGGAGGACACGTTAAGCTGTCGGTCCCGGCTGCCTAAAAACAGTCGTTAAGTCACGTCAGAGGCCCTGAACTTATTCAGGTGCGACCTGATAACTCTGACACCAGACCTGAGCCAGCCAGGTCACACGATATTATTATTATAGAATAAGCTTGGTCTGGGTTGACTTTTTATTTTAAGATTTTTCCACAGTGAGATTTAGTAGTCTTTATCAATTAGACAAATATAGATAATATTAGACAATGCCTTCCTTATAAAAAATATCGATAGATAGTTTCCCCATTTTATTATTTTTAAAGGATGGAAGTCTAAATTTAGTTCCATCAGTTAGCGAATTACGTAGGAGAAGATCAAAGCATTATTGCCCAATAATATAGAGAATCAATCTTGGTAAAGCATAATCATGCTGGCAGATGAATAAAAAACTCAGAAACAAGCAAAAAGCTGGTAGTTTTTCAATATAATCCATTGTTGCTGGCTGTTCATCACAATTTTGTGTAAATGGATAAGGAATAATAAGACGAAATTGTCACAACCACATTTATTAAAACTTTGAGATAAAGTCTCAAAGTTTTAATAAATGTGGTTGTGACAATTTCGTCTTATATTATTCATTATGGATACCTTCCTTCCACATCATCACCTTCGCCACTACAAAGAAAGTTAAATGGATAAGCTTCATTCATCAAGTAACTTATACGGTAATAGTTCCATATGAAGAAAACATGTGTGGGGGAAACATGAGCATCTTGGAAAAACGTTCAATCTCTTTATCCTTTCATAAATAATCTAACATAATGCGATTAACAAGTCCATTGTTTATTAACTTTTTATGGTAAATTCAACTACTTGCAGTCAATTTTAATTGAGAATAAATAATATTTGTACTCACTATTTTTGGCCAAACGTTTTCGACTCATCTGCAAAGACCTTTATTTATTCCTGGATTTCTTGTTCCATGACGAACTGCGTTGTTAATATTAACTTTTCATGTGAAATTTAACGACATGCAGTCAAATATTTGTTAAGAATAAGTATAATAACTCACTTAATCTGGCCGAGTACTTTCGAATCTATGAGATCCATCTTCAGAGGCTCCTAGATCATCATGTCAGTTTTTTGGTTAGAAGTGTTGTGGTTTTTGTAAAATATGATCAAAAGGTTTGTGAGATTTAAAATTTAGTTGTTCATTGAGAATGTTTTGTTTATTGTGGTGGAACAATTTGAAATATACAAACACACCACACACAATAAACAAAACATTCTCAATGAACAACTAAATTTTAAATCTGTGATGTTTTCCATGACGAAATACTTAATGAACAATCTAATATTAAAACTGACACTGTATTTCACTTTTAAATAATGTTTTACTCACATATATTGGAGATGCTTGAGGAATGCATTTCACTTCTGAAAAGAAGCTTCGTCAGCCTGTCGAGGCTGACGAAGCTTCTTTTCAGAAGTGAAATGCATTCCTCAAGCATCTCCAATATATGTGAGTAAAACATTATTTAAAAGTGAAATACAGTGTCAGTTTTAATATTAAATTTTAAATCTCACAAACTTTTTGATCATATTTTACAAAAACCACAACACTTCTAACCAAAAAACTGACATGATGATCTAGGAACCTCTGAAGATGGATCTCATAGATTCGAAAGTACTCGGCCAGATTAAGTGAGTTATTATACTTATTCTTAACAAATATTTGACTGCATGTCGTTAAATTTCACATGAAAAGTTAACCTTTATTTATTCCAATTAAAATTGACTGCAAGTCGTTGAATTTGCCATAAAAAGTTAGTTTGAAGTGACTGACAATTGAATAAACTGACAAATATACATAAACAGGATTTATTAATTTCGAATTCCTTTAATTGCTATTACTTTATACTGAAGACTTCCGCAATGGCGGATATTGACAACAGCATTGAACAGCTGATGGGAATCGATGAATGCTACTGTACAAAAATATCAGTCACCACCGGGAATCGAACCACGGACCTCTCTGGCCAAGTTGAAAATGAATGCTCCTGTGCAGAAAGGTCTCCATGGTCTAGTGGTTAAGGCGCTCAACCGGCAATTGAGAGGTCCGTGGTGACTGATATTTTTGTACAGTAGCATTCATCGATTCCCATCAGCTTTTCAATGCTGTTGTCAATATCCGCCATTGCGGAAGTCTTCAGTATAAAGTAATAGCAATTAAAGGAATTCGAAATTAATAAATTCTGTTAATATTAACATCGCAGATCGTTATCCGTTATGGAACAAGAAATCCAGGAATCCCTTGTTCAGTTCATTTATATATTATTTTTATGGTAGCCCATGGGATAAATAATGAAACAATCAAACTATTATAACAAACAATAATAGATATATTTATTCCGTAATCATATACAGTGCATATTTTTTTAGAATAGTTTTTGTTTATACAAAGTTGGAGATATAACATCAATAATTAAATTAATAAAATCGGATATAAAGGACACATTCAAGATGAGATACTAAAACGATGTACTGTAATGCAATTTTCATTTGTTAATTGAATCCACCAACATTGAATTCATGGAAGAAATATGAACTTATGGAAATAATGTTAGCTACTTTCTAGTGAATGATATAAACAATAGAGATGAATAACAAATCTTTATTATTTTTATTTAGTGTATTATTGCTGCCTTAACATGACAACATTTATTGTGCTTAAATCAAGATCAATATTTTTACAGATAATAATTAACTCAACTGATTCCATGCGTGATTCATGAACGAATTCATTAATAATGACTTGAAGTTGTCAAAACCACATTTATTGAAAACAGTGAGATACTAGTTTCGGTTGTTACACCATTATAAATCTCAATCAAACATTCAGTTCGTGTAATTCATTTTGATTGAGATTGATAATTGTGTAACAACCGAAACTAGTATCTCACTGTTCTCAATAAATGTGGTTGTGACTACTTCAAGTCTTATTATTCATTATGGATATCGTCCACATTATCACCTTCACCACTTCTAAGAAAATTCATTAATAATGATTAATTAATATCGATATCATGTTATTAATACATTCTGTTTATTTGGCATATTGACTGACTTTACAAAACTACCCACTGCATTTATTTCCATGCGTATTCAATATTGAAGTTTAAACGCCTCATAGGCTAGGCGTTTAAAAAATGGCAGTCATTGACTGTAATACTACTCAGTCATTATTGAATACATAAATTAATACTAATTTATTAGTAAATAATTGGCTGTCATGAACTGTGAATCATAAACTAGTCAATCACAGTCGTCTATTTATGACGCATAGCCTCTGATACGCTTCGTTCGTGGACTGCCTTTTATCTCAAATTATTTTGGAAGATGTTACCCTTATACCCCTGTCTTACTGAAGACTCTTATATCTTATCAATGTACTTTAATTCAATACTAAGCTACTAGTGGCTGTTCATTGTCAGCTAGAGTTATTAGATTAGACTCCTTACTGCGTTTAGTATCTAACAGTTGCCTAAACTGTGCCACAGTCGCATGAAGCTCCAACTGTATGTTAGCAGTATGTACAACCAATTCTAAAGCATGTTTAAACCGCGCTTGACCTTGACGTAAATTTTGAGGCACCAGTACACCAAACCACTTAATCGGGTCTTGAATTGTTGGTCCGCTTCCTGATTTTTCTTCTTCGTCATCCGCATCTAAAAGTGGCCTTTGCTCTTCTGACTCTCTGCCGTCTGTTGTGCGCTTCTTTAGTGCCTGCTGGGATCGCTGTTTACTGTCATCGGATGTTGGTGACGACAAAGAGACTCGTTCCAATTGCAATGAAATGATATTTTCCAATGATGAATCGTTGTTTGAATCTAGAATCAAAAAGGAAATAGTATCAATTATAATTCTTTATTTAACACTTTACATTCACACAAAATATTATCAACATAAAAACACAGTCATAGTAATAAAAATGCAGAATGTGAAGTTAAGAAACTCCGAGGAAGAACTGTATGAAAGTTAAACTTCAACTTTACATTATTGGATTTCTTGTTCCATAACGATCTGTGTTGTTGATGTTAACTTTTTGCTGTAAATTTATCTAGGCTGTCTAGGATGCCTTGATGATGGGTTTCAGCAACTCGAAAACGTTCGGCCAAGTGTGACTACATTTATTACATATTCACAATCTAAAACTGACTGCAAATTGTCGTTAAACTTACAAAAAAAGTTAATATTTAACTTTACATTTTAAGTACTCTAATATCAAAACTGACACTGTACAATTGAGTATATGATTTTCACTCAATTTTACTGGAGATGGAGGAATGCATTTCACTTCTGAAAAGAAGCTTCGTCAGCCTGGACGAATTTTTTTCAGAAGTGAAATGCATTCCTCCAGTATCTCCAGTAAAAGTGAGTGAAAACCATATACTTAATTGAAATACAGTGTCAATTTTGATATTAGACTATTTAAAATGTAAAGTTAAAGTTCAACTTTCATACCGATTTTACATTTTACATTGCATTCACTCTACGCTTTCTTTAGAGATGTTAAAGAACTTTTCCATTCTGTAATTAATGTAGCAAGATGTCGAATTCTACAGTACTACTTCAGTAGAATTCGACATGAGCCATGTTGTGGGAAACATGGTGAGCCTACAATTACAGGTGGAATTATTTACGGTATTTATTCTGACAAATTTACAACGAGTGTGAAGGTGCAACAGACTCAAGTCCAAAACTGCTCCCTTCACAAATTTTGAGTATTTTACATTGTCCAAAACATTGAGGTTAACACAGACTAAAAATTTAAGATATGCTTGAAACCACTCGAAAAATAATGAGATGAATCTTCTCACTTTACCACTATTAATTTAAAAGTTCACTTGAAACACTAAAAACAGTTCAAAATAGTTTATAATATTAAATTTTTATAAAATGTAATATTGTGATAAATAAAACAAGATGTTATCGAATTCTACTAAAAGAGTGCTGTAAAATTCGACAAAAACTTGTTTTATTTATCACATAGAATGTTTTATTGCCAATAACAAAAATATACACAACTATATATCATTATTATGCATTGTAAACATGGCTATTCTAAGACATACAAAACAATGTAGACAATATGAACAAAGTAAAAAATACTAAACGCAAAGAAATCAAAGATTTCCGTCCGCGTTCAGGAATTTATAAGAATAACAACAAACATTGTTATTACACTTTATTATAATTCCACCTGAAATTGGAGGCCCACCCTGTTTCCCTGAACATGGCTCATACGACAAGGTGGAACTACTCGTAATGGTCTCCCCACCAATACAAGCCATACGATTGTTATTATTCATTTATTAGCTCTTTGAAATTTCAAAGGAATGTATAGATTCTCCTGGGGCAACATCCTTAATTAATGAATGACAATATTTATAGACATGATTTTGACATTTTATCAATATTGACAATAATCAATTTGACAATAATGATAGGAATGAAATGAATATTACGGGCTAGCAATCTTTTGGGATTTATTTGAAGTAAGTAAATACACATTAAAAGGAGATAAAACACAAAATTTTAGGAGAGATGCAGATACACAACACGACACACCTTTAAGAGACCTTAGACATTATTCTATACTACTTAGGACAAGCTAGATCTCTTCAATATTATTTATAAAATATGTGGTAAATTGATAATATTAATTTATTTACTATTTCTATAAGCTGATATCAATAATGATTTAATTTTACCCTCGAAGGTTTGTGCCCTGTGCACGGTAACAAGAGGCGCTACATCAGCACCTTCCCCAGGAGTGGGCAGTTGTAGTGAAGACACATTTCGGTTACCCATTATGTAACGCGCCTTGGCAAGGTCAAGGCTTCCTGCCTTCACCGATTTTTCCAGTTCAAGTTTGGCAGCTATCAACTCATTCATAAGTTTCAGTGCTTTCAATGCTCGCTTGTCGAGTTCAGCATCGATTTCAGTCATCTCACGACTATCTGGAGTTGCCATCTGAAACAGAAATAATAATAGTTCAAACATAATTTTCACAAAAAAGAACCTCACAGTGGACCAGCGTATATACCACAATTCAACAGCATGTGTTTGATTTATGATGTTGATTATCCCCAAATATTGGATGCTTCAAGTACTTGGTCACTTTAAATTGGATTGCATCCAATACTTGATAACCACCAGAAATTATGATCATTATATGAAATCAAACACAAGTTGAAGAACGGTGTTTTGACAGATTGGAGCAGCCTAAATTCCACAGTATTTATTCATGTTGGGATGTGATTAACTTTGAGTATTTTATGCTTCACTTTGCAAGCAACCTGATAATTTTGTCCCAACACCTAGATGATGAACTCACCAATAAGGTAGCAAGTGATTATTGGTGGGAGATCAAGGACTTTGTATTTTGAGAATGAATGTAAGGCCCGGACATAATGAATGCTGTAATATACAGGCCAGGATTTATTTGAGCCTTAAAGGGTGACTGATTGCCTTCATTAAGGGCGGAGTTAGGACTCTTGGTCCTCTCTTCCACTCAACCCTAAATAATCAATGTGAGAATATGGGTGTGGTGAGAAACATTAAACATATTTATGTCAATTTTCTATAAATGGGTTGATAGACATATCACACTCATAAATACATGTCCATATGTAAGAAACGTATCATTAATTTTTTCAAATCATAATCAACAAATTTTCAATTTAACAAAACCACAAACAGTGATGCTAGACAATATGGCTTTTGATGCAGCCTACCTTTAAGAAATTATTTGAGCGTGAAATATAAAGATAATACAGAAACTACTGGCTCAAAATATTCAGTTCTCAATGAATTTTAGTAGTTCATTCATAATTATTACAGTACTCATAGATGTCCAAAACTCAGTTAACCTACAAACTAACCTAGAATCCGATATGAGGAAAGAGTTTTTGTAAGCAAACATCAGCTGATTGCTGTCAGAACAGATTTTTGATTGATGCTACCAAAATTACGGTACCAAAGTTTTTAAATATCCGTTGATGAATGCACGTGAATTTTTCAATGAGATTTATTTATTTGTGATTTAACATTTTATAAAATACTTCTTATTTCACTTTAAACATAAATTCTTATTCACTTTTGACTGATGAATGACAAGGATTTGAATAGCCCGCCACATACTCACATGTCCAGCGAATTGACATTTGATACAGGTGGCGGTAATCTTTCTAGATTCTGGATGTGATGATGATGGAGGATAGAGATAGTGTTGATGTTGATTGGTGTGTTGTATTAGGTTTGAAGTTGATCATGGGTCATGGGTTCTATTAGAATTAAATTGTTAATGTAGTGCAGAATGTGTGAATGTTTCACCACGTTTCTTCAATAAGTGTTTAATATTTCCAGTGAATAATTCTTCTTTGAGCTATGAAACATGTGCGAAATGCGATGTGACACACATAACCAACAACTTTATCATGGGCCTAATTGAATGCACCAACCTAATTTTAAAATATTCATTTATCAATACTGCTTCAAAAAATCGCGATACTAAAAGGTTCAGCTCAGTGTTTGAGTGATTCTTCATATGATGTGATAGTTGAATTGTTTGAACGTCATGAATCAAGTTTCCAATGTAAATGGAATTTCTGATGGTAGCAGTGAAATTTCAATAGTCGACAGAAAACCAATTATTACATGTAAGTCATACCTTTCCGATTTCAGTTCTTCATCTAATATTTTATTTAATTCGGTTGTTTTGTAACTAATTTACCCGTTGCTTTAGTTAGGTTAACCTTGACATTGACGTTTCGTATCAGTAGTAGCAAGGTTGTTACAGTTCCTATCATGATAAGCGTAAACATTCTATTATCTTATTCACATTTCCGAATTGTGTTTATAGATTTTACTGAGAGGACTGTACTGGAGTGACTAACTTTTGAAATAGCTACCGAACCGTTCACTAGAACTAGAATCAATCCGGTTATCATTTAAACTTTCGTGAGTCAAAACATTGAACATACGGAACTGCAGCCACATTTTCTTCCAGATTTTTATCACTTTACCTCAAGCAGCAAATATAACTTGCACTATTCCAATGCAATCTCAATTATGAATCATTAATTTCAGGATTTTTACAATGACAACTTGAAATATTTTCACTAGTATAGATGTGATGTAATACCTCTGCCAGATCTGTGCAGATGAAATCGTTACCGGCAAGTTAGAGTAAATGTATAAACTATCCCTTGAAGAATTGCCTACGTCTAGGTTGTAACAGCAAGAGAAAGTGAGAAGAAGAACTAACTTTGTTGAATTGAACACAGATTCAGTTTACAACAATAAATTAAACTCACTCCTGTTTGGTTTCCTTTAACAATAATTTTCAAAATTCTATTCATTATTTCCAATCACCTTCTTCGTAAGAGTATGCTCCGTATTTTAGATGTATATTTATTTGTTTTTTTTTTAATTAAAAGTATGTGATGATTTCTTAAGCTCTTTTGGCCTAAACTCAATCATAATACAACAGTTGCGTATAATCTTTTTTTTCTGAGGATGAAGCCCACATAGGTCTGAGACCTGTGCGTGGGTAATGAATTAGATGATGGAGACTGATGAGTTGGACCTACAGTTTTAGGTCGGTTCCGAACCACCGGGAAGTGATTTTACTGCAGAGAACAGTCTTTTTTGCTGGCCAATCCAATCGGCCACCCTTTCAAAGATGGCCCGGGAGTTTCTTAGCTTATCTCTGATTGAACAGATACCTGTTACGGCACTCGGCTATCACTTCCCACTTCCCTATCATAGATTATGCAACGATTTTATCATGGCAGCTTCTAAGCAACTCGCTTCGCTTGTGTTCTAAACATTTCACGAGTTGCATTAAGGCGAAATACAGTCGTCACATACAATATTTTATCTCCGACTACCAATAAATTACTTTTAACTTACAATGCATGATTGCTCTCGACAGTTCCAATTTCAAATCCAGTTTGATAAAGAAATGTTTAGATTAGCTGATGTGACTAACGCATAACATTCATTTCGACACTGTTTTGAAGAAATTATGAATTCTGATTGGTCTAGATTAATGGCATACGTGTTAAAATAGCATCATTGTACAACTAGTTTGATAATAATCAATGGAATAAAGTAAGTTGTATTGACAAGTAGGAAAAATAAAGTAAGGTTTATTAAGAATAAAGTAAGCTATATTAACGTAGCCATAGATAAACTATTAGTAAGGTTGAGTGGTTGTTGAGGTTGCAGTTCGATATCCCATCCAGTGATTTAATCGCGATGGAAGTATCGATACTGTATTGCTTATCAACGCACCTGTTTTGTATCATCCGAATGATACAAAACAGCTGATAACGTGGTACGTTGCGTTTTAACGACACATTTACATTAGCACTAGTACAACACACAAAAATATTGATGTGTTAATAAAAACAGTTTTAGGAATGCTTAGGGGTAAAGGTATCGAATAAAAGCCTACGAATTTTTCAACTTTTGATGGTCTCATGTTAAAGTATTTTTGAAGGCGATAACAAATAATACAACGTTTTTGAGTAGAAATACCTAGAAAAGCTGCTGAAGCATGGTCGGTCTGTAACGTTTCCATTCGCTACTCGCTTAGCTAGTAACAATCCCAATATAATTGACCCTTAATTAACCAAACTCAACCTAACCTAAACGACAACAAAGAGAACACTACCGATCCAGATAGATGTTGAAAATGAACAAATTACGTTTCAGCCTACGTTAGTAAATATTTATTTATTCTATATTGAAATTTTGTTGATGTTCTATTTTTTTGTTTATATTATTGTGAAGTTAACAATAATAAACTACATTATGTTCACGATACGATTCCAGACATCAATTAATGCGATAAATTGCTGTTTCATACAGACACTTTGATACGCAAAACATTTGATACACAATTCCAATCGATGGTATGAAGTATCGATATTATCAAGTATCGAAACTCGTGCGCTTATTTTACTGGATCGAACTGCAGCCGTTGTGGTGATTAAAAATGCCTTATTGGTTACCGTTTTCAAATGTTTAAAGTGGAGGTTTCTGTTTGTAGATGCTGGTGATAAAGATCTGTTTGTGACTCTTGAGCCAACTCTAGCGTCATCACTTCCCCAAGAGCCGACAGAATGGAGAAGAGCCTACGGCAGAGCGGTGAAATCGGTGCACGTGGCCGCTTCTTTTGTTCCATTCAGCAAAGAGGACATTCCTCAAGATGGAGACTACTGCCTCATTCAGCAGCCGGTCTTCCACACCTATTGGACACAATGTTCGGTCAGTTTCACTAAAATAGCTATGTGTAACTAGAGCGAAAAGTGGGGTATTTCTGCACCGAGATAAATAGTTTTTTCCATGAGTGAAAAAAGTTTCTCAAGTGTAGAAACAATAATTTGCGCTCGAAGTACAGATTAAATTTTTCCAACAGTAATGTAAAAAGTAATTTAAACAGAACAAGACAGGACATATATAACCTGACAATTCCTCACATAACCTATCTTCGAATCAAATCGATTTCAACAACAACTACAGCTGACTGTTTTTGCGTAGCTGAAGAGTAGCCAACCTATCTTTGAATGCAGAATAGGTTAAATGAATTAATAAATAGGGAACCTGCGTATTACATGCTCACTATTTTGTGTTGTTAGGTTGCAAATCTGGAGTGCGAAAAGTACTTTCGCGCACTGGAATTTACTTTTCTGCACTGGTGCTGGAATAGACTATTTTGCGTGCTACAGTTAGTGCAAAAATAGGCACGTTTTCGGGTCACTGTAGGAAAAAAATATTTTTTACGTTTTTGAACCCAATGTCGACAACAGAGATATTGTTAAATTTCATCTATCATAAATAGAATTTACTGTCATTTTCATCACAATAAACATTCTCATTTAAACGATTCATACAGTATATAATAGAAAAATTACATTATAAAAAATTAACTATTTTAAATTGTTACACTATTTTTCCTAGCCCTCACCAGAAAAGCAAAAACTTGTGATCCAGGAGGGAGTTCGTGACCTTTTCTTTTGAAGTGCTCTATAGCAAAACAGGAATTTGACAATGTAGATATGTAACCAATCAAGAGAAAAATCAATATAAAGTAGTACATGTTATTACAATTGAGTATATTCACAAACCGAAGACAGATATTGGAGTTATAGCTTGAAATAAACATTATGGCCTACCTGATCATTAATCTCGTAAAGCACATTTTGAGGAGTCGAAATCATATTCTTATTAATAGATAATAAACATCTCTGATGGTTCAACATGTAATGTCAATTATTAACACACGAGATACTATAGTTTCGACTGTTACGTCATTTCCAATCTCAATTAAACTACTTATTGTAAGATATATTAATGAATCTATAAACTATAATATACGAACTTCTTCACGTTGTCCTCTGTCGACAAAACTAGAGAAAATTGGGAATTGAGGGAGGAGAGAAAGAAAAATGAAGGAGAAAAGAAAGAGAAGGGAAAATGGAAAAGAAGAAGAACTTATTGTATAAGATATATTAATGTATCTTTAATATTAAATTTTTTGGTGAATTTAACGACTTGCAGTCAATTTTTAATTAAGAATAAGTAATATTTTACTCCCTCTCTAGGTCGAACGTTTTCGAGTTATGGAAACTTACCTTCATGGCATCCTATATCGGCGATGTTAGTTTGTTGGTTAGAAGAATACAAAAACCGAATCAACTTTTGCAGAACATATCATTCTAGCTGGACACACTTTTACTGACATCAGTACCAACCTACACATTCTACATATAAAATCTAAAGAACATGAACTCAACACCTTGGAACTATTAGAAATTTACAAACACACCACACACAATAAACAAAACATCCTCAATGAACAATTAAATTTTTAATTTCGCAAACGTTTTGACCACATACAAAAACCACAATTCTTTAAACCATCTCCGATCTAGGATGCCTTGAAGATGAGTTTCCTTATCTCGAAAACGTTCGGCCTAGAGAGTGAATAAAATATTACTTATTCTTATTTAAAAATTGACTGCAAGTCGTTAAATTCACCTAAAAAGTTAATATTAACAACGCAGTTCGTCGTGGAACAAGAAATCCAGTATCTTTAATATTGTATAAAACTCTTCATGTTGTCCTCTGTCGACAAAACTGGAAAATAAGGGATTGAAGAGGGAGAGGAAGAAGAATGAGGTAAAGATAAAGAAGAAAAAAATATGGAGAAGAGAAGAAGAAAATGTTGAAAAAGGAGAAGCGGGATAAGAAAAAAGTCTAATTGAATTTGTAAATAGGTTATGGAAATAAATTAAATCAGGATGTCCTTATTTAATTTAATCAACCAACCTGTTAATTAATATAGATACCGTATGATATTATTGTTAGATCTTCCCTATTATGTTGTAACATATTCATGAACCAACTTTGAGGCTTCTTCAACTCAAGGGGAGACATGAAAAGTGAGGAATAATTTTCAAGTCTCTCCAGAGTAGGGGAAACATTAAGTTAGGTTCATAAATCAATAATTGCAACATCTAAAATAAAAAAAAATGTTGTGGTTACTCTCATGCTAAATAATAATAATAATAATATTAATAATATCGTGTGACCTGGCTGGCTCAGGTCTAGTGTCAGAGTTATCAGGTAATAATTCTCATGCTAAAATTATTTTACACAGATTTGTTTTTTAACGGAATAAAGGCTATTCATTCGAGTTTGCTCCAAATTTGTTATTACACACTCTTCGAATTGAAATAAATTCTTTGTTATTTATGTAATGAAAGAATAAAATATGTAAGTTGAATAATGTTTTTTTACTATTAGTAGTTATTACTAATGTAGGTAGCCTATCTTGGAAGACAATTTTGCTCATGCGTGTCACCAATTTATGTAGAATATGAACTATTGTAATAATGAATTGCTTTTATTCTATGCAATGACTCAACCCAATAGTATTTTAATTGAAAGTTATTAAAACAGTCTATGAATATTCATAGAGAAGCTTGCTTAAAATGAATAGAGATTGTTTAATATATGTCCAATTAGAATAATCTTATAATATAATGATTATGCAGACTATTTTGTTCATTTTCAAAAATATTTTACATTCATTACTAATAAATAGATTGAAAGTTAAATTAGAAATATCGTGTCATTTTCATATTTTGTTAGTATTATTTTATATTTATTTATTTAAAACATACATAAAAAATGAAGAAATAAATAAACAAATCCAATATTACACAAAAGTTTCAACATAATTTAATTGCAGTTTTTAATTCTGGGGACTCTTATTTTTGTATTGTTTAATTCTTTGGCTTTAAATAAGTTCTGAACTGTTCGTTCTACCTCGAAGTTATAATTTTGGCTTCATTACTAATTATTGGGAATAGGGTTTTTCAAAAAGTATTTGGGTATCGCAATGCATTTAAAATTGATTAGGTTATTGGATTTCTTGTTCTACAACGATCATCGTTGTTAATGTTAAATTTCTATTGTAAATTCAACGACTTGCAGTCAATTTTAATTTTGAATAAATAATATTTCTACTCACTTTTGGCCAAACGTTTTCGAGTCATGGAGACTCATTGACTGCAAGTCGTTGAATTTACAATTGAAAGTTAACATTAATTAGAATTAGGTGTTTCTAGATGTGATCCTCTTCTATCAGTACATCAACGGTATATCAATAGCGTTTATTAGTGATACAATGAGAATACCTGAAATTGGCCACAATAAATATATAGAAATATAAATTATAAGGATACATAATGTAGTTATTTGTGAAACATTTTATGGTGTAATCTACTGTTGAGTGAATGCAATCTTGAAAAAGCTTTTTTCCAAGACGAGAATAAAACTATTCAAGAACCATTCGTCTAGGTATAACTGACTTGGACATGTATAAATTTATTTTGAAATAATCGGTATTTATTAATGTTTTTTTCATCCACTTCTTTATGTTTTATAAAATGTATTTTTTTCAGGATGTCGATACCTACAAGATGACATTGCGAGATGACATCGATTCTTGGATGAAAACTCTTGGCAGATACAAAATAACTGATTGGATGATTGTTGTCGTTGAAACGTACGATTTTAGGAAAACAAATAAACTGCTGCCAAGAACAACCGTTTTGGATAAAATTAAAAACGACTTCGGAACAAAACATGCTGACAGGTTTGTCGATAATTCGGTCATACTTTTTTTGATGATGCCCACATGAGTCTGAAGCTTAGGTAGTGAAGTGAAAAATGATGACACATAGATGCCATCAATTATGACTCAAAAAATGCAGGAACCGAACCCGTGACCGCCTACATAGTTCAACATTGACTGGTTCAACATTATGAAGCTGTTCATGAAAGAATAGGACAATTTGCATCTAATTATAACAATGACAATTAAACGTATAATGATGTCGGTTCAGTAATATTCCAACAAAATATCCGGAAAACTAGGATTTTTAAAACCATATAGTCATGAACCGTAGCAGGTACATGTTCAATCAGATTGAGATAAGCTACAAACTCCTGGGCCCTCTTTGTAAAAGGGTGACCGATTGGATTGGCCAGCAAAAAAGATGTAAAACTGCTGTAAAACCAATTCTTGGAGTCGGAACCAACCTACAGTAAAACTGTAGGTCCAACTTATCAATAACCATCATCCAATTCATTACCCTCGCACAGGTCTCAGACCTATGTGGGCTTCATTCTCAGAAAAAGATGTTATTGTAGTTAAATTTAAGCTCTTAAATATTCTGTTTTTGTCATAAATTATTTAAAAGAATCAACAGATTTCAAGCTTTTATTTATCTACTACAAAAGATGGAAACATTCGAACGTCAATAGAAAGTTTTAAATTTTAGGCAGCCTGGGTTCCAATTATGATCGCATTAGTGCCTATGTTTGCCTGTAGTAAATGACGATGTCAACACAGGACCGATCATTTCGTGTGCAATTATTAGAAAAATTAGCAAATATTGCAATTGGCAATCGCAAAGCCTGAAACATGTTTGTTTCTTTTCAAATTGATTGTATACTTGTAATTATTGTTGTATTAATATTGACATGTTACTGTTTGGATTAGTACCTTAGTATTCACAAGCCTGAGTTACGAATATATCATCTTATCTTATAAACAACTACGCCAATGCGGCCGTGATTGGAACTTCTACTCTGGTTGATTAAAATGTTAAATTTTCCTCTTTCCATGATCGTAAGAATTAGGTTTCTATATTTTGTAGTTTGGAAGAAATAAATTATTGAAATCTGTTCCATTTTTTTTGAATAGGCCTGTATTTTTTTGAAGTAGTGAAAATAATGTGTGATTCGTATGCTGTAAAAGCCTAACATGATGTTTAATGTTATATGTTGTAGGTGTTTGTCAGTTATCAATCCATTAAAATCTGAGTCAAGGTCGGCGGGTTCATGGCGAGGCCTCATGGTGAATATGAGGCTTCTGTTGTTATCAGCCTATGATAAGACATTATTACGCTTTGAGGAGGTGATACGTGAACAACGTGAGAAAAGAAATCAACCGGGATGGAGCTTTTGCAAATATTTCCTATTGCAGGTGTGTATGTATGTTATCTGTACAATCACTTCTATTTATAATTCAATTATTTTTCAAGCTGAAATAAGCTGTCTTTTGGATTTTGGTGTAATCTATCCAAAATTATCATTCTTCGTCAGTTTCTCTATCAGACGGAGTTGGGATGTCGTTCTACATTAGACCCAGTTCAGACTGCAATTTCGGTTTTTTTTTGTTTTTTTTTTGGGATTACGTCTTGGAGACTCCAGTTAAGGAGTATAAGACAAGTCAGATTAACAAAAATATACAATCTTATACACTAGTTACCATAATTGCTCTATTAATTACTTGAGGGGAGGCTACATTTTGATGTGGAAGGAACTCTTGTACACTATAAAAAGCTTTATCAACTAAATATTTTTTCAGTTGTTTTTTAAATACTTCTATATTTTCAAGACTCTTTGAAAACTGCGGTAGCTTGTTGTAGTTTCCTACCAATATAACTAGGTTTCTGTTTGAATAAGGTACGGTACTATTGTGACTCACCAAGTGAAAATCTCCTCGGCTTCTTGTATTATAATCGTGTGCGTCAAGATTTTGGTTAATATCATTCGTTTTTACATACAAAGTAGCTTCCTACACATATAAACAGGGTATAGTTAGGAGACCAAGTCTCTTGAACAACGGCCTACATGAATCTAATTTATTTACTCTTTCCCTACACCTAACAGCTTTCTTTTGGATCTTAAACACCCTATCGAGGTTTTGTTTTGATGAATTACCCCATACTAAGATAGCATACCTAATATGTGACAGTAAGAGCCCATGGTAAGCTGTAAGAAGTAACTTTTTGTGACTTAATCCAGCGAGCTGGCGCATGTACAACCGTACACTGTTATACGGTTTATATGATCAGCAGACGGATTGTATGAATATAAACATTTTTATACATGCACTAAACCGTTACTGAAAAAATCCGAACCGAAAACGTATTGCCTGAAGAGGGTCTTTCAGTGTAGTGTATTCCAATATTTATATTAGTGAATTTAGTAAGCTATAGTTTTGGAAAACTTTGCATGAGTCACGATAAAACTGGGCGAGTTTACTAGCTAAAAAGCTAGTGATTAGCAACCCTACAAGCCGACTCACCTTCTCCCACTACATGCCTTACTTCTGAGACCAAGCTATGTAGTCAATGTAGTCGAGACGTTATTTCTGCATTGAATGAGTAGAATTCGGATTGTATCCTTAATCGTTGAATGTGCTTCATCAAGCTTAGTTAGGATGTAGTATATTTAATTTGAGCAACTCTAATCTGATGAATCTGATACATGCCTTACTTCTGAGACCAAGCTATTTAGTCAATGTAGTCGAGACGTTATTTCTGCATTGAATGAGTAGAATTCGGATTGTATCCTTAATCGTTGAATGTGCTTCATCAAGCTTAGTTAGGATGTAGTATATTCAATTTGAGCAACTCTGATCTGATGAAACTTTTGTAACTTAATTCTTTTATGTTTTTCAAATTATAACTTGTATTCATTTATTTCACAGGAAGAACTAGCTTTTGTTCTTGAAATGCTGGGAATTTATGAAGAAGCCCTTGTGCAGTATGATGAGTTGGATGCTTTGTTTACTCAATTTGTGCTCAATTCAAATTTTGGAGGTAAGTGTGAACTTTCTATTCTAATCTCTGAATCTATAGACGTAAATTACCAAAAATATTGTTGTATATCTGATTTCTAAACTGCAGAAATAATCTCTGTTTTCAGTGGGATGTTCTTTAGCTTAAGTTCATACTTAATATTTTTTATCAGTAAATGATTAGTTTGTTGTAGATTATTATATTTTAATTCTTGTGCCATTGTTATATAATTTCATTTCATTTCATTTATTGGCATATACAATCTATTTTACAGTATACCCTGTCAGAACAGGTGCCTCGTCAATTTTTAATAATTAATGGCCAAAATAACAAACACTATGTACAATAAATATCATCATCCATGGAATCTTTGACACAATAATAACATTTATCCACTAATAAGTTTCGTAAATATATTTTCAAAGTTTTAACTGTAAATTTAGTAAAATCAATTTTTAATTTATTAAATAATTTCATTCCCATATAATATGGAGACTGCGCAAATAAATTAAGCCTATGAGTTGGCAGTTTGTAATTTTTTTATTCCTAGTGTCATGTTCATAACTACTTTGTCTCATTTTTCAGATATTCCAGAATGGTTGGCAGGATTTCAAGGCCCACTGCAGACCTGGCCAGGTCTCACTTTGAAACATAAAGTGAATAATGAGCTCAGATCGTTGATACAAAAGAATAAAATCTCTCTGCTACAGTTTCGTAGCTATTTGTTTTCCAGACAGTGTTCAATGCTTCTTTTCTCATTCAAACCCTGGGAGGTAAGACGAATCTACAATTATTTTTTTAAAATATTTCTGTTTCGCTGATTTTCATTATTTTAGTAAGTGGTGTAGATAGAGAATAAGGAAGTTGATTTTAGAATAAATTTATTCTATAATAATAATAATTATAATATTGATAATTTGCTGTTATGTTTAAGGTTTAAACCTTGAACATAATAAACCTTTACATAAACAATTATTATGGATAATAATCCATAATTATTATGGATTATAATAATGATAATAATTATTATTATTTGGAAGTTTAATACTCATAGATGTATTGATTCAGAAAACAATTCATAGCATAGTGTGTAATTTATATAACATTTTAAAATACGATAATTTGCAATTACTTCACTGATACTATGACTCGCTATTAACTATTACTGTGACTCATAACTAACGTCGTCATAATTAGTGCAAGGAGTTAATTTTAAAATCTATCTGTTAATAGATCGAGGAATTCATTACAAGTTAGTTTTCAAGTAACTAACAATTTAACAAACTGACAAATATACAGAAACAGAATTTATTAATTTGAATTCCTCAAAGTGCTATTAATTCATCGATTTCCATCAGCTATTCAATGCTGTTGTCAATATCCGCCATTGCGGAAGTATTCAGTATGAATTAATAGCACTGTGAGGAATTCGAAATTAATAAATTCTGTTATTCATTACTTCACCGACTTGACAAGATTATTGTACTGATAGGCTCATTAGCTTATCACCTAAAAACAATAGGCTACTCTTTTGGATTATACCAGTAAATGAGATGCTATTAAAAGATTAACATTCATCAAGGTTAAATGAATATCAAAGTTCATAAGTGATTCACTTCAAAGAATGATAGTATTCTAAATCTGGACTAGTTTGGGAAAATTACAAAGCTATTAAAATTAGAAATTTAATGTAGCATGTAAGGCCCATTTCAGACAATACGGTTTCGGATTGCGTTTTTTTGCCATATCGGTTTAGTGGCGCATGTATAAGATTGTGTAGTGTTTACACAATCCGGTTGTTGATTGAATATTGTTACTCATGTGCCACTAAACCGATGCGACAAAAAACCGGACCGAGACCGTATCTTCTGACCAGGGTCTGAAACAGTTTTCAAGTTTCAAATGTTTCAGGTTGAATGCCAAATATGTTAATGTAATATAATGTTAACTTTTCATGTGAAATTCAACGACTTGCAGTCAAGTCGACTTTGAATGCAAGTCGTTAAATTTCACATGAAAAGTTAATATTAACGCAGTTCGTCATGGAACAAGAAATCCAGGAATGTAATATAATGGTTGAGTTCAAGGGAGGCTCGAATTTTTTAACGTGTATGATTTGATTAGATCAATCAGACGCCTCCGGTTACATTTACCAGTTACCGGTGAGGCTCCCGTGACTCTACCAATGTAATAGCATCTCATCCATTTTTCTATTTGTTCCAGGTGGCACAAAGAACTCTTCAGTTTCTGCACAACTGCATCAATGAATTGAACATTCTTGAAGTGATTCGACCTCCAGGAGCTGTGGCCTGCTGGGTGTTTCTCTGCTGCAGGGAAGTTCTACAAACCTGCGAAAAATTCAACGATAGTGGCCAAATTGAAGCTTACAGTTTATATACAGCTGCACTTTGGGCCTATGCTCGTGACAAGGTATTTATGGGGTTTGAATCTAAAACGATTCAAATAAAATATACAAAATTCAAATAAAATATTTTGAAAAGACTCATCCCTCAACACAAGCGCTTGCTTACAGAGGGATGAACCATTTAAATTGTAATTTTGATCACAAACATTTTCATATTTCAAGCTGTTATTTATGGCTTATAATTATGTTATTGTTAAGAGTTAATATTGTTTTATTTTAAGTTCTTTTGTGATTTTATATACAAATGCATTGTATTCATTGATTGGTTCAATAAATTTATTATTTATTATTTATTATTATTATTTAATGAAAATACAATATTTGAACATAATAAAACCTTTGGTTACTGTCAATGATATGAAACGTTATAATACAAGAATAGAAAACAAAGAAAAAAGAAAACAAATGAAAGCCCTGAGAAAACCTGTTCATGTTGAATATCTAAATATTAGTACTAAATACCATTCTGTACTAGACTAACGGTATGAAAATTAATAACAAGTGCTGTAGATTCGATACTCAGGCACTTCGACTGGCAAAGTAAGGTGAATGATCGGTGACATGCAATTCTTCTGAACCGTGAACCGTCTGAATACCATACTGAATGCCATAAAATACTAATAAGTTACTAGAATATCGTTACAATAAATTACAGTTGTGTAAAGGATGATATTGTGATCTAATTTTAGACACATGTAATTGTATATTTTTGTTCAAAGGTCAAATTTTATATTTTTATCCATTACAGTATAAATGAGTGATATCAAAAAGAAAACTTGTTGATATCAACTTTTTGCAAACCTTATTTGGTCTGTATGTTTCTATATTTGTTTTATTGAGTTCTAATAAACGCAAGCCTAGATTACATTGAGCGAGTTTCTGGTTACCAGACTACGAATTCACTATCTGATAGTAAACTCTCGAGTGTAATTACTGTGTTCAAAATAGCTAGCGAGGCGTAAACTATTTTCTAGAAAAGTCTGGCTATTTACTTCCTGGCTTCTAGGATTGTTAGCCTGTAAACTAGACGTGTGTCATCGTTGTTGCTAGTACATTACCTCCGAGTATCTAAAAAACAACACGCGATTTCAACTTGCTAGCTAGATGGCTATTGAGCGAGTTGGAAAATGTGTGTATTATCACTATCGCTCTGTCTGCAGTGATAATGAACTTTAGCTGTCTTCTGTCTACAGATAGTGATTAATGTAATCGAGTCTTTGCAGTATTCGTTTCAATTTAAATATTCACTGAAGGGCTACCTTTTAAAAGTTGAAAGGAATTCAGAGATGGAGATGGTGATATAATTGAGAACTTCTAACTTGTTCTTATGAGTAGACAGAGTAGAGAAAACCCGTGTTGTATGTAGTAAATTTTTTAAAAATGTTTTTCTAATGTAATAGTGTATCGGTATCCTTGAGTCAATTGAAACACTTCATTTTTCTTTTTTCCATGACGTTTTTAAACTATAGTTTTGATGTATTTTTCAATTTTTTTCTATCTTTATATTATTAATAATGTTTCTCACTTAGTAATGCTCCTCCTGTTGCTCCTGTAATGCTCCTACTGTTGCTCCTCCTCTGAACTTGGGCTTGCTCCATATCAGAGGAGTAATTTTCAGAAATATATTATTGCTGTTTGTATTTTTGTTTCTGAAAATAAAGCATTGAATTGTATATAATATTGAATGAGTGCATAACCAGTGCCTGTTTTAGTTAATTGTATTATTGTGCCTAGGTGTTGATAACATTTCTAGTTATCGCAAGCTATGCATCTAGATTCATTTTTCTTTACTTGTTCTTAGTCTGTGATGAATTCCAATTCAATTCAATTTTATTTATTGTTAACAAAATTCTTCTATCCAAACAATATCTTTCATCCAAACATATTTTCTAATAATAATTAATATTTACATAAACATCTTTGAGAAATTTGTTGTACACCTCTTTAAGCGAACATTGTATTGAGGGATGCTGCATCTCTAAATTGTGCTTATATATAATTATGAAAATGAACAAAATTTGTCTACAACAAGAGATTCGAAAGAGATTGTGAAAATAAATATACAATTTAATTGAACTTGGTAATCGTTATTTTCAGCTGAATGAGCTCGGTGAGCTATGCGGTCTGATGCCTGGTAACGATCCAACCAGCGAGCAGCTGCATACAGTCGTCCTGCTGTCGGCGGGCATTGGCGATAGTCCGGCCACCCATCCCGCTGCTCCGTCACCCACCGACCATCTCAAGCAGGCCCTCTCCTCAAAGGAGGCCTTCAGGAAACAGTACTTGGTAAGCATTCGACAAGCATAAGAAATTGCATTTTTTTGCTATTGGGCTTTTCTGCTTATTCTGCTTGAAGTACCAATTTTTTGAAAACCTTTAGGTGATTTAACCAATTGACATAAATAAGACCCAGTTTAAAACATTATTTTCAATAGGGGAAGTGATAGCCAAGTGCCGTAACAGGTATCTGTTCAATCAGAGATAAGCTACGAAACTCATGGGCGCTCTTTGTAAGTGTGACCGACTGGATTGGCCAGCAAAAAAGACTCTGTTCTCTGCTGTAAAATCACTTCCCGGTGGTTCGGAACCCACCTAAAACTTTAGATCCAACTCATCAATCACTATCACCCAATTCATTACCCACGCACAGGTCTCAGACCTGTGTGGGCTTCATCCTCAGAAAATCTTTTTATTGTAGTTATACTCTAAATAAAAGAAAAAAATATAACGGATTCTGGAAATGTTTACTAACTTGTGATGTACTTGACAAGTATGTTTTCAGTATGTCAGAGCCCTCAGCTAACGATAAATCACACACATTTTACCTGAATAACAATTTTTTATATAATAATTTGTACAATCTGACATGATTAAGATTAATTTTTCAGTATAACTTGCGCTATAAATCCACTCACATTTATCTGATTAACATTTTTTTTTTCATAATTTTTATAATTTGAAATAAATGAGATGAATTTTTGTGCAGTATTTTCAGCTGTTGAACGGATCATCGAAATATTTTTATATTTTGTGAGCCACTTTGAATCCACACATAATCAATCTTACATAATTTTTTATTTCTCAATTTCTTTATGATACTCTATATATACTACATTTGAATAAGTTGAACAGTGTCTTACAAGCCTCCATTATAATACTGTTAATTTATCCATTCAATGGATACAAACTGAGATTTATAGTTATTTACGGTGGTTTGCAACTTAATTCATTTATCTTACTAAGTTTGTTTATCCTTGATTGCTGTAGTTAAGGATACTTATCAATTTCAGTGTTTTGAAAAATTCTTCAATATTATAAAGAATTCTTTTAATCAAATATTCCCTTTAGGCTTTCAAATTAACTTACATTATTTGACTCCTATTGAAATAAAATTATAATTATTTTATTTTAAATGTTTATAAAATTTGGCCCCATGTGAGAAATCTTGAAAAGAATATTTAATCATTCAAGTAGAAATAAATAGTCGCGAAAAATTCAAGATTATGGTGTTTCAAGCACAGTGTGTATTTATTTATTTCATGGGTGTAGATAGTTTATCTACTGCTAATATACCAATTTAACTAATTTACTACTTGTTAAATCAGTACTCACCAATTCTATTATTACTTGACTAGCAGGTTTCCCTATTCAATTGAATTAGGATATTTAAAACGTGTCAACCTATTCACAAATTTAATCTAATTGACTCTTTTTTCTTCTTCGTCTTTCCCTTATCCTCCAGCACTAGAGTATGTTTGACAGAGAATAGCATCTAGACGTTTATTATAATAAACCTTTTTAACCTTAGGTTCATGTGAGTGTTGTTTCAAAATGTTTATGTTATATGATTTTTTCTTTGTACATGCTTTGTATTGCTTTATACATTTGTATACTCATGTGTTGTACCAGTAACAAATAAAAAAATTCAAATTCAAATAGATTACTAGCATCAGTTTAAAAAGACTTCTGCTTATTGCCCTTGTTTCTTGTGTAATCTTTATTGTACTAGCTTCATATACTTTTATATGTTTCATTCGTATATAGAACAGTTTCAAACACATAGAGACTTTATACTTTAATGTTATTCAGTGGGATAAATGATCTTCTGCTGATTCTTTCTAATTCTGGTGTAAAATTATTGCTATCAATTGTTTTTGCATGATTAAAATACAAATGCCCATCTAACTTTATTTCAGATTATCACATTACATCATTCAAAAAAAGTTATTGGTTGTTTTTGATTTGTTAAACTGTCTCATGGGTTTCATTTATTTATTTTCTTTTTCTCTTTAAGTATACTTTTCTTGTTTATTTCTTTTTGAACTCACTGCTGGCGCTCAAGTTAATCTTATGCCAGTGGTGCCACAGTTTTAAACGTTTTTAGTTCTATAAAATGCATTACAGATAATATTTTTGTTTTTGAATTGTAATACTTCAAGTGTTGTAACTTTTTTTTTATCTGTATTTTGAAGTGGCAATAAAGTATTATATTATTATTATTAGTCGTCAATTTCCCATTCAAATTGGAAAACGCTAAGTACATGTATATGAGGAAGGCTAATTTATTACATTTAATATTTTTTCGGTTTTCCCAATATTTCTTCATTCTAAGAGACAGCGCCTCTCTTCTTTCCTGTGAGAATTCCACCTTTCTCCTCTTTATTGGTACCGGGGCTATTACCCATGACTCCACACACTTTCTATATAAATTTCTGTTCATAATTGTTTCTAGGTTTTAGATTTTTGTGGGCTTATTATTATTATTATTATTATTATTATTATTATTATTATTAACTAAATATTGAATCTGGTTGGTTTTCCTGATCAGGAACTGTCTGAGCTGGCGATGGGCACGTACAAGCACATTGGTCGGACGCGTTCGGCCAATCTGATTGGTCGCGACTTGTCGGCGTTCTACTGGCGCACGGGCGACCTGACAACGGCCGCCACCTTTCTAGTCATTGCGCTGCGCTCCTACGAGGAAGACCACTGGCCCTCGCTCGCCGCCCACACCCGGCTACAGCTCGTACAGTGCTATCGCAAAATGGCCGACACCGAGAGGTCTGCTCATTAAGACCATTTTATTATTAATAGATATCATCACTACTGTACCCACGGTTGCACAAACGTCCTACATAATGATTCATCATTCGTAACACTTTTATACCAAGCTGTTATGTGATTGTACCTATATACATGCTAACATTCGTATGATCTGTATATCTTGAATGGTGGAGCACATACCTTGTATAAAATGTATAAAAGTGGTACCATCATTCACGCACATGCGCCATCTTGCTATAACTCAACATAAACTAAAACAAGCCTTATATTGCCAATACTAGTCACTAATGTGAGTATTTTATAATTCTTAAAGCTAATTTACTTTTCAAACCATATAATAATATTATATTATATTCAATTTATAATATTATTATTCAATTTATAACGAGTTATGTAACTAATTTATATACTATATGTTATGCTCAGCTGATCTCAGAAATTGACCCTGTTTGATTGTAATCAGATCAAATCGTTTATTGCCCAAAAACCGAATACAAATAATATACAGTAATATTATATACAATTTCACATACAAAAAGAAATACAGTATTAATCTAGCTGTCATTGCTCAACTAACTGATCACTTTTATACCAAATAATAGTTCACTTTCATACTGAATGATGTGATGGATAGTAGCATGGTATACAAGTGGAACCACCATTATGATGGTACTTTTGTGCAACCGGAGGTATGTGTTATATGATAGATACCTTCTACTTTAATGCAAAATTTGTCTGGTTATTTTTCAGATATATTCAGGGTTTAATTAGAGGGGTTGTGCAAATCAACGCTAAAAATCCGTTAACGGTAAAGAATACGATCGTTTTTCAAAGTTACGATTGCTCTGCCATGGTTAATATATTTATGTCAATAACATTGTTGCTCACTACAAAAAAAAAACAAACATGGCCGATCTGCTTCCCATATTTAAGTGAAATGCAATATGGTTTGACATGAATCAGGTATTTAATTTTGTTGCCATAATAAAGTAGCTGGTATGACAAAAAATGCGAGACCAGTAAATGTTCATGTAGATCAGTCATAATAAAAAATGCATCACAAAACTACCTAGTGATGGAAATTAGGTTATAGTTCCGATATAACTATACTTTGCCCAACTGCTTAATATAATATACTAGCGGTACCCGGCGTGCGTTGCTACGCCAGTGGCAGCAATGAGAGGGGGCATAGTGGGCTGTGATAATGAGGAATGCGTGGGGCAGGTAGACGGGCTATGCCCAAATAAAAACACACCTAATTTTTGTACATATTTTGTAACAATATATTTTCAGGAATTTTATTAATTGTACATGTTTTAAAAAAAATATAAATTGTAAATGGATATTGATATTGAGATTGATATTTACAAATAATGATAAATTGAGTGACAATTTCAATGATATAGAAATAATATAATATGAATACATAGGGTAAACTTTTTAGTATTTTATACATACATACATACATACATACAAACATACATACACTCGCGGAAAAAATGGGGGAATTCGAACTCCCAAACTTCACAGGAACTATCTTGGGACTATTCTACATTGTGCCAGAAAATTTCATCGAAATCGCTTCAGCGGTTAGGACACAAAATATCAAAGTATAAGTATGCCCCCCTCCCCCCCGGAGAAAAAAATGGGGGGCTTTGAACTGCCAAACTTCACAGAAACTATCTTGGGACTATTCTACATTGTGCCAGAAAATTTCATCGAAATCGCTTCAGCGGTTAGGACACAAATTATCAAAGTATAAGTATGCCCCCCTCCCCCCCGGAGAAAAAATGGGGGGCTTTGTACTGCCAAACTTTACAGAAACTATCTTGGGACTATTCTACATTGTGCCAGAAAATTTCATCGAAATCGCTTCAGCGGTTAGGACACAAAATATCAAAGTATAAGTATGCCCCCCTCCCCCCCGGAGAAAAAAAATGGGGGGGCTTTGAACTCCCAAACCTCTCAGGAACCATCTCAGAACTATTCTACATCGTCACTGAAAATTTCATTGAAATCGGTTCAGCGGATTCTGTGTTCAATTAGGACACATAAATATTAAGAGGTACAGTAGCCTACGTTTTGCCCCCCAGAAAAAAATGGGGGGCATCATGAACTCCCAAACTTCACAGGAACCATCTCAGGACTATTCTACATCGCCCCTGAAAATTTCATTCAAATCGGTTCAGCGGTTTCGGAGTTTACTGGGAACATACATACAAACATACATACACACATCGCCTTTTATATATATAGATAATGGCCGATCGGGCAGACAAAGAGATTGCAGAGAGAAGCTGCCATCCAAAGATGTTGTATAGAAATAAAAAAATGTATAGTCATTTTTTAATATTTCATTAAACTTGTTTATTGTGATTTAATTCATTTATTTAATTAACTGGGTCATTTCTGTACCTTCATATGCTGTGTTAAATATCTCACTGAATTTGGCAAGAATTCAATCATTCTAATCTCTTTGTTGTATGATTGTACGACATTCTCCTATGTAAGTGTACAAGTGGCTTGAAACTGATTGTTGTAGTTTTTAGGGTTAATGGATTTTTAGCGTAGATATATATCTACTGCTCTTTTCTTATTATCAAAAGCTGTTATTATTAGAATTTTCCTTGAGAACCCTGAATGTCTGAGGTATAGATGATCATTTTTAGATCAAATAGCCTTTTTCCTGTTTCCCCTCTTTTTTGGTTCAATTTTTCCTTTCTGTCATAAATATATTTATCCCTTTCCTTCTTTATAAAAATCTCTACATAATGTGTAGTACATATGTATTATATTTTTATCAAATTCCTGACCTTTTTTAAGTTTATCTAATTTATGACAGAAATGTCCAAGAGGAGGAGGAGGAGGAGTATAATCTTTTTAGTGACTTATATGGAATGACTTGTATTATACCAATCTATTCATATTAACTTATGTAATCTGTTCATGCTATTCATATGCTGAATTTCTCTTTTCCAGGTTGACTAAAATGTGCTGTTGCATAGCAAGTTCGAAAAATCTAGATGACTCTGTTAGAGTGTCACATTTTGAAGAAGCTCAATCAACTCTCAGAGAAGTGAAACCAGGTATGTACTACTTCGCTTGCTGTGGTCTCTAATATGTCTATTCCCATTCTGCGCCATGTTTGTCTTCCTGGAAGCTGTTCTCAGCTTGTAAATATGAAAAAAACTTAAATAAAATGTTATTGTATCTGTTTTTAATGCCCTTTGTTTTCCAATAATTGCAGATCCACACTGGATAACCGATTTGGGAGATAGTTTTACACTAGTCAGCGTAGCCGTACAAGTGGTGGAGGAAAATCTATCGATTGAGGCGTCGTTAGAAATCGTTAGCAATTTTCCCGTCGCCGTCAGCTGTTGTCGGATCGCTCTCTCAGTTGAGCCACTCACCGCGCAACGCCAGAAAGATGTGAAGTCCAGCAAAGCATCGGGGGGTTCACACCAAAGCGCCGCCGCGGCTGCTGCAGCTAGGCAAAACAAAAGCGAGCTCGATCGCTGCGATAAACAGCTTGTCAAGTGAGTAAATTTACATTTTAGTGCGAGTTTTAAGTTCCACCTCGGGTTCGATTCTCGATCTAGGGCTGGCATTATTTAATAATTTTTCACCTCATTTTCAAACTCCAAACTTTGTCACACTAAGGAAAATAAATAGATCCTTCTATTTATTGTGTTTTGGGTCATAAATAAAAAATACTATCTATTAATCCCGGGGAACATCCATGGGGAAGATCCACTCATCCACAATAGCCTAATCTAAAATCTCAAGTTTGACCTCTCTTCTCAATGATGATTGTGTGATCGATTGATTTACACAAAATGAATCAATAGTAATAATTACTTTTAATATATGTTTTTTTTGCTGATGATGCCCACATGAGTCCGAGACTTGTGCGTGCGTAATGAGGTGAATGATAACACGCATAGATGCCAGACGGACAAGCGGGATTCGAACCCACGACCGCTTAAACGACAGCAAGCTGAAGTTGCGACTAAAAATTAAATACTACTATTGGTGTCTTCGCCATTTCCCATTGCTTCCAAATTTTCTATTTTATTTTTAAGCACGTTTTTATATATTTTTTAATGGTTGTTCGTTTCCAGGGGAAGCCGTGAGGATGTGAGGCCTGTGAATCCTCTTTTGACGAGGCTCAACTTCTCTGAGAGGTTGGATTTGCAGGAAGATAAGAGTCTAGCAGCTGCCAATGTTGTTTGTAAAAATTCCAAACAGTGTTTAAGGTAAGTTTAAAATGGCTAAATATGTCAGTGAAATGCATTCAAGTTAATGAATAATTAGTTTTGAACAATAAATTCAAAATGATAATTAATGAATAATTATAATTATTAATGAAAAAAGTTATTAATGAATAATAAATAATAGGAATAATGAATAATAATTATTAATGTATGAAAAAATTCTACTTTTTCACTGACTGTAGAAACTAAATACGTTTTTTGTAATTATCGTTGATCATTTGTATACATTCCACTTTGCAGTTGAGGATAATTGTACTCATATAATAATAACTAGCCGGCAGACTCGCTTCGCTCGCCTTAACCGTCTAGCCAGGGGGCTCCGCCCCCTGGACCCCCGGGGGGTCCAACTAATTTCCATTGTGATTAGATAAATTTACAGAAATAGGTGATTTTGGGACTACTATTAAATTTTGATACTATTACTTAGTATGCATCTAGGGTCTTAATCAAACATATACATTATATCATATTTCACTCCATGTGGCCTTGAGGTTCTTGAGAAATTGTGATCAACTGAATTCCAAAAATCCTAAATTTTGAGATGAATCATGTAAACCTATTTTTCACGTGTTTAGCACCGCAGCTGAAAATTTGAACTTTTTTGGCCTTGTGGTTCTTAAAACAAATTATTATTTCATTAATAGACCTAACCTACTGAACTTGCCAGCCAAACAGCTTGAAGGAACAGCTGATAGAAGTCAACCGTTTTTATCATATGGCAGACCCCTTAGCAGCGTTATTTACACTGTCTTTGAACAGCAAAAGACTTTGCACTTTGCATGTAGGCTACCATACAGTCGGAGCCTTGCAATATGTGGGAAACATATGACTGGGTATGATGAAATGTAATTATGCCGGGTTGATTACATCTGTTAAGTACACGTCTAGGGCCTCAACCAAACTTTTCAAAAATCGTCGATTTTGGGGCTAATTTTGAAACTTTTTTCCAAGGTACATCTAAGGCCGATGCTTAACATGAATACCAAATTTTATCTGATTTGACCTTATGGTTCTCTAGAAATTGTTGTCACCTAAATTTTCAAAAATCTTCAATTTTGGGCCCATTTTGGGATAAATTTTGAAACCCTTTCTTAGCACGCTTCTAGTCCCCCTACTGAATACGTGTACCAAATTTTATCGTTTTTGGTCGAGTGGTTCCTGAGAAACTGTGATGAATGAGTCAGTCAGTGGTATTTCGATTATATAGATATAGATTAGTAAATTAATTTATTGTTAAATGTATATTTTTGAGCTAAATTATTTCGCTGCTACTACAATTGGCATTGATTGTTCATCAGTTTTGACAATTGTCAATACTCACAAAATTATTAATTTAAAAATAATTATTTGTGGAATTGATTGGATAGGTTAATATTTTTGAACATCGGACATAGATTAAAATTCTATGTAAAATAATTATTTTTTGTCTCAAGATCTCATGCTATAAAAATTCATTGTATCTTCTCTTAAGTATTTCGCGTCCGTTCCATATGCTTTGACACCAATTCATTCGTTTTAGACGACATGCATTACAATAAAATGATATTGTTGTTTTATTGAAATATAATATTATTTGTTATTTGTTTGTGAGGAAGTGTAATTTTTATTAAGCGCGATAAGTAAAAGCAGAAGAATATTTTCTCTACATGCTGTGGTAAGGATCATGGCTTAAACTTGTTATATTCAGCAAGGAATATGCATGCTATCGGGAAAATGGATTTTACAATTTTATCAAAATAGCATTGAATTCCATCATGAAAAGTTTATGTTTTCATTCATTCTCAATTTTTTTTAAAGACAAGTGTTTTTACATTGCAATTTTTTGTCATTAATAATTATCAGTTATTTTTTTTTCAAAGTATCAATCTGCAGTTGTGTATAATCCTTTATTGAAAAAGCTCATTACAGCTTAAATTAGGATTTAATGGATTCCTTATCCTGGCTGATATCTTTGTAGAGAAAATCCACTTTAATGTTCTTTTGCTTTATCATATGTGAATTTATTGTTTGATTTGATTTTCAGAAGGCAGGATAGTCAAGGAAGGTGTCGAAAACCTTCAACAGTCAACCGTGGAGATTTCTCTCGAACGATCTCTGCTGAAAATATTACGCTTCAACCTGGTCACAACAATGTCTCTCTCAAAGCCAAGGTAAGGAATCCACGTAGAGATTTCATTAATCAAAAGATGGGATGACTATTTGATGTAGTCAATGAAATAAGGCTAGTATAATTTAATTCCGTTTTATTCAATGCTGTCTTTTCAAGAACGGAATTTAATTTTTTCGAATTTGTCTCGCCTTTACAATGCAATATATGTTTTTTCTTGTTGATGAAGCCCATATGAGTCTGAGACTTGTGAGTGTATAATGAGATGAATAAATACAATGATGTTATGAATAGTGAACCTACAGTTTAAGGTGGGTTCCGAACCTCCAGGGTAGTTGTAACGTAATGTTTCTGCTGCCTGTCACAATCCCAAGCGTTCGTGACTGAATATTACGACCGCTTTGACACCACGCTCAGCCAGAGGCTCCTTATATGTATTTTTTTTTTTTTTTTTTTTTTTTTGTAGATTACGTCTTGGAGACTCCAGTTAAGGAGTATAAGACAAGTCAGATCAACAATATTATACACTAGATACCATAATTACTTCAATTAGTTGAGGTGAGGCTTAATTTTGATGTGAAAGGAACTCTTGTACACTATAAAAAGCTTTATCAACTAAATATTTCTTCAATTGTTTTTTAAATATTTCTATATTTTCAAGACTCTTCAAAAACTGCGGTAGCTTGTTGTAGAATTTCCTACCAATATAACTAGGTTTTTGTTTGAATAAGCTACTATTGTGACTCACCAAGTGATAATCTCCTCGGCTTCTTGTATTATAATCATGTACATCAAGATTTTGGTTAATATCATTCGTTTTTACATATAAAGTAGCTTCATACACATATAAGCAAGGTACAGTGAGGAGACCAAGTCTCTTGAACAACAGCCTACATGAATCTAATCTATTTACTCTTTCTATACACCTAACCGCTTTCTTTTGGATCTTAAACACCCTATCAAGATTTTGTTTTGATGAATTACCCCATACTAAGATAGCATACCTAATATGTGACAGTAAGAGCCCATGGTAAGCTGTAAAAAGTAACTTTTTGTCATTCAATCTAGCGAGCTGTCGCAGGACAAATACCCCAGATGAAATTTTACTACATATTTTCTCAATGTATGGAGTCCAGGTCAATCGTCTATCCAACATAACTCCTAGAAATGCAATTTTTTCTTCCTGATCTAATTGATTATCGTTTACAAACACGTTTATAGCCCTATCTTCATTTAAATTATGTTTGTTTTTGAATTGAAGGTATTGGCATTTTTTACTATTTATAGTTAACTTCAACTGATTTAAAAATTGGACAATGGACTGCACACCTATATGGGCACTTATTTCCTAAATTATCTAGAATGGAATTGCTGAAAATGAGTGATGTATCATCAGCAAATAAGAGGGCTCTACCACTAATTAATTCTTTAGGTAAACGGTTGACATATAACAAAAAAAGCAATGGACCTAGTATTGACCCCTGAGGCACTCCAGCTTGCACCTCTAATTTATTAGATTTATTCTTCACTATACTATTACCAACTACTGTAGTTAGTTCTACACATTGTTTTCTCCCAATAAGATATGATTCAAACCATTTCAGTTCAACCCCATTTACACCTACATTTTGCAGTATTTCCAATAAAGTTCTATGATTAACACAATCAAATGCCTTTGACAGATCTAAGAAGATTGCAGTAGCTTTATCACCTGAATCTATTATATCTATTAGTTTTTCAACTAGGGAAACTATGGCTGTTTTTGTTGATCTCCCTTTCTGGAAGCCATGCTGTTCATCACAGATAAAGTTAGCTTCTTGAAGGTGCAGAAGTAACCTATTTAGAACTACTCTTTCAAAAATTTTACTTATTACATTTAAAATACTAATGGGCCTATAGTTTTCTACCTTTTCTTTATCACCACTTTTGAAGATTGGCAAGATCTTCCCCTCTTTTAAGTTATCTGGAAAAACACCTTGTTCTAATGAATGATTGATCAGATGAATCAAAGGGTCTAACAATTGATCTTTACATTCTTTCAGAATTTTACTGGATACCCCATCCATTCCCACAGTTTTTTTATTATTTAAACTATCAATGATATTTGACAACTCGTCTTGGCATACTGGGTGGAATTTTAATTCGTTCTGAATCCCCTCAGTATTCCTCATGTTTGCATCACTAATACCTGTATTAAGAGATTTTTGAAGATCCTTAGCAACCAGTTGATAATATCTGTTAAAGAAATTACAAATGTCTACACTATCATCAATATATTTGTTATTTTCGTTAATTATTCTGGGGACACTAGTATAAGCATCTACATGAGCTACTTGCCTATTTTTGTTTATTACATCCCACACTGCTGTGTTAAAGTACACACTATTATTCAAAATTTCAGCTGTTTTCTTACATTTCGCTCTTTTCACTTCTCTTGTATAATTTTTCTTTAGAGCTTTGTAATTATCTTCACTTAACATATTTCTAGATAGTTTGAATTCATCATATGCATCTTTAACCCTATTTCTTTCTGCGAGGATATCATCAGTTATCCACTCTTCAATCTTGTCTAATTTGTTCTTTACAGGGACTTTTTTAACTGGACAACTCATAGTAATATGAAACCTTAAAATATTAATGAAACTATCATATTTGTCATTTAAACTATTGCTATTGTAAACCCTACTCCAGTTTTCTTGTAGCAGATTCTGCTTCAAACAATCGATATTCCCCTGTTCACATTGTTGAATTTCTTTCATTACTCTACTCTTTTTAATTGATTTATGACCTTGCAACCCCACCTCTAAGATTTGATAGTCATGATCAGATAGTTCCGAGCCGCCTAATCTTGTTTTAGAGTAATCTATATTAGTAAGGATGTTATCAATTATTGTTTGTGATGTTCTTGTGACTCTGGTATATTCATGAACTTTTATTTCCAAGTTATTCATGTATATAATATCCTTTAAATCTTCTGTCATTTTATTCTGTGTTGCAAAGTCTGTATTGAAATCTCCCGCTACAATAACGTTTGTAAAACGAGTAGTAGTAATCTCTAAAAGCCTATTGAATAGTTCACAAAAATTGTTCCATTCCCCATTTGGTGACCTGTAAATACCTAACACCGCTACTTCGAAATTATTGTCGATTTTTACTCTCAAACCAGTAACTTCTAAATCCATTTCCACAGCAATTTTCTCTACATATTCTAAATTAAATATTTGCATATTCTTAGCATTTTTAGTGAAGATAGCTACTCCCCCACTTCGATGAGATGTCCTGCAATACGAAGTTTTCAATGAATAGTTTGGAATATTAAGTTGTGACAATTCATCTTCTTTTAAACCATGCTCTGTGAAAATAGCTATATCAGGAGCCTCTTCTTTAAAAAATACTTCGATTCTATCTAAGTATACATTGCGTTCAGAGGAGCTCATTCGTATTAAATACACAAAAATACAGTTTATAAATCACAGAAAAAGTATCTAAAACAATTAAGTAAAACTAAAAAACTGATTTGAGAAATATGATTTGGGGTAGAATCGTTAGCTATTTAAAGTTATGTTCTGAAATGAATACTACAGTACTAGAATAATTCTCATAATCAATACTACATTAATCATTGTGCTGTCAAATATGAGCTATATACATAGCAATGCCAAAAATACCCTCCATCACATATGTATGAAATAATACTACACTAACAACTAATCTATATCCATATCCTAAATGTTATTTTAAATTATTAAATATATTTAAGCAGATAATGTATAAAGGTTACTAAATTAAAGCTCCAATTATCCGGATCGATTCCTGGCTAAATAATAGAAACTCATTATAAAACTATATTATTTTGATGCTACGAGTATGAAACACCACCTAACAGTTTAAAATAGAATATCAAATATTTTATTTATTTAATTCATACATTTAAAAGCTCATAGATATAAATAGAGTCCATTAAGAGCCTTATTGACATTTTGCTTTAGCACTATTCAAACAAAAGAAAAATAAATACATCACTTCATTAGATCAGAAAAACTAAAATAAAAAAATAATAAGATTAGAAGAGACGATATATGATGGAAGATGGAAGATTCATCAAGTAAGGTACGGTGTAGAACTGAAAAAGAAAAAAAACTGTAAGAAGAAAAATATGAAAAATGAGTTTGTAGAGCTTGGAAAAATTCTGAGCACCAACTGTAAGTTTTCACTATGCAGTACTTCCTGCTCTGTTAGGCAATACATTAGTTTTCTTTTGACTTTCTAACTCTTAACTGAAACGAATTTTTACTAGCATAATTTATTTCGTTTTACAGAATTTCAAATGTTTAACGGAAGATTGAATTGGTGAATTTACAGAAAACATTCTACCGTAAATTATTCATATTGTATTTTTTCTCAGGCACAGGAAGTTGGCTACTTCCGACTATCTCAGCTCAGTTTATTGATGGACGGCGGGCTTGAGTTTGTTTCGCCGGCCATAACTCCTAGACTGTGCTATCAGGTGACGGGAGCGTCACCATCAGTCACAATTCACAGCACCGAATCTCTAGTCGCTGGGCCCAAGCAGAGCATCACCCTCATCATCAACACCGCTTCATTTGTACTCGAAGAGGTGAGCCGTGTTTCATGCTCTTAAAGCATTTTCACACTTGTACCAATTCACTGCAACTTTTGAAAGAAAGCGTAACAATGAAACAAGTTCTAGATGATGAGCTTTGTGCTGCGTTTAGTCGTTGGTTTTCATTGCAAGTACACACTACACATTACTCCATACATAAATAATTATTGGAATAAACTTTACTAGTGAATTCAACAATTACTTGATGGCCATTTCATATTGTTGGAATGCTTCGTGGAGGCCTACTGTTTGAAAACTGGGGTTATGGTTGTGGTGAGGTGGATGAAACCCCGGTGGGTGTTTGAAAAGGTGGTTGATTTGGGATCTGAAATGATGTAATCGAAGAGCGTGTGTTTGAGATCGTTTTTTTATGTTTGACGTTTAAGGTTTCCTTTAAAAAATCCTTTTCAAATGGTATAGTATATATTCTTGATATACTGGCGGCCAGTTGCACAAAAGAAAATTAAATTCAATCACCGTAAGATGACGTCATTTTACGGAGCTCAATAGGGAAATCGTTGCACTAGCCCCGTCAAATGACGTCATCTTACGGTAGTCAAATTTAATTTTCTTTCGTTCAACTGACTGCAAGTTATTCAAGATCTTGAAATTTGGTGTCCATGACGAACTGCAAGTTTCAGGAGTAATTATCAAGAAATTGTACGACCAGCAGTTGAATGACTGCCTGTCGCGCTATTACTTGTAAATCGCTAGTATTCAAGATATTCAATCTTAGTGTGTAATTGATGAATGAAATTGACAAATGATCTAATTTAGAAAACTGTACTTTTCCAGAAGAGCAGTATTTCTCTGCGCTCGACGGCTGGCTCAACTTTGCAGTGGAAAGAAAGCGATTCGGCCATGGAAAGGCATTTGGAAATTCCACTTCCGGCCTTTCAACCGTTTTCAACGCTCACGTTTCCGTTAATAGTACAAGCTCATCTTCCTCCTCAAAAAGTCAACAATAGCATCGAACACATTGTACGTAAAATTCATTATCAATCATTCAATTACAGTAACTTGTCAATATTGCTATTCAAAAATAGTACTCTAATAGTTGATTGTATTTTTTAATGTTTTAGCTAGATTGGGAATAAAATAAAATTCTAGCAGTTGATAGTTCTTTCTTCCAACCAAGTATTCCAGTGGTTAATTGTATTTTCAGTATTTTAGTTGGATTAGGGAAAAACCAACAACCCTATAGCACACTAGTAGATGTTTTATTGATATTATGAAACTATAATAAAATTAAACAAAGGTGAGAGTTTATCAATTAGTCTTAAATTGTCTCTCTCAATCTTGAATTTGAATCCATGAAGTGCATTATTACTCTTGTGGATAAATGAATCTGTTACAATACTAATGGATAATTTATAACTGACAATTCATATGACATTTTTTATGTGATTAGGTGGTTTTGGAGACCTGTATAGTGCGAACTAGCTTTACAACATAATGTTAGCTATGGTCATGTTATGTTATGTTAACGTATTGGTTATGCTTACACTGGAGAGTTGACATCCACGATTGTCTTATCTTCAAATGAGAATATGATTGTAATTGAAATTATTTATTGCCACTATATTAACTTATATTCTGTAATTTGCTATTCACTTAGTCTTAGATTCTGTCATTTGCACATATTCAGTTTTTGTGCTCATTTCTATGTTTATTTACTCATTCACAAAGAATAATGATGGAGTTGAACCCGCAGCTTTCTTAACAATACTTTTTAGCCTTGTGGATCAGATGACTAATAAGCTAGTTTTAGGTAAAAACTGCTATCAAGAGTGATATTATATTTATATATTTTTATTTGTATCTCGTGTGTATTTGTGTCAATAATTCTATTTATATTTCAATCGTAATACCACAGAAAATAGACAATTTTAAAGTATAAATGCTATTATAGATAGAATATGTATTCTCTCTTTTCAGTGGTAATACGATATAATCTTATGCTGTTGGCTTTCTCTGGTAACCAATCTGGTTGAAGTACATTTTCCAATAACTACTGAATTTACCAAAGCATCCACATTCTATAAAAGTTTTGTTCTTTGCAATAAAAATTCGAATCTATTCGAAAATAAATCTTGATTGAATTGTTTCTTGATTGTTGCAGATTAGTGTGCGTTGCCCTTGGGGCGATGAAGAGAAACAGATTCCGCTCCAGTTCCAGCCTCCACTGGTGTCGGTGTGTCGTCTGCATACAGCGTGTCTCCAGAAATTCCTGCACGTCTCTTTAACTGGTCTCAACTCGCAGCCGCTGCATCTCACCGATCCGCAACTCACTGTTGTCTCTCATCCTCAAGTGCAGCTCACCTCACTCATACCATCTCAGCAACAATCTATTGTGAGTTTTACATTTTATAAGTAGTCTACTGTATCATTGCATTCTATATTGCTTGAGACTTTGGCACAAAGTGAATGAAACAGCACAGACTGAATTTCGGAATCGACCGTCATTGTGAAAGGTACTGTTTGACCAAGTAGGTAATTGAAGCGAGATAGGTAATCAGATTGAAAATTCTGACCAGGACGACGCTCAGCAGGCGTCATGCATCAAGAGACTTGACAGAAAGTGATGCAACTGAGCAGGAAATAGTTATTTATGTAACTAGTGCGCAAAATAGCTCTTTGCTGCACGAGAGAAATGCATTACGCACGAGTTACACTTTACATTTTTCTACAGTTGGCATACCTGGAGTGCAACAAAGTAAAATGAGTGCAGAAAGTCAGCTGGAGTGAGGCAAAGTAAATAGTGCAGGAATCAGCTGTTTTGCGTACTAAAATGAGTGCATAAACAGCCGCTTTGTTGGGAAACTGTGAAAAATAGCTATTTAACTACAATTATTTCACAGCTGAAGCAGAGTAGCCAACCTATTTTTCAATGCAGAATAGGGAACCTGCGTATTACATGCTCACTATTTTATGTTGTTAGGATGCAAATCTGGAGTGCGGAAATAGTATATTACGTTACTAGGCTGGAAAATAACGTTTTGCCGGTCGAGCATATGATAGTTAATGCACGAGGCGCAGCCGAGTGCAGAAACGTGAATATGCGAGAACTGGCAAAAGTTTACAGCCGTGTAATGTACGATATTTTTTGTTACACTTGATAGAAAGGCATGCTCCAATCAGCTGGATAATAATTATGCGAGACATTCAAAAGTATTCAAGACAATTATTGAATTAGCTGCTTTATTTAGATTCAGAATATGATGGGCGAATTCCCATATTTATATAAACCATAATAATGATAGCCTAGTGCAATCAGCTGGATAATATTCGAGACAGGTATTGAGTCATAGGTAATGAGTAATGTAATGAGTTGACTGTATCTATACATATCTCTTATCTATAAAAGGATGATACCCTGACTCACTCATCAACGCAGAGCCAAAACTACTAGGAATTTCGTATGAACAATCCTTATAGGATTTCACCGTGCAATAAGAAAGGATTTTCAAAATTCGCAATTTTAGGGGTGTTTTTAGGTGGTTAAAGTTTTGCCTATGCAAAGCACGGGTACATGGCTAGCTAGCTTACTGGGATCTTTTAATCATATGGAAAATAATTTGAAATTTTTTGATCTGCTGTACACGCTGTAGGAAACATATGACTGAGATCATACCCATATACTGGGAAATGAAAATATGCCGGGCTGATGACTTCTGTTAACCAATGCAGCTAGAAAATTAAAACGTAGTCTCAGTAGCAGGTGGTGAATAATAAAATCAAAAACCTAGCTTCTACCCTAATAGTCGTAGGAGGTTTAAATTTGAAATGTTCATTGAGAGGTGGTGAGTAATGTCTTACTGTGTAAGAAAACAACGAAGGAGGCCTCTCTGATCAGCTGGAAGAGCCATAGGACTAACTTCTTCCCTAATAGTCCTAGAAGGTTGAAATTTGAAATGTAACCTCAGTGGCAGGTGGCAAATAATAAAATCAATAATTTTTTATGAGAACGCAGCGCGTCGGGCCAGCTAGTAATATATATATGTGAGTCAACGGAAAAATCTTTGCCGCACTCCATATGTTTTTTCCTATCTTGTACGGCTATAAGGCCCTATTTGTCAGCTGATTTTTCCGATCTAGTACGGAAAAGAGGCACTTTCCATATGTGACAAATCTATGGAAAGTAGCTACTTTCTATCAAGTGTAACAAAAAGTACTTTCCCGCTCTGGTGTAGGAATTGACTATTTTGCGTGCTGCAGTTAGTGCAAAAATAGGCACTTTTCTGATCACTGTAGAAAAATAATATTCCCGTAACAAAATACACAGCGTTTAGGAGAATGACTCTGAATCCAGTCCAATCTGCTCGTCGATGGTTTTCGTATTCTCTGCCATATAAGGATTTATATTAAGGATTGATTGCTCTGCTCTCGTGATACAGTGGACTGTTTGGTGATACTGTATCGCGATGTTAATGATACTGTAAGAAGTTGATAATCTAATTCTAGAGTACAAAGTAGAAAAAAAATATAAGTTGATAATCTAGAATAGTCTAATTTCTGTATGTCCCAAGCTTTGAATCCATTACATGAATCCATATCAATATCGTCTGATAGATTGTAGCTTTCATCATGTTGTCTATTTATTGGCATGCTGTTTATTGTATGGCGCAATCACAAGTGTGCTGCGTCGTCAGGAGAGCCATTGGCTTGTCTGACCGCCGTATTTTCCAGCTCATTTAGCGTTTAATTACGCAAGAGCCTTATTATACAGAGCCATTGCAGTCGCCCAGCCACACTTTAAGTCTAAATTACATCAGCTGACCGTGTAACCGAGCTCAACAATTTCAAATTATACGGAGGCATACACTTCTTTAAAGCCAACAGCTGATTTTTTAAATCAAATTTACCCGGCTGGTTTAGTGGTTTAGCAACTGCCGTCGGCCAGGTGCACCCGGGGGTGAACTAGCTTTAAGCTGGGCATTCACGTTCCGATTTGCAGTACGACTTGTAGTCCAACCTCCAAGGTTGGATCCGATATCGGAATGTGAATGGGCTTGTTGTATGGTTGGAAGTGTAGATGGACGACTAGAGGGACGACTGGAAGGTCCGACTTCCGACTGTTGACGGAGTTGGAGTGTGAGTGGGGGAGTCGGATCAAAGTCGTCCAACTTACCACAGTCAGTGCTTGACCTTCGGGCAACTTCGGTTACATTTTTCGGCTCGAGAGCGATGTTCACAGCTGACTAGGAATAAAGTTGGATTGCTAGTCGGATTGCTAGTAGAAGCGTGAGTGGAGTCGACTATCCAACTAGCAGTCCTACTAAGTCGTACTGCAAATCGGAACGTGAATGCTCAGCTTTACTCTGAAATAGTGGCGCGCGAAGGCGACTGCAGTGGCTCTGTCTAATAAGGGCCAGGTGCCCCAGGGGTGAACTAGCTTTAGATCGTAATGTTATTGGTTATGTTTACACTGGAGAACTGACATTCAAGATTGTCACTTGAAAAAAATTCTTAATTTAAATTTGATTATCATGTGCTATTCTTGGTATCATTGAAAAGGAAACTTTCTTATCTTTATAATATATGAAACGAACGCTAGTTTAAGAAAGTGAAAGAAATAAACACTTCTTAATCAGTAGGAAAGTTAAACTGGAAATAAAAAATTGGGTCTTGAGTAATTACTTCTTCAATCTTTGTCTGTGACCTAATGGTTTTATTTTTCTTAATTGTTGATTGCCTGTTATCTTCCGGAGCGTGTTCAGTGTTGTTTGATATTGTTGCTTTTGAACAGTGGACTCGCTTACTTTTTCCTTCCTTCTTTTCTTTATTTACCTTTTTTATTCTTTAATTCACTTTCTCCTTACTCATACCATTTTTTCCTCCTTTTTCAAACTCCCGTTCCTTTTTCATCTCCTATTTCACTTATCCTAATACATGGCTTTGCCATAGTTGGATAAGTTTCGTTTTCCTGCACACCCCACAATGGTGCCACCTATTTGTAATTGCCTATTTTTTATTTTTATTTTTGTTTTGTTTTTTATTTTTTGTGAATGTTTTTAGTTTGTTAAATAAATTGAATTGAATATCTTTAATTTGAAATTAACGTTTATTCAATTGAAACTTTCAATATTGTTTCCCTGTTTTCAGTTGTTAGCTTGTGAACAAAAGATCGGCTTCATGTGGGAGCTAGATCCGAATTGCTTCGAGGACACGCCACCCTTGAGAACGGAGTTCACAGTCAGTTACAGTACCACGTCGCAAGACTCAGCGGAAACCAATGTCTACAAGTGTCCGTTCGACATTATCAACTACAAAGTAAGTTGAATCTGCATAAATGAGAACAAATATAGATTCCTGGATTTCTTGTTCCATAACGATCTGCGTTGTTAATATTAACTTTTTGTTGTTAATTTATCGACTTGCAGTCAGTTTTATATTGTGAATCTCATCTTCAAGGCATCCTAGATCGGCCCTAGATGCCTTGAAGATGAGATTTAATACCTCGAAAACGTTCGGCCGAATGTGAGTGCATGTATTATATATTCACAATATAAAACTGACTGCAAGTCGTTAAATTTACAACAAAAAGTTAAAAATAAATTGTTCCTAAAAAAATGAGAAGTTTTGTTTTCCCTGGATGAAATTTTACTTTATAAACCGAATACTATTGTCGTTTTAATTTATACATTAAAATCTATCTTTTCTTAATTATGCATTATAATATTTTAAAATTTATCTTTTAAATATATTACCTCATGAGTACCTCAATGTACTGTGCCTGAATCATGAGGTAGTATCTCAATCTTTTCTCTTGATTCGAACATTCACCTTTTATTGAGTTGAGAAATCTGTATGAAAAACTTTTAAAAACTGGATTTACGAAAAAATATATTACAGAAAAACAAATCTAATCTACACAGTAACTAGTCATTAGTGTCTGTGATATCAGTTTCTTATTTTTATATTACTACTTCTTCTTCTCCTCCTCCTCCTTCTTCTCCTTTTTCATCTTCTCCTCCTAATCGTCCTTTTTCATCTTCTCATCCTTCTCCTCTTCCCCCTTCTTCCCCTACTTCTTCTCCTCCTCCTCCTCCTCCTTCTTCTTCTCCTTTTTCATCTTCTCCTAATCATCCTTTTTCATCTTCTCCTTCTCATCCTTCTCCTCCTCCCCCTTCTTCCCCTACTTCTTCTTCTCCTCCTTCTTCTTCTCCTTTTTCATCTTCTCCTAATCATCCTTTTTCATCTTCTCCTCCTTCTCATCCTTCTCCTCCTCCCCCTTCTTCCCCTACTTCTTCTCCTCCTCCTATTCCTCCTCCCCCTCCCCTCCCCCTCCTCCTCCTTCTTCTCCTTTTTCATCTTCTCATCCTTCTCCTCCTCCCCCACCTCCTTCTACCCCTACCTTTTCTTCTTCTCCTCCTATTCCTCCTCCTCCACCCCCTCCCCCCCTTCCTCCTCCCCTCCTTCTTCTTCCTCTTCTCCTTTTCCTTCTCCTCCTTCTTTTTCTCATCCTCCTCATCCTCCTTCTTCTCCTCCTTTTCCCCTCCTCCTCTCACTCCTACCTGTTCTCCTCTTCTCCTTCAGGTAAAAATTCATATTACTGTACTAATATTTCATTATTAATATTACATCCAAAAAAATATATGACACAGTACTGTACAGTTCTTTTTTGTCGCATGAGGCGTTAGAGTTGCGTCGACAGATGACAACATTAATTGTTTATATATTAGATGATCTGTTATACGTTTAGTGATCCGGGCATTAATATTTTTAGATGCTGTATAATGTGATTGTTTGTTTGCTTTTGTAGACACTGTTTGTGGTGGAGTCGCGAGTGGAGCCGACCAAAGGCAACGAGTTCTGTCGTGCGAGCACACTGTGCCACCTGCAGCTGGCCGTGCAGCGGGTCAACGCAAGTGCCGACACCAGTCTCATGTACGAGGTGCTCGCCGATCAGACCATGTGGGCCGTGTGCGGTCGCACTGCAGGTACGTAATTGTTAGTTAAACATGAATAATTATTGTTAACTGGTGAATTTAACACCTACTTATTCGTGTGATAGCTATTTCGGATTGGTATAATCATGAATAATTGTTAACTGGTGAATTTAACACCTACTTATTTGTGTGATAGCTATTTTGCATTAGGGAAGTGATAGCCGTGAGCCGTAGCAGGTTTCTGTTCAATCCGATAGAGATAAGCTGCATTCTCCTGGGCACTTTTTGTAAGGGTGACCGATTAGATTGGCCAGCAAAACCAAACTGAACATAACCAAAAACATTAGGTGTAAAGCTAGTTCGTTTCCTAGGTACACTCTGTCGTGGCCTACGCTACAAAAGGCCTTGGGGCTGATCAATGACGTAATCTCATTTGGTGCTAATGCTCAAAATCATATGGTAGAGTTGATTAGCTGAGCAATACCTTATTCCCAATTACCATAAATTATTGAACAGGGGTTCACAAAAAATCTATCTAAATTTATATCATTATGACTGCATTTGTTCTTTTAAATACAAAACTTGAAACAATATCATTCTGTAAGAATCTCATAAAGTAACAAAAATAATTATTGACAAACTCAGGTATACTTACCACTTGCAAAAATTGCAATACCTACATGCTATTTGCAGGCAATTAATTATGTAATATTGAAGGATAATAAGTCACTGACAGGTCCTTGATAAAGTTACTGAGAACAAACATTAGAGCGAACGTTGGGGCCAATACAGGAAACCCCAACTACTTACCAGATAAACGGTTTAATTTAATCATCATTTCTAAGCTAAATCATTATTACCATAACACTGATGATTCCGCACTAATATTAATGATTTTAGTCATATGAAGATTATCATAGATGAATTTATCCAATTGAGCTCCTTTCACATAATAATTAGAACAGTCATTCCATCCCATCTTACTACTTTTCCATCCAAATCTATTCAATAAAACGAACCCCTGTATTACCTTCAATGGTATCACTAAGAATTTCGAGCAACTACCATAAAAACGTCAATAAAATCTAATATATGAGCCAAGAAAATAAAAAACTTGATTATTGAATGAATTTGAATGAAGATGCTTACATTAATTTGAAGAAAGACAGTTGACAATTTAACCAATCATATTTGAACAATTACTTCAGTTAAGAGAGATAATTCCCTTTGCTTTTCTGCAATTACCCTTTTACATATTATTACAAGTGGTGAACATTAGTGTTCAAAACATTTTTATATTATTTGCAATATAATATTGAAAGACAATTGAGTTGTTTCATAGAAAGGCTAATATCATATTTGTCCCGTGGGTTACGACGCTGTGTAGGTTGATGCTAAATGAGCTGGCAAATAGGGCGATCAGACAAGCCAATAGCTCTCCTAACCTGACTTTTGCCAAGCGATTAATTGTTAATAAACATCATATTATTAGATTGTGCGCCAATAGCACAGATGTCCGCCGACTGTATTTTGTGATATTTTTAAAGGAAAGCATTTAAGAATTTAAAAGTGTAAGAGCCTAATTAGACAGACCTCAATTAAAGACTAATTTAAATCAGTCGAGCGAGTGGCCGAGCTCAACAATGTCAAAGTACACGAAGGCATACATGCAATATGCAGCTGATTTTTTATCAAGTTACCGTAATGTAAACTCAAATTATTGTGGCACGCGACCGCATTCAGTGGCGAGGCGTCCGGTCATCGTTTGATCCGGCGATGAGTAGAGAAATTGGACTAATAATATTGAAATAATCTCAACTCTTAAATAATGGACATTTGTAGGCTTCAAAGCCCAGAAATATGTTCAAAAACTGTGAAAATTGTATCAAAAACCAATAAGAATACGACGAGTAGACGCTCAATATTTATAATGAAGCGCAAAAGGCTTGCGAATCACACCAGTCCCCTCCCGCGCCTAGCTCGATTCCCCCTGCCTTTAGTTTTTAAACCATTCAAGTAATGCTTGTGATACATCGCAACCGGCTGCGATGAATAAGCCTTCGTGCGTTCTCGGCCACTGTCGTGGGTTTTCGGTAGCTGCCTCCTCATGCTTATTCCTCCCCAGTCCACTCAGCTTCAGTTACAGCGTTGTGGAAACAACGGGAATTTCGCGTATGCTAAATTATTCAACTTTTACAATAGGCTTATTATTGTTTTGCAATTTAGTTAATCTTTTTGATATTTTTAGAGTGTGATCTATTATTATTCATTAGATGGTTAAATTTATTTAAAAAAATTAGATCGAGTGAGTGCATCATATCAGAGCCCAATTATTTCGGCTGTTTCTGCGTTTTTTCCTATATTATCCATCGTCGGTCTATGGTAGTGGGGAAGATTTATATATTTCACTAGAGGTGCAAAATTGGATAAAATACTTTTTAGTTCTCTGCCTTTTGAATTGGGTCTTTGCCTTTTGTTAGGCCTATTCAGAGGAGAGATTTCAGATGCTCAAAAGCTTCAAAAGTCACCAATTTGCCTCGAATTTTTAAACATTTTCCTGGGGAGGGCCCTTGGACCCCTTTTGGCGTTGGTGGGAGAACCCCCCTGCGAGGACCGGTGAAAGATTCCACGCCTCGCCACTGACCGCATTAATAAAGTAAAATAAGTAAAATATACTCATTCATTTTATACTTAGTTGATTTGCATCAGTAGATTTTAGTGAATAAATTCCATCAACCTTGAAATTAGAGTATTAAATAAAATTATTTAACAAAAAATTGCATCTTCTTTATTAATTTGTACTTTATACGTCATTTTTCACCCTTACAGGCGTGATAACACTTGAAACTGGCGAACGAGATCGACACTGTGTGATGCTAGACGTGATGCCGCTCATCAACGGTTATCTGCCATTACCTCTAGTTCGCCTCTCCAAATACATTCCAGCTGATGCTAAACTCTCTAATAAAGGTATTTATCCGAGTAAGATAATTAAATAATAGATTAGACATTGAACTAATAATTGACACTTATATTAAAAGTTGAGTAGATTGTAGATTGTAGCCGTGAGCTATAGCAGGTATCTGTCCAATCAGATAGAGATAAGCTACGAACTCCTGGCCCTCTTTGTAAGGGTGATCAATTGGATTGGCCAGAAAAAAAGACTCTGTTCTTTGCTGTAAAATCACTTCCCGGTGGTTCGGAACCCACCTAAAACTGTAGGTCTAACTCATCAATCACAATCATCCAATTCATTACTCATAATGGATGTAATTGTTGTTGTTTACCATAGCAACCAGATATTTTTCGGCTCAAAAGTTTTTATAAAAATGTAATATTATTAACTATTTTTAACTGTTTTAGTGTTTCGTTTCAAGTCAACTTTTAAATTAATAGTGGTCAAGTGAGAAGATTAATTTTATTATTTTTCGAGTGAAGGTTTTCAGCATATCTTAAATTTTTATTCTGTGTTAACCTCAATGTTTTGGACAATGTAACATATATACAAAATTTGTGAAGGGAGCAGTTTTGGACTTGAGTCTGTTGCACCTTCACACTCGTTGTAAATTTGTCACAATGAATAAATAAATAAATTCATTACTCACGCTCAGGTCTTCGACCTTATGTGAGCTTCATCCTCCAAAAATAAGTAATAAATAAAGATATGAGGCCATTGCAATTGCAATGGTGGGTATAGAAAATATTAACCAGAACAATTATTAATAGTTTTGATAAAGCTTGAGTTTAATGAGAGGTTATCATGCCGAAATTGCAATATAAAGGGAACAATAAAAAATTCTTACATACAGGATTTTGCAATCTGGAAGATCTTTAAATAAAGTTTTGAATGTCTTTACATTTTATTTTATCATTCGACTAGAACATCCTGGTTCGTGTGTCATTTGGCTCGATTATCTAGGAAAAATTTTGTTGTAGAGGGGAGCTTGTAAATGAGAAGTCTTTTGCCGAGATAACAATGTCAGGGTACACCATAAAAATTATTCACGTTGGGGATTTCGCTTGGAAGTATCTTAAATAATAGAGTTTTGACTGTATTTAAATTCTTTTTCAACATTTGACTAAAGTTTGTGTCTTGTTAACTTGCTGCTGTTTGGGTAATTGAGGGTACTTGCTGTTTGTCATGGATATATTGAATTCAAAGTCATTAATATATTACAGCTGCTTGGCTATTTGCAACTATGAAATACTGTAACATTTACGGAGATATATTTTTAGAGTTCGGATAATAAAACATGTTATTTGTTATTTTGCAGCAATGAATCCAGACTCTCATCCCAGGCTGGAGCCCTTCAGTCCTGGACAAGTGTATAATAGCAGTAAGGGCACTCAGGTCCATGTTATAGCTGCGGTAACTACGTAGCAGGTATGTGTCCCTCTTATTGTACATTAATACATGTAATTATAAATACATGTAATTATAAACACATGTAATTATAAACACATGTAATTAATTATAAATACATTTAATTATAAATCCACCAAGAACAATTTACTTGTTGAGGTATATTATATCTACTGTGTCATGGGGCAAGTATGTTCAGAAAGAAATCTGATTTATATGTATTCTACATTATACTGAATTCTATAGCACACAATGAATTACTTATGCCTATAACATGAGACTACGATGTAGATGCATAAGGCGTACTGGTGTCACATTTACAAAATCACAAACGCTGACTTGATTTTTTCTCATACTTCCCAACACCGTAATACCCATTAGATTGATGTGTATCACAAATGGTGAGTCTTATACTGTGATCACTAGATAGTGTGTGGCAGTAATTTATATTTTTCATGCACCTTCCTGCCGGATCCTGTATATTGGAAAAGTTCTACATCATATCTAGTCAATTTAAAATTGATAATAAAACTTGAAACTCAAATAAAACTTATTTGAAATTACAGAATTCAGTTCATTCTCAACAGTCAAGTACTTATTTTAGAATGAACTGTATTCATCATGTATTGTGTAAATTTCCTAGCTTTATTATCATTTATCCGGCGGTTCGGAACCCACCTAAAATAATAGGTCCACCATGTTTCCCACAACATGGCTCAAACGGCGAGGTGGAACTACCCATAAGGATTTCCCCACCAATAAAAGCCGTACAAATAGTTTTTATCCTGTGTAATAAACAGCTGCTTACTGTTATCTGTCGAGTAAGGGATTGGAGGAGGAAAGGAAGAAGATTGAGGAGGAAAATGAAAATGAATAAAGAGAAAAGAAGAAGATAAAAGAAACTTATTTAATTAAATTTGTAGATAGGTTATTACACACTGTAGATATTCAGATTCAATAAAATCGGGCTACCTGCTAGTATACATATAAAAAACAAATAAATGGGTTCGGAACCCACCTAAAACTAGGTCCTACTCATCAATCACAATCATCCAACTCATTACCCACGCACAGGTCTCAGACCTATGTGAGCTTCATCCTCCAAAAAAAATCCTATCATTTTTCACTCATTACTGTAGATAAATTAAAAATGCAGTTAGTTTTTTCCAGTTTTTATTCTTTATGATATTTGCAGATTGCAGAATGCTGTTTGATGGAAATGGAATCCGTGCCAAATAATGCCAGCAGGAATGCATTCAGTGGATAACGTGACATAATAGTAATAAATAAATAGTTATATTTATTCGTATTTAGGTAATAATTATTGTAATAATCTCGCCTTCGTTTATATTGCAGTAGAATTGTACAGTGGATGTCGAATATAATCTATTGATAGTTGAAACTACTTCAAATATCTTGAAGAGAGGAAATATGTTTAGAGTTGATTGTGTTCAGATGTATAGTGTATTGAAGTATAGACAACAAAAACAATGTACTCTCTCAAGCAGCTTGGTAGGTGATGTTTAGAAAAGCAGTTGAATATTGTATAGAATGAGTTTCCCCGGAACTGATTATTGGATCTTTTCGCTTGATAGGCTAATCTCTCATAAACTTGACCGATAATTAATAGAAGAATGTACTACTTATAGTAATAGGTCAGACAAAAAGTTGAATAACCCCACGCTGCACCCAACCAATTCCAAGGAAATTTCAATGTATTTATGAATTAACTATTATTGTAAATTTAACGACTTGCAGTCAATTTTAATTGTAAATAAATAATGTTCCTACTTTTGGCCGAAATAATTATTTATTCACAATTAAAATTGACTACAAGTCGTTAAATTTACAATAATAAGTTGATAATAACAATGCAGATGTTATGGAACAAGAAATCCAAGTATTGAAGAACTTTTGAAATATTAGGAGAATATTGTAATTCTTGTAAATTTCTGTACTGAACAACTAAAAAATTCTGTACTTTTGAAAAAGATGCAGTTCGTCATTGCTAAAAAATATCTGCCCATAAATGCTTCATCAATTATGATATCTTAGACAAAATTCGAATTGTTTCTAATTTCCAATGCATTTTATCAACATTTTTGAATTCGTTAAATATTACGCTAGTGATTTTTGTAAATGCCTGTACTAAAAACATTTTGAAAATCAAATTAAAATCAAGTTTATTTCCTCTTCATTTTACATGAAAAAAAAAACAAATTATAATAAAGGAAATTACCCCCCCCCCCCCCAAATCAAAGCCTAAGCCTGAGTATGAGTCAAAATTTGAATTTACAGATTCATTTTAATACATAATATGATTAATGCAAAATATACTGTTCCTGTTATTAATCACTGTCTATAAATACCTGATATAAATGAGATATATAAAAAAATTCATATTTTTTATTTACAATCAATTTAACGTAACTAGTTTAATAAGCAGGTTTGAAATTTATTTGTAGGCAGATATTTAGCATATAACAGGAACTGCATATTTTTCAAATTTTTTTACAGAAATTTCCAATTGTAATGCTATAGGCTAATGATAATAATATTCCCAAAATTTCACAAATGTTGATAAAATACTTTGAAATGTTTGGTCGAGAACATTGTGGGATTCTTTCAGCCATCTTATTAGAACTTTCTTATAAAACACAGTTGCATGAAATGTTGGTAAAATACGTTGAAATTTATTAAAATTGGTTGGGTACAGTGTGGGATCCTTTCAGCTATCGTATTTATTAGATCTTTGTTATAAAACACTACTTGGCAGTAACAGGAATTTCATATTTCGCAAAGCACTCATTACATAACTAAATATTAACCAACCTATGAGTCCATGATTAAATGTATAAGTTTAAAGAGGTGAAAATTCCAAGTTTTTGGATGAATAAATATGATATTATTTTTTAGTATAGAACCAACTTGAAGAAGACTTTATAGAATATTGCTGGATGAGACTGGATAGATTGGGGATCCGCATATGTTGAAGAAACATAATTGACAAGCCAGTCAATTTTTTTTATTATTTCTTTGCTTCTCTTTTTTAACAATCAGTAGATGGTCCCATTTTTACTTCTTTCTCGTTTTCTTTCTTCTCTTTTCTTCATCCTTTTATTCTTCTCGTTTCTTCGTCTTTACTTTCTTCTCTGTGAGCGGACAGTTTGGTAAAAAGTTCAATCAATGAAATCTAGTCTATCTGTGCTCTAAAAGAAAACTAGTTCTGTTCATAACGGTTTGTTGGAACGTTTTATTTTGAATTTGTACAAGTGCTATAATTCTGTTGGGCTGTGATTATATTTTCCCTGTTATTTATATCAGTAATCTGATCGCTCCCTCAATAGTTAGGCCATGTTATTTATATGCATTTCGTATTGCTGATTTATTGCTGTTCGCTTCTGTGCTAGTTTTCAGTTTAAAAAAAAATGCAATACTGTGTTAATAATGTTATCAATCATTGCATTCTATTCACATGTAATGACCATTTAATGCTACCAGGCATGTAATGACATGGGGCGAGTTTAGTAGCTGAGCGAGTAGCAACGTTACAGGCCGACCGTGCTTCACCAAGCCTGGCAGGCCGAGCCGAATCATAGAATTACTGGAACTTCCAGAATTACCCCTTCCTTACTATGGAATTTTAGAGACAATAAATAATATTGCAATGCAAAATTAAAATATGAAGTTTATCAACAACTAATCAGTAAACTTTCATCAAAACAGTTGATTGATATTATGACAGGAAATTAAATAACTTATGTCTCATCTGAGGTGTTATGTTGATTAAATGTTCATGAAAGTCGGTTTCTAGCCCAAATGCTTGCATAGGGATCTCTGGTGGGGGAAACTCGGTCGGCTTGTAACGTTTCTACTCGCTTAGGTACTAAACTCGCCCCGTGTTATCGAGGCTTAAAATGTAGCTCTCATTGTGCTGTCTCGTTCTCAAGTTTAGTAGCGAACTGCTGTGTTCTGTTGATCAAACCCTCACTGCAGCTTCTCACAGCATTTTACCTACTTACTTACTTGTGGGTTCTATCAATTGAAAATCTTTTCAAAATTATCTCAGTCGAATCAATTTGCCTGTGATTGTTTCACAATAAAATATTTATAATAAATTACCTATATTAGACAATACAATGACCCATTTAAAATGAGTATTCCAATATATTTATGATGTTGTTAACTCAGATGGTTATTCTAGCCTTCTCTTGCCATCATTGATGGCATTTTGATCATTATTATTCTAGTTTATGAACAAGTCGTCCAAATCATGAAATTTTCTATTTAAATAATTTAACTAAAGTACTTCTACTTGCTAACTCAAATATAGCAACTATTAAACCAATTATCTCCTATAATCTACACAATTGTTACTAGAAGTAAATCCAACCAGCAATATATGTATATACTGTATGTACCATGTAATTACTGTATCATTATAGATCGTTGTTTGTATTCATTTAATATTTGATACATAAAACAAAATTATATTCAGTTATTCATGTTTTTATAGATTTATTATTTTCTTTTCAATGTCCAAACAGAGTCGGATGTTTGTTTAATTTCTTTTTTGAAATCAATAAATGTATCAGTTTAGTATATATGTTATGAAATTATATTTTTCTAGTAAATTGAATCTTTTATTGTGACTCTCCTTTTTGACATTTCCTGACTTTTCTTGTTTAATAGAATAAATGGCACAATAGTTGTATTTCGTCTATGAAGACATGAGATTCGTTCCATCTCCCTTCAAATAAGCACAGATTCTCCTGAATTTACTTGAAGCTTACCTCGAGAGATCAAATTTTTGTATTCTGCGATAGGAGTGTACCAGAATTAATATCCATAATTGACTATTACTTCTTTATTTACTAAACGTCCTGTATTTATCAGTTCTAGTGTTTTCATAACTCGCGGTTCCAATAAATAAATTAATTCTTACGTTGGCAACGGATGATTTCAATTGAGTGTTTCCTTTTTGTTGCGTTGGCGCTCCTGTCTTATAGCTAACAAAAAAAAGAGGAACCACTCGATCTTTCTATTGCATCCAGCCTTTTGTAGAAGTTACTAGACAAAATTTACGATGCAATGATTTTTATATCAAATATGGTCTAAGCACCAAATTTAATAATTCTTCAAATATGTGAGAGGAGACTCACTTTTTAATGTCATATATTTAGAGCCATATCCTTTATAACCCAGTTGGGTAAGTTTTTCAAATGTATTTCTAACCTTTCTCTTTCTTTAATCTGTGAATGACTTATTAAGACATTACTTTTTTAAAGGGTTGATATAGTTTGAATTGTTAATGATCTTCTATAAAAAATCTCACTCTTATTCCTTTCTTTGATTTTGTCTCTTGTATCAATGAAGTCTGTTATTTATAAAATTGTAATTTAACTTATTATTAATAATATTATATCTTTCTGTCTTCAGAACTCAACCTGCTATTGCATAATGAAACTTGTCATAAGAGCCCTCTGCTCAATAAATTAAATATTATATTTTGTACTAATCATATCGGTTCTCAACAGGTTTTATATTTTGGTTAAATGAAATGGAAGCAGCTTAAATAATTATTTATGGACAAATAGCAATGAAATAGCCCAGCAGTATATTAATCAAAGGACAAATAAGAATGAATCTGTCATCACTACATAATGGTAACAATTCGATATATATCTATGAATGGACTCTTCGATTACTACGTGAGTAAAGAAATTTAATAATTCATCAAAATCTTCTCCGTACATACTACGAGCCTACGTCTTAATATCTTCGAATTCAATAACTTACATTTCGTTCAACTCTACTGTTCGACTGCCTTCATCAATCCATGAATTTGTACTATTTTCTGACTTTTTTCTGTTTTCCATTTCATATTTTATAAATTTGTTAATCTCAGATTATATTATTTTTTGGCTCTAATTTTCGAATTTTCTGAGTGTTCCTATAGTACCGATGTTTCATTGATCTACCTTCCTCTGAGGGTTCACACCTTCCAAATAGTTAACAACTAGTGTTTAAATACATTAGGGGTTACAATTGGTAGCAGAATAGCGTGGTTTTATTTGGAATTAGATCTTTAAAATTAATAATCGGTGCTGTAGGAATTCTTTGAAATATGTAAGTATTCAATTTTGGGCTAATTGTACCCATTAGCCTAACCTAACTGTACTTTGCTGAGGTATTGCAAAGGCTAGCTTTGTATTGTAGCCTGCTTAACTCAATTTACTTTCATGAAATTTATTTCTTGATTTTAGAGTTATTGTTGTAATTTAATTTTATTTTGTCAATATGGACTTGATTACGCAAATCGTATATCAGGATATTGACTTGAAAAAGTTTGTCGCTCACAGGATTAATCCAGACCACTTATCTAAAGATAATCTTGTTTTTGAGTTATTATCTCTCGGTGAAGTTATTGATGACCTTGATGTAAATGCCTTACGTACAAAGTACCGTTCTGTGATAAATAATCACAGTAATAATGAAGTTCAAATGATTGTTGATATTTCAACTTATTCAAAATCGGCTGATGCAATTAATGAAGGACTACCCTCCCTATCCAAATCTATTGTTGAATTCAAAGAAATTCCATGTGAAGAAAGGGATAAGATCAGGAAAACTTTAAATAAAATTGAATCTAGATTTATTCACTTACATAACCGAATTCGTATGATGATTCCTTTTTTGGTTACAAGAACCCAAGTAGATAATTATTTGGATGATTTATCGATCATGGCCAATAAAATGTTGGAGCATTACCATAATATTTTGTTGCTTCATACTGTAATTTCTAGCAGACCTTGTTCTCCAAACCCTGAAGTACAACCTAGTACTAATCTCTTGCAATTACCTAATTTTTCTCTCCAACAATCAGTCAATAATCAAACTGGAGCATGTAGTAATGTTGCCTTAGGTGCTATTTCTAAATCATTTGATTTTAATTCTAATAAAAAGGTGTTGGACACTAGAGTTCATGACAGAAATTCTGCTTATACTCAAGCTTCTGTTGTTAATAGTAGCCAACCTAACTATAACAATATGAATGCTGGAGCCCATGTGATTCCCAACCCGCCTGTAGCAACTGAGAGTTTTTACAATAAACTAAGAAATCCTCTCGAATCCATACTAAGTGATATTCAGATATGTGATGGACTTGATATCGCAAAGTTACTGGAATTTTTGCATGCAGCTATTAGAATTAGGAAATTGACACCTATCTCTGATCACAACTTATTACAGATACTTTCACCATATACTTCCGGACCATTGGCCGATAATATTTCATTGTCATTGAGTATGAATTCAAACTTTGAGGAATTTCACAAGAATATTTTGCGAAATTTTATTCCTGAACGCTTACTTGTAAGTATCAAAGCTGACAAATACTATCGCTTGCAATCACCGCATGAGCCTTTATCATCTTTTGTGACCAGTATTAAGAATGCTTCTGAATTACTCCTATTAAAGGAAAGTGAGGGCGAAATTGTAAACACAATACTCAGTGGAATTAACCCAGATGAGAGATCTAGACTTTCCCTTATGCAAAGACCAACAACATTTCAGGATTTAAATAATCTTTGCATCCACTCACAGAATATTGCTTTCACAGACTTTGAAAGGAATCGTATATTTAATTCAGTGCATGATTGGCATACCGATAAAGTTAGTAATTCTGCTCTCAGCGATAATAATAATAGTGGAATTAATAGGACTCGTAATCATGGTAAGTCTAATGTTACTTGTCATGCATGCGGAAAGCGAGGTCATTATGCAAATCAGTGTTACTCAAAAAAACGAGAAGCGCCCAATTCAAAAGGACAAGTCTTGACATTGAATAAAATAATAAAAAGGAAAAATTTGAAACAAAGATTAGTCTCAGGTCATAGAAGTCAGAATAAAATAAAAAAATATAATAATAAAAATAATCGTATTGGTAGAATAAAAAGGAATCTTTGTGGAGTGATTAATTCTAATAACAATCTTCCCTTTGTTTATGTAGAATTCAATAAGAAGGAGGTAAATTATCCGGCACTTATTGATACTGGCTCCACCTATAGCTTTCTATCAAATGAGGTATTTGAGGAATTATCTCGTGATCCTAAATTTAATATCAAAGTTAATGAGATAAATGTCTCCTGTTCTACAGCTAATTCTTCGAAATTAAAAATAAAGAAATCTTGCATTTTGAAGATAAAGATAGAACATTTGTCTTGGAAATTCGAATTCCTTGTAGCCGATAAACTACCTGTTAAGGTCATACTAGGTTCTGACTTTCTCTCTCATACTCAAATGATAGTAAACTTATTTACTCAGAAATATTATTTTTGTTTTGATTACGGTCTAAAATTCTCTTTGAATTCTGATATTGGAATGAACAATGTAGGTAAGAAACTTTCTGTTAATAATGTATTAAAAAAGATTGTTCCTGGTGATAAATCGCATCTCACTAAATCCGAATTAGCTAAAGTGAACTGTATTATTGATGAATTCCCGGATGTATTGACTCCTAGAGTAGGTGGTACCGATCTTGTACAATATGATATTAAATTAACATCTAATAAGATTATTAGATCACAGCCATATCCTTTGAATCCTATAAAAACTAAGGCAATGAAAGAAATTTTACAGAAACTATTGAAGGATGATATTATTGAAACTTCCAATTCACCCTACAGTAGTCCTTGTTTCTTAGTTCCCAAAGGAGAAGATAAATGGAGATTGGTAGTCGATTATCGTCGTCTTAATTCTATTGTAGAACTCCAAGCTGGACCTATAGGTGACATACAAAGCTCCTTCCATCATTTTTCAAAGGCTAGATATTTTACCACCTTGGATCTTAATAATGCCTACGGTCAAATCCCGCTAACTGAATCATCAAAGAGACTTACTGCCTTCTCAACTCCATTTAATCTATATCAATACAAACGTATTCCTAACGGTATTTCTTCTGGTGCCCAAGTATTATCAACTTTAATGGAAAAAATATTTGGTGATATGAGATTTAAAACAGTTTTCTTCTACTTGGACGATCTCATTATTTACACTGAGTCATTTGAAACTCATCTTGAAGTGCTTCATGAGGTTTTCCAACGTTTAAGAGAGGCTAATCTCACTGTCAACCCTGACAAGGTTACCTTTTGCGTCCCAAGTATTTCTTTTCTCGGTCATATTGTTTCGCACAATTCTATTAGCATTGACCCTGATAGGACTAAGGCCATCACTGATTTTCCAGTACCTAAGAAAGTTAAAGATATACAACGTTTTATTGGAGTTTTGAATTTCTATCATAGATTTATTCCTAATCTGAGTGAGTTGGCTGCCCCACTTAATGCTCTTAGGAAGAAGGATGTAAAATTTATCTGGACCCCAGAATGTCAGAAAGCATTCGATAAGTTGAAGACTATTATAACGCAACCTCCTGTGTTAAAAATTGCCGATTTTTCCCGCCGATTCGTCCTTCAGACTGACGCCTCCTCTGTAGCTTTAGGTTGTGTATTAGGTCAATATTATGGAGATACACTCGCTCCTATTGCCTTTGCCTCACGCACCTTAACACCTTTAGAACGAAAATATTCGGCATATGAGAAAGAAGCATTAGCGGTACTTTTTGGAATCGAAAAGTTCAAATTTTTCATTGAACATACGAGATTCACTCTGCATACTGATAACGCTGCTTTACAGTGGGTACTAAAAAATCCTAAACCTCTTGGTCGTATTGGACGCTGGATCCTTAGAATAAATTCATTTTCCTTTGATGTAGAACATATTCCTGGTACTCAAAATATTATTGCTGATGCCCTAAGCAGAATGTTTGAAGATAACAATTATGAAGAGGATAAAAATGATGTTCCTTCATGTAATATCACACTCTGTGATTTTCCCTTATGTTTTGAAGACATATTACAATATCAGAAACAGGATGAATTTATTTCTGATATTGTTAATAAGAAATCCCGTGGTGAGGATATCTTTCCTTATTCAATTTCTAAGGGAATGTTACTCTATAATTGTCGCCATGACAATCAAACTAAGGTTGTTATCCCTCACATTCTAAAACCTATGATATTCAAATACTATCATGAAACTATCTTTGGAGCACACGCAGGATATTTGAAAACATTAAATAAAATAAAGGAAAAATTTTTCTGGAAAGGAATATCTAAAGATATTAGTTTATTCATTAAGAATTGCAAAATTTGTTCTATGAGCAAGCCTGCACAAAAAACCAATTTCGGATACCTTGCCTCTTCTGTAGCAACCCAACCTATGGAGAAATTATTTATTGATTTTGTTGGTGTTCTCCCTCGCACTGTAAGTGGTAACACCATGATATTTTCTTGTGTAGATGCATTCAGTAAATATTGTTGGTTGATACCGATCAGGAAAGCAACTTCTATAATTTTATGCAAGGAGCTTGAGAAAATATTTGTGAATTTTGGGTTTCCAAAAACCATAGTCTCAGATAACGGTCCTCAATTTAAGTCACACTTGTTCAAGAACTTCTGTTTCCAGAAAGGTATAGCTCATGTTACGACTACCGAATATTATCCTAAACCTAACCAAGTTGAAAGGATTCACCGCAACTTGAAGTCTTGTCTTATCGCATTCAATTCTGATAAGCAGAACAGGTGGGATTTTACGTTGCAGTGGCTTCCTTTATCTTTCAATAGTGCGTTCCACGAAAGTAGTAAATATACCCCTCATGAACTAATGTTTAGGCATAAATTGAATAATCCCCTAAATAATATTTGGAAAATCGACCAGATCCTTCCTACTAAGTTTGTAGTTGACACTAATAAAATTTGGAAATCAGCCTATGAGAATTTGATGAAGTCTCATAATTCAAGTAAGAAAAGGTATGATATGTACCGTAACCCAATTCCATTCAAAACTGGAGACACAGTTTATCTTAAAACAAACCCGATAAGTAAAGCTGTAGATAAAATTACTGCAAAATTGTTGCCGAGATATTCAGGTCCATATTTAATCAAGGAATGGATTACACCTGTTAGCGTTAAACTTTTCACCATTGACGGTAAAGATTTTGTGCGCAGAGCTCATGTTAGTCAATTAAAGAGTGGTACTATTTCTAAATAGTTACTTCATCATTTTGACTTTTACTCTTGATTTGTCCTTAGTAACATATGTGGTGGACGCATCCATATGCTACTTGTATGCATTTATATGCTACTTGTAAATAGGTACTTAATGAGTTGCAACTCAGAATAATAAACTTATTACCTGAATTAGTCTTAATTTTAAATCATACTTGAATTAACTAAGTATTGATATTAAATTAATCTTAAGTCATTAGAATTACTTAGAGTTTAGCTTGATATTTTTCTTATTTTTATATCTAAGCTTATTCTTAAGTTATCTTAAATATAATTGATTTTGTATGAATATATTTGTACGTAAGTCATTAATCAATCTTGCTATACATTTTATTATTGTTATGCTTAGATTGCTTGTACTCTTCACTTACTCTGTTTCCTGTGAATTTATTGCAACAAGTTCGTTGTCTATTTTCCGAAACTTGGTCTGTTTTCTTATCTTGAGTAACTTTCTTTTTAGTCTTCTTATTTTATTTACTTGGTGCATTCCTTGTAATTATTTATGCATATTGTATTTTATTGGACTTGCGATTTGTGAAGGCACTGATATAAAAAAAAAGGAAGTGGTGTCAAGCTGTACACTTGACATCTATCCCTGAAATAGTTTCTTCTTATTCTAAATTTTTATCCCTGTGTCATTTCGCCTGGCCAGCTGAATGTACACCTTAAATTTTAATTAGTCTTAATTCTGGTACATATTTTATTGTATGTTCCAAATTAAGCCTCCCCAGGCAAGGAGTTCTGTACCAGAATTAATATCCATAATTGACTATTACTTCTTTATTTACTAAACGTCCTGTATTTATCAGTTCTAGTGTTTTCATAACTCGCGGTTCCAATAAATAAATTAATTCTTACGTTGGCAACGGATGATTTCAATTGAGTGTTTCCTTTTTGTTGCGTTGGCGCTCCTGTCTTATAGCTAACAAAAAAAAGAGGAACCACTCGATCTTTCTATTGCATCCAGCCTTTTGTAGAAGTTACTAGACAAAATTTACGATGCAATGATTTTTATATCAAATATGGTCTAAGCACCAAATTTAATAATTCTTCAAATATGTGAGAGGAGACTCACTTTTTAATGTCATATATTTAGAGCCATATCCTTTATAACCCAGTTGGGTAAGTTTTTCAAATGTATTTCTAACCTTTCTCTTTCTTTAATCTGTGAATGACTTATTAAGACATTACTTTTTTAAAGGGTTGATATAGTTTGAATTGTTAATGATCTTCTATAAAAAATCTCACTCTTATTCCTTTCTTTGATTTTGTCTCTTGTATCAATGAAGTCTGTTATTTATAAAATTGTAATTTAACTTATTATTAATAATATTATATCTTTCTGTCTTCAGAACTCAACCTGCTATTGCATAATGAAACTTGTCATAAGAGCCCTCTGCTCAATAAATTAAATATTATATTTTGTACTAATCATATCGGTTCTCAACAGGTTTTATATTTTGGTTAAATGAAATGGAAGCAGCTTAAATAATTATTTATGGACAAATAGCAATGAAATAGCCCAGCAGTATATTAATCAAAGGACAAATAAGAATGAATCTGTCATCACTACATAATGGTAACAATTCGATATATATCTATGAATGGACTCTTCGATTACTACGTGAGTAAAGAAATTTAATAATTCATCAAAATCTTCTCCGTACATACTACGAGCCTACGTCTTAATATCTTCGAATTCAATAACTTACATTTCGTTCAACTCTACTGTTCGACTGCCTTCATCAATCCATGAATTTGTACTATTTTCTGACTTTTTTCTGTTTTCCATTTCATATTTTATAAATTTGTTAATCTCAGATTATATTATTTTTTGGCTCTAATTTTCGAATTTTCTGAGTGTTCCTATAGTACCGATGTTTCATTGATCTACCTTCCTCTGAGGGTTCACACCTTCCAAATAGTTAACAACTAGTGTTTAAATACATTAGGGGTTACAGGAGGACGGATATTACTGTCCTTATGAAATAAGGATTAACGTACTTTTCTACTTGTTTATTGTCGGAAATCGTAATAACGTTGTAATAAAACACAACGTTGTAATAAAACACATCCTTGTATCCTTGACGCAAGAATCAAGGATAAATTGTATACAAACTGGATAAATATAGTACCATACTGCATCAATGTTTCCAGTCAACATGAAATATTTGAATGATTCAGCATCATCGAATTTAGGCCAAATATTATAAAATCTTCATTTGGTGATACGGTATACTTTTAACATAAACATTAATAATATTATTGTATCACAACAATTTTAACTATTGTCACGGTGCAAATTCACCAACCCCAAATTAACACTAATGTCGTAATTAATCTGAGAAACAAGGTTTAACATTAAATACTCACTCAGAATTATCAATTGTATTATTTGATTTTGCGTAGACTTGGATGCACAATCATTTGCCTAATTTGTTAAAACAGCATCCTACAATGGGCTGGAATACAAAAGTTGTTTACTTTAAGTGAAAGGTTAGCTTGTCGACTGTCCTGATAAAACCGGCTTATCAAACAGCTGTTACCGGTTAGTAATGTCACTTTCCTTTTCACTAAAAATATTCGTATTGCTATTTATTTCCTGTATTTATGTTATTTGATCAACTTGGGAAATCTGCTTATGCTTGTCCTGCTAATGATTAGTTTCTCTAATTTAATTATTGTTTCCTCCAATTTTCAACCTATTTAATTTTCTTACGTATGGTACACCGTACTTAAAAATCGGGTGTAAGCTCCTCATTGGAAGAAAATAATTTCCTGCGCTGTTATTGGCGGATTTACCGCATGACGCAGCCTCTTCTTCAAGTACTGAGACCAGAGCTTGAAGAAGAGACTTCACGAAAATCTAGGCTGGCTGAGGGAGAGGTCTCGTTTTAAACCTCCCCTACTCAATAATTTTTAATTTTAAAGAAATCCGATCTAGTCAAATTTAAATGTTTTTAGCCTATATCTGTTTTAAAATCCCGCTGTTTGAGTGCAACCCCCGGATTGCCGAATTTATTAGTGAATCAGTAAAAGTATCAAAAATATTCGCGAACGACCACGAGGATCAATCCAAGATGTCTGAGGGTGACGCCAACTAGTGACGAGCCAAAGAAGAAATATAATACTTCGACTAGTGCGCGTAAATTGGGCCCAAATATCTGGTATGTGCGAAATATATTATTCATACAAGGTTTATAGAAATAATCGGCATATCCAATTGTAAATTGCAATCAAACTACTCTCTTGGAACTGAGAAATCCTTAGGCTGGAGACCTAAATGCTCATATGAACAATTTTATTAATTATATCATTTTAACTTCTGAATATTAGTGGTAGGAATTGAAGGCGAGAGTTGCGTCTCCGTATACGAATTGCTACCTTTCATTATATTTTAAACTCCATAATATCAATTTACATTTATTAAAAATCCATTGTAATTTTAAAACCTTAGTTCTGATTTATAATCCTTACTCGACCCTGGCTGCAGGTTATAGTTATATATTATTTCAGCAGACCATCAAGCAGTATAGCCGAGAGGGATATATCGCCTCAGTAACTTTCTGGTTTGTCCTTATTGAAGGACCCTTGGCATTAAATCTTTCGATTATTTATTGGAAGGATATTTGTATCAGGATTATTTCTTATAGCTTTTCCACCTCGCTAGCGTGAATTGCGAGGAGAGTGCAACAAGCAAGAGTTGCATGTTCCGCACTCGATCTCCGCTCGCGAGAGGGACTTAGCTGAATTATTCCTGATTTTTTAATATATCTTTCTTTGTTGGATTATAGTTGCGTGGGCGTAAATAACAGCTATTCTGTGTATCACCCCGCAACTGTATTCCGCAAGGACAGACATTTTCTTGTGTGGGTTTGAGCTGGAGTGGTGTGTCCTCACAATTCTTCGGGAATTTGCCCGACTGCAGCTTCCGGCCATCAAATTTTATCTTAAGCGCATAGAAGGCACACACCCCCCCAAATCGAATGCCATATACTATATGATTGCCTTATGAGTTAACTGTGAATATACTACCTATACTAATTAATTGCTCACATCTGTACATAGTAGGAGAAACGAAACAAAATTTGGCATTTATTTTCAACAACATTCCATAAAATACCGTACATTCAAATGAGATTTGCATGACCTCAGCAGCAAGCATCATATCTATAAATCAATACTTTTTCATCAAAGTATACTTATTAGGTTAGCTGAATGGTATGCAAGAATGAGTCCTTTGTACGGTAGTACTGTATAATTATGTAAGTGATTTACCGTACAATTATCTCATAAAATTGTCAATACTAACTTAATAAGCAATACAGTTGGATATAATTGAAATTGAAAACAGTCCTAGATTTCCTTTTTTCTCTCGATCATAATAAACCGTATGTACAGTAATATAGAGGGTTGAGCTTCCCTGCGTTTCTTTGATATAAACTTTGATAACTTTGTTAACTTTGATATAGCCTAAATGAAATTTGCTAAAAATTTGAATCTTCGAGCCACTAGGTATATTCAGAAAAAAGTGGGGAAGCACATGCGCACAAACTAAAATGATCAGCTGATTTAGTCTTTTCGTCGTCTGTCACATCGACGAACAACCATACAAGGAACTCACGTTTTCACGTTGAATCCTGTCTTCTTCAATCTTCAATTCTTCATCACTGATCACTCTTCTCTCATAGTCGGTGAAATTTTGCCGGTAAGAAGTCTTTTCTTTCCACTATTATTCTTTTAATGTTTTACTTTTATATTGATCATAAGTTATTCGTTTATTATAAGTGAGTCGTGTGAACTAAACATAAATTTACGTAAAAGTTCTGATTTCCGACAAAGATTTTAACACGATGGCAGTCAGAGAGTCAGTATGATAACTTGTGATTTCATTGAGGAATTGATGTCTCTGGTAGATACTAGAGCTATTAAATTTGAAATAGTTGTAATAAATAATTTTAATCTATTCATTAATAAATATTTCGAAAGTTTGATTGAAATTTTCCAATCCTGATCGTAAACTGTATTATGATATTTCAAAGTATGTTCTCTGAAGTCGAGGTTTAATAATGTGACTTACCCGTGCAGTTTTTGTACCGAAAGTCCATAACCAGCAAGAACTAATTTATGATTTCAATAGTAACAATTGATCATTAACCTCAACTCTAACATCCATCCAACAACCCATCTTCAAGGCCCTTGAAGATGGGTTTTAACAACTCGAAAACGTTCGGCCTACAGAGTAAGTAAAACATACTTATTCTTAATAAAAATTTGGCTGCAATTCGTTGAATTCACTTGAAAAGTTAATATTTTCAACGCAGTTCGTCATGGAACAAGAAATCCAGGAAGAAAATATATTATGTGATCTTGAAAAATATATGTGAAGTACCGGTATAGGTACCGGTATATGAAAAATATTTTCCTAACGAGTCAAAAAGAATGCGCAATATAGTTGTCGTTTAGATATCTACAATGAGTAAGGGTACAGCACTCTTGCACAGTGGAGCATCCATGTTTGGATGGTAATCAAAATCCAAGGTGCTCGCACAGTAGAACATCCAATACTCGAGGATGATCGTCATCGCAAAATCAAACACATCCAATGAAATAATGTACGGTATCGTGTATGATGGATTGCAGCAGCGTGATTACCACCATTCCACAGCATGTGTTTGCTTTTGCGACGACGATTATCCTCGAGTATTGGATGTTCCACTGTGCGAGCACCTTTTGGACTTGGCGAACATGTTATTCTCGATCTTTGAATATTGGATTCTCCACTGTGCAAGCACCTCCACGGTCACGACCGCTCTTAAAATCACAAAGCTACCAATCACTCAGTAGTCGATCTGTTTGATTTTTCGATGGTGATTTTCTTCGAGTACTGGATGCTCCACTTTGCAAGCACCTTAAAAGGTATTTAATTAAAATAATAAAGTTACGTTGTTTGAAATGAAACACAAGCTTTGGTTTGGTGATTTTCACGCCGTATTAACGATGCTCGAACCTATCAATTGTTTGATTTTGTGATGGGTATTAATAATAAATTAGGGTAGAAAAATAAACGTCAACATTTCCAAAAAATTAATGTTCCTAATCGAAATATATTCGATATAGAATATAGTAATTTATGCTCCACTGTGCAGACACACAGACCTGTGTCTAGGTGAGGAGTATATTCATAGTTTGTTGTTTTTTCTCACTTTTATCTTTTTTTGAGAATAATAAATATATTTCATTTTCATTTCACCTTTGAGCTCATGTGCCTTCACAATCTCAAAGTATTGCGGCTATTATTGGTTTATATATTTGCAAACATCTGCCTGAGAATACATACCGTATTTAAATGAAAAATGAAGGATAAAATGAAAAAGAAGCCTTAGGTTCATAGGTTTTGATTTTTAATCCAGATCTCGAGAGCAATTCAAGTTATCTTATAAATGGCTGACACATTAACAAACGAGTTCTGAATTTAAATACTCTTCTATTTCATTTTTAAAGACCGAATGGTCTTATAAATAATTGCACAAAATATATAGACACGTAAATCCAAGTTTTGATTCAATTCTATTAGGAAGATATTTAATATCAAGTTGAATACAGTTAATTATAGTATACAATAATTGTAGATAAGAACTACACAAATATACAATGTCAAATACATAATTTAAATAAACGTTATACTTATAATTTATATTTTACACCACTATGGTACAAATGTTGAAGTTGGAAAATTTACAAGTAACAAAAAATCAATAATTTAACACATATCACAGAAACACACATAAATAATAATAGTATAATTATTATTATAAGGAGAAATTATGAAAAAATATTTAGAGATATTCACGGTCGAAATTTTCTTATTAGTGATTCAAGATATAAAATTATGTATCTACATTTTTCAATCATACAGTCTTAAACATATTTCTGGAGAAAAACTAGCAAAAATCATTGTTCAATGTTGAGTGGCCGAGAAGTAGAACAGTCACAGTTCACTTTGAACACCTGAAAAAAATGAAATAACATACAATTATTGTATTTTTACAATTCAGACGACAGTAGGTACGGTATATTTTATTTCACTCTTATTTAACCAATGACTTCTAACAAATTATCATGTTTCCATTGATTCATTCTGATTCATTAAAGTTTTTATGAATGTTTCAGATTTTTTAAACTATTTTTCTGGAAGAAGAAATGGCTTATTTGAAGAGGAAGTAGCGGAAAAATGGCAAGTTACCAAAAATAAGTACTGTAAGTATTTTCTTTTGTTTTTCTTTTCATGTCACGTTAGGCCTATATTGAATGAGAAGGTATTTTTATCAGGAAGAGACGAAACGAGGTGAAGAATGAAGACAATTAATCTCCTTCCCAACATTTACAAACACACTGAAAAATAACTACTTTATGATGTTGAAGATCCATATTGTTTCCACTAATATGTATTATAAACTTAAAAAAACTTTTAAATGGAAATTGACTCACGTTATGGCGTGACGGCCGTTTCGCTCTGTTGTCTAGAGCATCATCAGACGACCCACAGTACAATGATTCAAGGCATGAGTTTGAGGGTTATGTACAAAATAATCCCAATTTCAAACCTCCCGCCTACTCATCCCCCCACCCCTTCACCATTCCAACATACATACCCTCAAATTCATGCCTTGAATCAGTGTACTGTGGGTCGTCTGATGATGCTCTAGACAACAGAGCGAAACGGCCGTCACGCCATAACGTGAGTCAATTTCCATTTAAAAGTGTTTTTTAAGTTTATAATAATAACTACTTTATCTCAGATATTTGTCACCTAACGATCTTTTTTAAATTTCAAGTCTTGTAATGCAAATCAGGTAATTTTTTATTGCTGATGATGCCCACATGAGTCCGAGACTTGTGCGTGGGTAATGAGGTGAATGATTACACATAAATGCCTGACGGTGGAGCGGGATTCGAACCCACGACCACTTAAACGACAGCAAGCTGAAGTTGCGACGCCACGATTATTTTATCTAAACCAATGTCAATTGCTCAAGAGAGGACCAATTTTGTCGAAACTTCGCCGTTTTATGCAAATGCATCACTAAAATTTTCATTACTAAATATTCGCTTTACCAATTAGGCCATAGCTTATATTTAAATTAGCACCATCTACAATATATTTGTTGAATTGGCTTTAACAAAACCCATGAGGAATTTGTAATTTTACATAAAGTAGTCACATTAAAGTAGTTACATTAAGTTAGATAATTTGTCTTCAATCTTTGTCTTCTTCACTTCTTTTAATTTAGATTTTCTACTTTGCATAATTTGTCCTCACTTGGATTTTTTCACCTCAAAATGGCCAGATATGAAAACCACGTAGGGGGATACTTTACTAAAGAATTCTCACATTGAACCTTTTCTTTATACTGTATTTTCTCCAGCTCCCTTTGAAAAAATATATTATTTCTTTTGTTTCTTTCAACATTGCTTTGTTAGTAGACCTATATAATTTTCTAGGTGCACGATTGTGTTTTAGTTGATCCTGTTATGATATTAAGTTTGATATTTTATTTACTTATTTCTGTAAAATCATGATATAGGTGTCGTACACCCATCCAAGTGCAGTCTCGAGCATCCGTGACTTAACATCATGACCGCCCTGACACCGCGCTCACCGAACGACCAATCACATGCCATATATTATAGCCTGTACACTTGAATTTTAACTTTCTTTGCTTGTCCTAGCTCACCTAGTTATTGGTTGAGTAATGTGTTGGTCACCTCAGAGATGGACAGCAGAGGACTCCCGTCCTGTTTATCTGAGCATATCCGGGATCTGCGGAGGCTGTGCTGGAAACAAATTCAAATATACAATGCAATGAAATTTCCTGTTCATACCCGAATTTGAACGCAATTCTTATTATGTACAAAGTGAAAGGTTGAAATGTTCCAGTTTTTTCATAATATATTTTATAATATATATCTGATATATTATAATATACCATAATATATATGGTTCCTGGTTGAAATCTTTCAGTAAATTTCCAGTTTATTCTTCAATTCGGACGCAATAATCAATTCACAAAGTGGTATAACAATTTTAGTTGTTCCATAATATAGTAACTTACATATTATTTCAATTTCTAGTTGAAATCTTTCATTAAACCTTCTCATTTAAGAAATAATAAGAAGAAGAAACCTCTATCATAAAATATTTCAGTGACTGCACTTATTCTGTTTGCAGGTAGTGTAATCTGCGATTGCACACAGTGGTGGTAAACAATATTCAAGAATATATTTCTTGAAAATAAATATAAAAAAGGTACTTAATGAACGTTCCGAAATTGAAACTGACATTTATTTTTATTGGTTTATGGTTTAAATCACTTAAAACTTGAGGGGTATGGATTTCGCTTCTTAGAAGATGCTTCATCAGCTTCTTTCTCAAAAGCGAAACGCATCCCATGAGTTTTAAGTAATCAAAAACAAAAACTTGTATGGTTTATATTGTTTTTGTTTATAACTTATATTATAATGTCAGTTAGATTATATATTTCATGTCTTCGATTTTCTAGAAATAATTATTTTTATTTGTAATATGATACTTTGGCATATATCCCCAATGAATTGAACTTAATATATCTCCACCTTGTTTATTTAAAAAAAAATATGGGATACCATAGTTTCATCAGTTTTGCCATATAATATTAGATGTTGGGATACTATTATTAAAAAAAGAAATATTGTTTCAAATGGCGATTGAATTGGTTAGTAAGTGTTACATTCATCAACTAACTCACTCATGTCCTAACCATGATTGACCAGAACTCAATTAACTGCTAGACAAAACGTTGCAACAATACTTTCTACTCAACGGTGTAAGATACTTTATATCTTATCAAAATTTTACTTCAATTTCTAATAAAAAACAGTGTTTTGCGTGAAGTGTTAAAGCAGTATAAAAGATACAAAATCGAAAATCCAATTATTAAAAAAAAAACACAAAGCATTGAATTAAAAAAATTGATCATAATCTTTCAGTTGAAGTTGAAGCTAGATGCTTCGGCTTGATACTTCTGCTTATAGAAAGTAAATCCACTAGATAAGTTAACTGATTTTGGCATAGTTGCATAATGGCAAAAATCAATGTTTAAAATGTTAAAAGCGTCATGATAAAATTGAAAATGGAATATTTCTTATCAACTCTAATTTTAAGTATCTCAAGATCTCAACATTACAGCTAATGACCTTTTTTCCTCATGTACAATCCAAGAAATGCATAGGATTCATACTTTTATTACTTTATCTAATTGACACAAAAATTATAAATTCAATCAACTATAGCTTAAATAAACTACAATGTGCAAAGCAAACATGCAATAAGATTCTTGATAATTTACCAACTTTCGAAGGTTAGTTTCTACTATTGGTATACTTAACTTTGATTTGAAAAAAATAAGATTACATTTTTTTGTGAAAAATTCAGTAGAAGTGATAAGTTATGAAACAATGTTTCGGCTTTTGTTGCTTTAAAAAGGCGAAGCAATCACTTCCTGGGACACTGCTATCTAGAAAGCCCCAAGAATTGAAAACTAAACTACTAGTATAGATTGGATTTGAAACTTATTTGTTTTAATAACAAGTATCTTTGATCATTTTAAATCAGTATTGTTATATCTGTTGAATAATCATTTTCAATTTCTTCAACAGATCAAATCAACTTTGAGTAAAATGTACATGATTTACAAACAGCTACATCCATTGAAGGCTGAGTACCTTCGAGCCGAGTGTATTATCCATACACTAGTGTATAGAACATAGTGTATTATCCATACACTGTGTTCCATAATGATTCTTCACCAAATAGCTGAGGGGAAATTTGTTGGTAAATTACAATTTCTTCAAGTCCTTTTCACAACCACAAACTTCAGTAGACCTTTCATCTTATTACTATATTTTACTAGGTATGTATACTATAATTTAATTTTTTAATATAGCCTTTATAGCCTTATTTTCGTGACTAAGTGTAAATATTCTATTTGATAACGCTATTGAAGTGTTTAATGAATAACAGCTTGTAAGTTAGTGTGGGACTGTATCTGTGTTCGTTTTATACATTGTTTCCAGTGGAGAGAATTTCTGTTTCACCTGTTCATGAGTGGGCTTGATGGGCTTAACATTTTTAATGCAGTATCTTGTATTATTCATTATTGTGTCATTGGACACACAATGAGTTGTAGCTCCTCCTGCTTCTGTAACTTTGAACAAGGTTCTCATCTGCATCTGAATAATGAGGTAGATTTATTAAAAAAATGAATAGGTTATATGAATTGTTTCATGTAAGAGCTAATGAATAATTAAGGAGTAGTTTTGAATTGAATGATCATTTAAAGTCTCAATTTCTTGTTTCAGTTTAGGCTTTGTTATAAGAATTATAATTATTCTTATTGTAAGAAGATAGAAAAGTACTTTTTAATGGGAAGGACAGAAGGATACTGAACAATTTCCTTATTCTTATGGTGGAGTTCGATTTTCTGCATACTCTCTTCCTAAATTCAATCCTCTACATTTTTTCCTTGATAATGCTATTCAAAGAAAGGCCACGGTAGCTACCATACCTCACTCATTCTGAGAAGCAATGTACAAAATATTCAATTGTACAATTATTTTTCAAATGCTTCTGTCACAATTTCAATTAAATTTTACAATATTTCCATGTCAAAGCATGTATTTATACTTTCCACTATTTTTCATTTATTTATAGCTCTAGTAATGTTGGAAGTATTTCTGTAAATTTGCATGGAACAGTATTTATTCATATTGTCCACTTTTATCATTTATTTGTATTTGTTCCAGTATTGTTCCAAGTGTTTATTTCTGCATTTTTTTCAATGTATTGATTCATTCTCTACGTACCATCACAAATAGGCTCTAGCCCTTATAATTCATGGATAAATTTCAATGAATTTCATAACTTCAGCTTTAAACATTTCATTAATTTAATTTTTTATAAATATGGCACAGAGTGCAACGCTCACTGAAAATAAATAGCCTAATCTAAATGAAGATGGAGGTAACAAGTAGAGTTTCAGGCTTATATTTATCAACCGAACTTTAAGTTTCCTTATCTCAAGGGAGACTTGGAAAGCCCGTCTTTCTAATAGTTTTCAAGTCTCCCTTGAGCATGAGTATGGTATACCATACTATTAGGCATTATTACATAGAAATCGTTTATAACTTCTTATAACTTTCTTCATCTCAAGAGACTTGGAAAGCACGTTCTCAAAAGGCTTTTCAAGTCTTCATTGAGTATGGGCCTTAAACTTTTTAATATTCTCAACTATATCGGTATAATTACATAGAACTCATTAATAGCTTTTTGTAAATTTGATGTTGGATAATGCAGAGTAGTGTGGTTGTGAAAAGGCCAGGAAGATACAGTAAAGTAGAAGAGATAGATGGCTAGATAGAAAGCGGAAGCTAGCAACTAACAACGTTTGGAAACAAAGAAGTGTGGTGGCACTCACTGGTGATGGTGGTGATAAGGATAGAACTGGTGGTATACCTCGCTCACCCCCCCTTCGGCGACAACTCCCCCACCACCCGTGTACTGGTGATGGTAGTAGGACTTGGGGGATGGGGGATGATGGGGAGGGGTGTCCGGCTTCCACTTGGACTCTGGCAATGAGTTCATCTCGGCCAGTGACTTGAGAGGATCTCCTCCCGATGAGTACTTCTTGGAGGGATCCTGGCTGGAGATGTAGGATGGTGCACCGCCGTTGGACATGCCCGGTGTGCCGGGGTTCGATCCTCCCGGCGATCGACAACTGCCATTGTTTGATTGTGATGTGGGTGTGTGGTTGAGCGAGCCTCCACTTCCCCACATCAGCACTGTTTGCCTGGGTGCTTCAGTTGCAGTTGGCGAGTAGTGTTGTTGGAGAATATTCACATCTGTTTTCAAGTCCTCCATTTTCGGTGTGATCATTCCATTTGCAGCCGGTGAAGATGAAGTTGATGACAGTCCATCCATTGTTTTCACATTGGACTTACTCACATTCACCTTATGCTGTTGAAGCTGTTGATGTGTCCCCTGTTGTTGCTGTATATCACACAATGGAACACTCACAACTGGTTGTAAACTAGTGTACGCACTCACATCCAAACATTTTCCACCACTCACATAATTCCTATTGTCCACAACTGTCGCATATTTCTGTTCAACTATTGGCTGATGACACGAGTAAAGTTTATCGCAGTCGGCTGTTTTTGTTGATAACTGGTGCACTGGATGTGTTGTGGGTGTGGTGTCATAGGTTGGTAATGAACAGGTGCCTCCACGAGGGGAGATATCTAGAAACCCATTTGAGACGTATGGGGTTGGAGCAGGTGTGTGATGGTAGTCGGGATAATATGTCCCTAAGGATCTGTACTGGTGGAAAAGGTTGTCGGTTGTGGGAAGGAAGCGGTTTTCGTATAGTGATTGGTGGAAGTTCCCTGTATGTCCCATGTACCCCGATAGTCCGTTATCTGTTGTGGGGGTGCCGGGGTAGGGTGTGGGGTACATGTTGTAAGCAGCAGCCACAGCTACTGCTGCTGATGATGTATCACTTGCGATGTAATCAACTGTGGGTGTTGGCGGATTTGAAACCATCACTGGACTATGATGGTGGCCTGTTAACTTGCGCTTAGTTCTGCATGTAGACAGGAAATCCCTCAGCTGTGTCTTGTACCTCCTGTTGACCCTCTGAGGCGTCGTGTTGCCCACTGGACTCAGATGCGTGGACACATTTGTCGATGTGGCCGTGTGCAGTGGGGTGGGCGTTCCCACCAACTGATCAGAATCGCTGAAGTAGCTGTTTGTGAGGCCGGCGTCCAGGTAACTGACTTTGAAGTCCATGGTTCGTTTGCCCAGTAAGTCGCGGCCTTCTTCTTCCCTATTAACAATTAGAACACATTAAATTAATAATTTCTTAGAGCTTCATGTAAGACTTCACGATATAATTGTGTAATAACAAGTCCTTTTTTTAAAAAACAACCGTGTAGTCGCCAATTTTTCATAATATATTCAGCTGTTCTATAGGTAATTGTATATCTGAGGTTTTCCTTTGACTATGATTAGCATAAAAATGAATCTTCTATACTACTGTATTAAATAACTTGACACAATTCGTATTGAATACATACAATAATGAATAAAGAATTCTTGTTCCATAACGACCTGCGTTGTTAATATTTTCTTTTTGTTGTAAATTTAACGACTAGCAGTCAGTTTAAACTGATTGCAAGTCGTTAAATTTACAACAAAAAGTGAATAAAGAAAGATGAATAAGACTGACGCCAAACCGAGAGAGACTATAATTCGAGTCCGTGAGTTTATTGAGCTAAAATGATGTAACAGACGAAACTATAGTCTCTTGTGTTGCTATAATTAAAGTGGTTTGTATAAAATAGTCTTATTTGTTCGTTATATATATCTACCACAATATTACCAATACCTGGAATAATAGTCTAAAGAATGATTTATGGGTTTAAAAGTTCCAGTTTAAGGCAGGAGATTTGTGTTATTTATATAGTGCTAAAAATCAGAAAAGGCAAGAGATCTGTTATTTATATAGTGCTTCAAATTAGAAAAGCTAATGGTGGCAATCATAATTCCGAAGCTAAATTAATTTCATAAGTTCAAAAATAAATTGAAAGTCATGATGTTTTATACTTTTTTATAAATAATATCAATAAAATTATATTCCTGGATTTCTTGTTCCATGACGAACTGCATTGTTAATATTAACTTTTCAAGTGAATTAAACGACTTGCAGTCAAATTTGACTGCAAGTCGTTTAATTCACTTGAAAAGTTAATAAAATTATGTCAGTAATTTCACATACATTTATGTAAATATGATTCAAAGACTTCCACGGATAGAATCTGAGCGCATCTTCTATTTCTTTATCATTTTCATATAAATAAAAATAATTAGACATTTTATGTCATTCTCAGGAAGGTGGATAGATGCTCTCCTTTCATATTGACTCAGTAAATGGATTCATGAAGATGTGTACATCAATTTAACAAATAAACATTAAAATGAAAATTGATTTGTGGACTCATTTCTATTGAGCTTTATTTAACAATGAGGTTGTCACAGGCAAATCTTTAATTATTGTCTCCCTATCATAGTCCTGCTTTTATGTATTGTTCTTCTATGTATTCTGTTTCTTATGAAATACTGTTATCCATTTGGATGTGTCTAGTTATAAAATTAAATGTTTTTTTCATATTTAGATTTTGTTAACTACTAAATCGTATACAGTATCAGTTTGAAGAGGGAATTATATGCCTGAAGTTGGAATTTCATTAACGGAACTCCAATGTTTGAATGATGATCTATAAAATCAGTAACATGATGTTGATTTTAATATTCAAGTCAAATTATTCTATAACTAATTGATAGATCAATAAAATAATAATTACTAATAAATAATTCATCATAAATTACTCTTATCACAAACCATATTACATTACAGAAAGCACTAATTCATAACAAACATTCTAGGACATGGCTTGTCATATTTGATCATGGTAGGATAATTTCCTTTGTAAAATTATGTCACAAAAAATAGTAATTCTTTAGATAATACTTTGCTTTCCACTTAGTCGTTATTTGTATTGTACAAAGTTTTTATTTGTACTGAGAAACACCCTCAGATTCATAAAACTAAGGTATTCCCTAAATAGCGAATAGCTGAAAGTAAATTAGGTAAATTAAACACAAAATTGTTAATATTGTGTGGATAAACCAAGTACCGTAATTAGTAACTTACATTAGAGGCCTGTGCGTGCTTATAACGAAGTCTGGTTTTGAGTTTTTGTAGACAAGTCTTGAGCTGGTTTGAAGCCACTGCCACTGGCCTTCTTTTGTTTGGTACCTGTACGCTATCATTCCTGATGCACCAGTCTTCAAAACTAAACAAAAAAAATCGTTCAATTAAAATATGTAATAAGTTTAGTTTTTATTTAAAAATAATTATTAAATATGCAGAATCATTATTAAGGACCCAACAGGGCCTTATTTTAAATGTAAACCATTTAATAGAGATGTGGCTTGTAGATCTGCCGTTCAGCTCTTCTAAAACTACATTGCTATAAGATAAAATTCTTCAATTTATATAATAATAGTATTTTGAAAAGTAATAAGAACCTTCTATTCTATTCCACAACTATTTTGAACATCGTTTCTCGTATCATTTCACTCTTCTAAAAATAAGTCATGTAGGAAACGAATATTAACCATTAACTCAGTTACAGAAACAATCTTGAAAAATTAAAAATTTGTGAAAAATTATTTCCTTGTGCTATGAACAGCTATCACAACAAATTTGACTATCCAATTGAATAAATTGAATGTTAACTTCAGTAAATATTTTAATTAAACATCATTGAAAATTGAATACAGTACTTTTTAAAAATTGAATACAGTAATTTTTAATTAACTGTGAAATAAGTTGGTCATTCACAATCTATATACTTTTTTATCATGAAGATATTTTAAATAGTAGAAGAAGTTTTTTGAATAGTAACAAATTATTAAAATGAACAATGTTTACTTTCTTAAATTATTTAAGACAAATATTTGAATAAACATTTTTAAATTCAGCTTTTAATTAATACATGATTGTTTATTCAAACTATTAAATTTCATACCACTCTCCTTCCTATACTACAGTGGAGTATGTAGTAACAAGTATGATAATACCAAAGAATGATATTTATTTATTTACAAAGGCATCTTTGAACAAGTATTTTAAGCCTAGATGATGGTGAGGGGGTGAGTGATAATACAGACTTATTTATTTATGATTTTCTGATAGATGATTATCATACTTGTGGATTTAACAAAAAAAAATTGCTTCAATATAGGTGTTAATTATATAGTGATTTAATGGTAAAGTATTTCAAATTAATGATAGTTTGATTAGTAAATAAAGTCGTCTACTTACGTTCTTGGTGGGCACTGGCAACATAGGCAAGGTCATCATAATGGACTAGATCATAACCTCCCATATTGGCCAGCTCTGAATCAGAATAACCCAACAACATCTTTCCCCTGAAAAGAAAGAAAACAATTATTTCAAAGACATTCGGAGCCTAATACCATGATTAATATTTTACGTGATTGAGACAATCAACCGTTTGAAGGTATTTTAGAGAATTTAGAACAGTTTGTTCAATATAGGAAATTTTTGTGCTTCTTATACATGAAATTCATTATTGTTACATTCAATTTGTTCTCATCTTAGCATTATCCTTATTCATCATCGTCATAACCTTTGTATATAGAAATACATCCTGTTTCGTCTTATATTTTGATATATTATCTACTTCAGATTTTTTCTCTTTTCTTCTTACTGTTGTTGTTATTTTATACCCTGTAATAGGGTACAACGATCCTGTTAGGGAAGTGATAGCCGAGTGCCGTAGCAGGTATCTGTTCAATCAGAGATAAGCCACGAGACTCCTGGGCCATCTTTGTAAGGGTGACCGATTGGATTAGCCAGCAAAAAAGACTGTTCTCTGCTGTAATATCACTTCCCGGTGGTTTAGAACCCACCTAAAACTGTAGGTCCAACTCATCAACACCATCATCCAATTCATTACCCACGCACAGGTCTCAGACCTATGTGGGCCTCATCCTCCGAAAAATATCATTTTTGTAAAAGAGACAGATTTGAGGAAACCAGCTGCTCTCCATTGAAATAAATGAAAATTCTATCATTGATGATACTATAACAAATATACAGAAGAAAAGTGTACTGGGTGGTGAAAGTAACGTCTATCTAGATCTCCTTTTATTTCCAGTGGAAAAGTGCATTGGAATTTCTAAACTATTTCATAAATTAATTTTTCAATTATTGTCATTGTCCATTGACTCATTAACCCAATTACCTTTGTCCAACCATCTTGAAAGGCGTAAATATGTGCCCCCACATAAAGCTTCTCTTAATGTTATATTAATAATAATCTTATCTCGATTTTTCAAATATTGCCTTTGAGACTTGAATATACACGTGCTTATCTATTTCCCTGTTTACTTAAATTTTCCCAAAACAGCAGTTTTTCTGATGTTAAAGCCGACATTATTAATATATTATAAAAAAATAACATAACCAGATTTCAAAAATATGCTCTTATATAGAAGCTTAGCCTATTTATACTAATTGTATAATATTGTGGCTTGAGGTGAATTGAGTTTTGTTCATCTCATTTACAAAAAAGGCTGCATCAATTGTGTTGTTTTCCAAAAGTCTCTGTCGAATGATGGCTTGGGCACAGGAAGTATCTCAGAGGTGTTTTGGATAGTATACGCACTCCCCTATGTAGCCAGACCCCGTGTAGTGGTGGGAGTGGATTGTTTTAAGCACAGAGCTTCAACATTTGTTTCGGTGGGCTTGGCATACTGATACTGATAAAACTCTGTTAGCTCATTAAGGAAAGCAATCGCAAACTACCTCACTCCTGTTCGTTTACGTAGTACGCTCTCTAACTATAGTCTGTTCAGCGAGACTACGGAGTGGACAAACAAACATGTGCGTGCGTGCAAGCCGAGACTTAACGAAGCCCGATTCACACATAGCCTAGTTTTCGAAACGCATCGAACAGGTAACAGGCCTACCCATTGAAAACGACTTTCAATAATCATTTTCAAACACCTAATTGGATAATACTTATTATTTATTGTAAATGGAAATAGATACATGAGAATAATGAATTATATGAATGAGATGGCTATTTTCTTATTTTCAATGCTTAGGTAATGTATCCAAACATTCAGCAATCACTGGTATCACTATTATTAGAATTGTTCATAAATTTGTCGATTGAATTATTTTTACCAATACATTTGAAATGAAAATACTGACTTGATAACTGAATTTAAAATGTAATATGTTCTTGAAATAATGCAATAATAATTTATTTATTTCACAAACTGGAAGTGCGACATCAGCTGTTGAATGAACAGGAGTTGGCAATGAATGTGAATAGGCCGACCAACCGATGCCAGTACAATTCTCGGAATTCCTCACTCACACACATGCAAAGTTTGTTTACTTCATTCCGTAGGCTCGCTGGACAGACTATAAAACATAACATTCCTGGATTTCTTGTTCCATGACGAACTGCGTTGTTAATATTAACTTTTCAAGTGAATTCAACGACTTGCAGTCAAATATTTATCAATATTAAGTAGTATTTTACTTACTCTGTAGGCCGAACGTTTTCGAGTTGTTAAAAATGGCCTTGAAGATGGGTTTTAACAACTCGAAAACGTTTGGCCTACAGAGTAAGTAAAATACTACTTAATCTTGATAAAAATTTGACTGCAAGTCGTTGAATTCACTTGAAAAGTTAATAAAACATAACTTTGTGGTCTGAAGAGTCACCAACAGTTGAAATCGGGTATACATACCGTACATAAATAATAAACATACATAACTTACATACTGAACATACATACATTCTAAACATATATACATCAAAGAAGTGCCACAATTAATGCATTATAGTGCTAATAAATGTCCATTTTTTTAACTCACCTCTGATCCATTGAGACAAGTGTCAGGTCCAGTTTGTGCTTACTTTTGAACATGACTTCCTTGTGGGGAATTTCGAGGAGGGATGGAGGCCCAAAAGGCGTGCAGAGTGCGAACAGTGCTAGGGGCGGCTCTTCTGTTTTCCTGTTCTGTCCGTGGAGAACTTTTATTCGTCCTCTTATGTCCAGCCTCTGAAATAATACAAAAATTAATAATATTTATCATTTAATCAACTAAAATCTTTATAATTTTAAATTTTTCAACTTGATTTCAGGCGAAAACTGGATTATTTACAACGACTGTACTGTGCACATGCTAAAATGGTGTCCACAGGTTGGAAAATAATTATTTTAGAATAGGTACGGTTCAGCAGTATTTAAACATACTGCTTTTTTACTTGAAAATTGAGAAATAATGTGAATAAAGTTTCAAATAATAACGAATATTATTCTTTATTATCAGTTGTTTCATCGAAACATAAAATTTGACTTAATCTATTTCAAATAAAAGGATTAAGGCAGTATTTATGAACACTCCTTTCGTGTTTCTTCACACACTTTAGTGTTTCGTCCCTCGAGTCAGGAGTCCTTCGAGTCAAGAGTCCCTGGAGTCTAGAGTCCCTCGAGTCAAGAGACCCTCGAGTCAAGAGTCCCTCGTGTCAAGATTTCCTCGAGTCAAGGGACTCTTGACTCGAGGAAATCTTGACACGAGGGACTCTTGACTTCTTGACGTCCCTTGTGTTAAGATTCACTCGAGTCAAGAGTCCCTCGAGTCAAGAGTCCCTCGAGTCAAGAGTCCCTCGTGTCAAGAGTCCCTCGAGTCAAGAGTCCCTCGAGTCAAGAGTCCCTCAAGTCAAGAGTCCCTGGAGTCTAGAGTCCCTCAAGTCAAGAGTCCCTGGAGTCTAGAGTCCCTCGAGTCAAGAGTCCCTCGAGCCTAGAGTCCCTCGAGTCAAAGAGTCCCTTGTGTTAAGATTCCCTCGAGCCAAGAGTCCCTTGTGTCAAGATTCCCTCGAGTCAAGAGTCCATTGAGTCAAGAGTCCCTCGTGTCAAGATTCCCTCGAGTCAAGAGTCCCTCAAGTCAAGAATCACTCGAGTCTAGAGTCCCTCGAGTCAAGAGTCCGTTGTGTTAAGATTCCCTCGAGTCAAGAGTCCCTCGAGTCAAGAGTCCCTCGAGTTAAGAGTCCCTAGAGTCAAGAGACACTGAAGTGACTGAAGGAACGTTCATAAATACGGGTCGAAGATCCAGACACCATTCACTTGAACGGGAAAAGGTACCTTTCTAGTAATATTTACAGTATAGTAATCGTGATTTTTTTCATATCTTTATTGAATTACAATATTTAACCTTATTTTAAATGTTAATTTGCTTTTATGTTTTGCGTTTTAATTTGCAGATTGTTCCCATATGAATCCAAGACTTGTGCGTGTGTGATGACGTAAATTATGATACAACAATGTCAGACTAAGATCGGGAATCGAACCCGAATCTGTTGGAGTAGCAGTCAGGTACGCTAACCGATACATAATTGCGGTTTTTTCCCTATCATAACAATTTTTCTTATAATAAATATATATATTTTTTTGTGGATGAAGCCCACATAGGTCAGAGACCTGTGCGTGGGTAATGAGTTGGATGATAGTGATTGATAAGTTGGACCTACAGTTTTAGGTGGGTTCCGAACCACCCGCAAGTGATTTTACAGCAGAGAACAGTGTCATTTCTTATGCTGGCCAATCTAATGGGTCACCGTTACAAACAGGACCTACGAGAACGCAGCTTATCTCTATCCGATTGAACAGATACCTGCTACGGCTCGCGGCTATCCATCCAGTACCCATCAGTTCTTATTAGTGCCTAGTGCGTATGAAAAAATGTAACAAATACAGTATTTGCATCGTCACAAAAAAGAAAAAAATTAATGAAGGCACTAAAATAGCAATAATTAAGTAATTAGAGAAGTGATAGCCGTGAGCCGTAGCAGGTATCTGTTCAATCAGATAGAGATAAGCTGCGTTCTCCTGGACAATCTTAGTAAGGGTGACCGATTAGATTGACCAACAAAAAAGACACTGCTGTAAAATCACTTCCCGGTGGTTCGGAACCCACCTAAAACTGTAGGTCCAGCTCATCATTCACCATCATCCAACTCATTACCCACGGACAGGTCTCAGACCTATGTGGGCTTCATCCTCAAAAAAAATCAACATTTGAATAGTCAAGTCTAACTAGAGTATCACTATAACTTATACGGTGGTTCGGAACCCACCTGAATTTGTAGTGATAAGTTTTTAGTAAAGTGGTCGAGATCTTTCAGGCTGACGAATCTTTAGAGTTATGAATTTTCATGTAATCAATGTTCAAGAACATTTATGTGTTGTATCACATATGTTTCATCTAGTTACACAACAGATAACTGTAAGAACTGCTCACGCTCACAAACGATATAGTCTTGGCGGGTTCTATTATTCATTTTGTTAATTTTTAAAGTGTTTGTTGCTGTATATGATACGTGAATAAAATTGAATTGAATTAGAAGAATATAAGAATAAGGTTTATTTCCCAATTGAACAAAAATGAGGTCCTCTTACATTTTTCCCATAGCATGAATCAAACAGCGAGGAAGAACCACCGGACAGGGTCTTCCCACAATTAAAAGCCATACACTTATCATCATTAATAATTTTTAAAAGGGATTTAACCCATATCTACACCGTTGATCCTGATAGATATGTAATATGTACTGGAAGTTTAGATAGATAGATAGATGGCTTTTATTTGTGCACTTTACAAGTAATAAAAGTGATGTGGGCGAAGTTGAGGCATAAGAGCCCACTCCTCCACTTAACCCACAGTATAAAAAAAATCTTAATTTACAATGCAAAAAAAGCTAATGTATGTGTATAAAAAACGAGAGACCACCCTTCACAATACTAACAATAATGATAATCAAATGCATCTGGGTTATGAATTAGAGCATCAGATTTCAACATTTTCAAGAGAGCTGTTACTGCATACTCTGTTGTGTGAAGATGCAATCAAACAATTATTCAACTCGGCACAATGTACTCATTACAAATGCCAGACGAAAAGAATCGGAAGTGTGCAATTGAATTAAGAGGGGGCAATGGCAGGGAGATTTCGAAAATTATACAAATGAAGGTCCACAGTGCTCAACTTGAGCCTGGTAATTAATTAATTATCCTGGTATTTCAGTTCGTCATTCAGGTAGTAGTCTGGAAGACTCCTGGTCATGATCGAGTAAATACAATTACTCTGAAAAAATCCTAGATAGCGATCGGTTATTAATGAAATTAGCACTTAATAAATCTAGTCGATTCGAGCGAGTGAACGACCGCCGCCTGTCTTGATTAAGAAAAATTGATCTAATTGTTGAGTGCTCGCTTGTTCAATGTGTGAATGTAATCTGATGCTCCTCTGTAAGGCAAACTATCCTGTAATCTACATGCATGTGAGACCACCCCGACATACGAGCTGTTTCTTTCTGTACTGAACTGAGTACAGTTATCCTACTGGAACATTTTCCTTTCATAAGAAATATTATTCTAAATGAAAACATGCGTATACACAGGTGACCAAGAAAAAAAAGGTAGGAGACTTCACTCAAATTTATAGAGAATTGAATTGTTTTGTTTTGACAGATTGGTTTCTACTTTCTTGCAGATTTGACGCCTAGTAGGACCGGACTCCCTAAGAATTGTTATGAATTCTCCAAAAAGTTATCAAAATCAATTACTATCTCTGAAAAGATTAACTTCAATATTTGCTATAGGTATCCTATTCACTTATTTCAGATTAGCTAATTTATCTACCTAATGTTCCATCTACATTCTAATGTTAATTTCCTGGGCTCAGACTTTTTTCTTTTCTTTTTTCGGAGGATGAAGCCCACATAGGTCTGAGACCTGTGCGTGGGTAATGAATTGGATGATGGTGATTGATGAGTTGGACATACAGTTTCAGGTGGATTCCGAACCACGGGAAGTGATTTCACAGCAGAGAGCAAGGTATTTTTTGCTGGCCAATGCAATCGTTCACCCTTACAAAGAGCGCCCAGGAGTTTCGTAGCTTATCTATGATTGAATAGATACCTGCTACAGCACTCGGCAATAGTGAATATTTTAATTTTTAAAATAATTTTCGAGTTATAGTTCAATTCACTATCAATTTTTGACCAGCATGATTTACTGTACATATTTCGTCATTTGGCAAAAAGGGTAAAAATGTTTCTGCTATATACCATCAATACTTAATGAGATGGCAGGGATTTAAAAAAGTTTTAAAAACTTGTAATTTCGTCATAATGCAGTGTATAGAGTAACATATTCACAATGAATAATAAGACGAAATTGTCACAACCACATTTATTAAAAATATATAGATACTAGTTTCGGTTGTTTTACCATTATCAATCTCAAACAAACAGGAGTTTTATTAAAAATATTGAGATACTAGTTTCGGTTGTTATAAGTTACCATTATCAATCTCAAACAAACAGGAATTTATTAAAAATACAGAGATACTAGTTTCGGTTGTTATACCATTATCAATCTCAAACAAACAGGAGTTTATTAAAAATATAGAGATACTAGTTTCAATGTTGAGATAATGGTATAACAACCGAAACTAGTATCTCTATATTTTTAATAAATGTGGTTGTGACAATTTCGTCTTATTATTCATTATGGATATCTTCCACAATATCACCTTCACCACTACAAAGAAAGCATATTCACAAGTTTAACACGCAGTAGCTTCTCAAATTTGTTGTTCACCAGCTCCCCAACATTTAGTTTCCACAGTTCTTTTAGTTGAATGGCTTATAAGATTATCAAGGACCCGACGGGTCCGCATTAAAGGCGTGCTGTTGTCCGATCATCGTCCGCACTGTAGCGCTTGAAAGGAAGATTCTAGTCTCTTGAAACTTTGTATAAAACTTCCTCATAGTCCAAGTGAGATTGCTATCGATTTAAGAGTTTGGGAGTCTAATATAAAAATAATTATGATGTAAAACAGATTTCCACTATAAGCTCTATCTTAGTTTTGGCTAGTAAAAATCAAAACATTGGACAGCTGGTCCATTTCATTGGAAAAAAATTAAAAAATATTATTCAAATTCATTAGTTTTATTCGTTGAAATACTTTATATTTCAATTATAATTTCTTATGATTAAGATTTAAATGGAATGATGTTAATTGACCAATTTATTACCTCACTATCTACCTAGAATATTTTCAGATTCTAAGAAATTTGGTCATGGATGGAAATATTGCCCAGGAAAAAGAAAAATGAAAAGATATGATGTGGAACAAAATTCAAAAGCATTTTTAAAAGGAAAGCAGCATTCACTCACCAGATATAGAGAAGATTTTTCGAGAAGATCAACTGGCATATCGCCATTAAGGTATGTAGTGCACAATTGTAATATGACTAATATAAGTAGTAACGTATTGTTTATATATAAACAGAATTTATTAATTTCGAATTCCTTTAATTGCTATTACTTGTTTTATAACTATAATTGTAACTATAATTATAACTATAACTGTAATTGTTTATAACTATATACAGTGCTTAGTATAATTTTTTTTTGAGGATGAAGCCCACATAGGTCTGAGACCTGTGCGTAGGTAATGAGTTGGATGATGGTGATTTATGAGTTGGACCTACAGTTTTAGGTGGGTTCCGAACCACCGGGAAGTGATTTTCAGCAGAGAACAGTGTCTTTTTTGCTGGCCAATCTAATCGGTCACCGTTACAAACAGGACCTACGAGAACGCAGCTTATTATTAGTTGTGTAAATTATAATGGGAAAATATAAAATCTATGTTCAATTGAAGTTACTTATATCTTACTTTTTAACATGTTAGACACATTAAAGCAACTATTGCGATTGAAAACTTATAAACACTTGTATCAACACTAAATTCTGCTATGAAGTTCTATGAATTTCTGCTATGGGCTCGGAACCCACCTAAAACTGTAGGTCCAACGCATCATTCACCATCATCCATTTCATTACTCACGTACAGGTTTCAGACCTATGTGGGCTTCATCCTCAAAAAAATTGTTCTAGGCGCTTGTAAACTTGGTGCTTGATAAACTCATAAGTTGATAAATTGTATGATTTATTCAATCTTACAATATTTCAGCAATTCATATAGACCTAGAGAACTTGTATCTGGGTATTAGCGTCCTTGCAGTCTACTAAAGTATATTTTCCTTTTATTGTACGCTTGAATGAAATACTCTAATCTTATAGTCAAAGGAATGTAGAGTAGCATATTGTAAGGTCAGAGTAGTGTACCCCATTCATAATTCTAATTCAATCCTTAGCACTTTTGATTTATTCGATGAATTTTGTACGATGAATATTCCTGAAGCATGAAGAGCTCCAGGTGTAATCATCAACGAATAATAACTCAATTAAGCCTGGAGCTTTATGATTTTAATGAGAGCTTCCTCAACCTTCCATTAAACATGTATGACTTGAAAAAACACACACATGTAGCATTTATCATGTCTCTTAAACAATTTTATCAAGCAAAAAATAGGTTTAATTTAATTTAATTTCTCAATACCGTTTGAAAAACTTCGTCTCAACATTAATAATAATATAACAAAACGTTGAAGTGTGTTTAAGCATTTTAAAAATGTTCTGTTGAATTCATAAGTAATTCCAAAGTTGTTTATAATTGTTACTACTTCTTTGTCTGAAGCTATTAATCTTTGGGATTATCGTATAAGGAAAGACAGATTTTAATTTCTATTCCCACGGATGATAGACCGACTATCCAATCAATTTAAAACGGTCCCTTTGTACGACTGATCCACGATCTTTCTTGATTTGTCAACATTCTATCAACTTGAATAGAATAAAATATTCTTATTCTACTTCTCTTTCAAATACAAAGAAAATTTGTATATGTGTAGATACAAAACTTGAAATGAATAAATGATCACTTGGGCATTAGATATCACAACCCATAAGTTCCAAAGAAAATAAAAGAATAAAATATTAGAAAATCAAAATTACAAATAATTTAAAAAGACAAAGAAAACTTTTATTTATAAATGTAGATACAAAGCTGCAAATAAATCAAAGATCGCATACTCGCATTAAATATAACTTTTAAAGGGAAGTGATAGCCGCGAGGTATCTGTTCAATCAGATAGATAAGCTGCGTTCTCGTAGGTCCTGTTCGTAACGGTGACCGATTAGATTGGCCAGCAAAAAAGACACTGTTCTCTGCTGAAAATCACTTCCCGGTGGTTCGGAACCCACCTAAAACTGTAGGTCCAACTCATAAATCATTATCATCCAACTCATTACCCACGCACAGGTCTCAGACCTATGTGGGCTTCATCCTCAAAAAAAAATAAATAAATAAATAAATTTTAAAACGACAGAGCTATGAACTCATTTGGAAAAATAGCAGATGGTCACATATGATTCAAAATGAGTAACCAAATGAAGAAAGAAATACAATGTTTAAAGCACAATTGGATAAAAATCAAACTTCAATTTTTTATATTATTGAGAAATCAATTTACAACGAATCTTCGCTACTATCAAATAGAAAATTTCTACAAACTCAATTTATCAGTATATATGTATATTTGACCGCATTAAGCCATATTATCTTACAGATATCCCTATTTCAAACAGTAGGCTTCATAATAATAATTTCTGATGCCGATATACTCTGTAGTACTGTAGTAAAAGAATTTTTCCAATAACGGCTTTGGAAATGTTAGTACTTTGGACATTCTAGAGGTGTGAATTAGTTTAAATTTGATAAATAAGAAAATGCCATAATCAACATCAATCATCATCATCATCATCACCATCATAATTCTTCACCATATCCCATGTCAATTGTGGTCGGTGGGGACTTATATCCTATGCGGAATAAGCATTGTTTTGATCAGATGCCTTTCTTGGCACGCCAACCCTTAGTTTCCAGGCTGATAGGGGCTCAATCAATTGTTGGAATTTAAAAAAATGTTCATTTGCCACATAATTCCTATTGTCCTATAATATTAATATTATCGTGTGACCTGGCTGGCTCAGGTCTGGTGTCAGAGTTATCAGGTCGCACCTGAATAAGTTCAGGGCCTCTGACGTGACTTAACGACTGTTTTTTAGGCAGCCGAGACCGACAGCTTAACGTGTCCTCCGAAACACGGGAGTGGCCCGAGGTAAAAACTTTCGGTCAGAACTGGGATCGAACCCGGGACCTTTGATTGTCCTATGAATGGCCACAATTTGAATTTGTTCTTGGATTTCTTGTTCCATAACGATCTGCGTTGTTAATATTGACTTGTTCTAGTGAATTCAGCGACTTAGTCAATTTTGAAATTTTGAAAAATTGATTACAAGTAGTTTAATTAATATTATTAAAATAATGATGATTAATATTCAATTTAGAAATGTTGAAAATTGACTGCAAGTAGTTGAATTTATTATAAAAAGTTGATATTGAATTTGTTGTACCAATTTGAACTTAAACAAGTGTATTACCTTCAAATTCATATTAAGGAGCATATATACACTTTAGTAAAAAAGCGACATTCACAAACGATGAACAAGAGTATGTAATTACAGTAAATAATAATGAGGCCTATGGAATAGAATAGAATAACTGCGATTATATTTGTGAAGAGAACAGTTTTTTGGATCTTTGCATTCATTGTTACTTTGTCTATATGAATAAATATCACGAATATATTATATCTAAGGGCGGAGTTAGGGCTCAGCAGGCCCTTTCTTACACTCAACCAGTGGGACTTACCAGGAAGCCAGAGGTATTGTCGAGAAGACATCGGAAGCGAACGGTGAAGCTGCGCTCCAAGAGCTGCAGCTGGTCGGGCTGCAGCGCGTCCTGCAGCGACAGGCCGGATGCCTCGGGCGCCAGAAACGAGTTCCACATCAGCTGTCGCTGCAGCTCCTCCCTGTCCTCCGAATGCACCAGCTCGTACACTGACTGGTGCACTATGTCCGACTGAAACAAATCAAAACAAATTAATCAGTAATCAAATAGATTAATAGACAAAAGATTTATAAATTTCCAACTAACTTACTGAAAAGGATAATTTTGAGGATGAAGCCCACATAGGGTCTGAGGCCTGTGCGTGGGTAATGGAGATTTTGGTTTATATCACTCTTTTTTTTCATATAAAGTAGCTTCATAAACATATAAGCAAGGAGACTAATGCCCGGTTTCTGAGTTGTTCATTAAGTTTAATGGATCATTAACCCAGCATTGAGTTAATGGTCCATTAATGTTAATGAACGACTGAGAAACCGGGCATAAGTCTCTTGAACAACGGCCTACATGAATCTAACCTACTCTACTCTTTACCCTACTCTCTACCCTAACCTACTTTACTCTTTACATACATCTAACAGCTTTTTTTTCTTTCGATCTGAAAAACCCTATCAAGGTTTTGTTTTGATGAGTTACCACATACTAATTGATGGGATTCTGATTGTGATTGTGATTGATGGGATGGACCTACAGTTTTAGGTGGGTTCCGAACCACCAAGAAGTGATTTTACAGCAGAGAACATAGTCTCGATTGTTGAAAAATCTAATCGGTTGTCCTAACAAAGAAGGCCCAGGAGTTCGTAGCTTATCTCTATCTGATTGAACAGATACCTGCTACGGCACTCGGCTATCACATCCCTAACAGGATCATTGTACCCTATTACAGGGTACTAAATAACAACAACAGTAAGAAGAAAAGCGAAAAAACGAAAAACTAATTACAAGAAATAAAATGAATAAAAATATGAAAAAATGAATTAATTGCAAGAAATTAAATAAATAGATTTCTGGCGGTGATAAAATATTTTTTTTTTTTTTGTAGCGTTCATCGATTTCGATCAGCTATATTCAATGTAGTTGTCAATATCCGCTGAGGTCTTCAGTATAATTGATAGAACTTTAAGGATTCCAAAATTAAAAAATTATTGTGTCCTACATATTTGGCAGCTTTATAAATAGTCAGTTCCTTTAAACTTTAAACAAACTTGAAATGAATAGGATATTCTTATCATTGAAAACATAAAATATAAATAAACTACGGTACTTCAATGCAATATTGCATCCATCAATGTTTAATTGACTATTAATACAATAATAGAATGCAAAGAAATATATTTGGACTAAATTTGAAAATAATGAACCCTTGACTTTGAAATGAGATCTTTTCATGGTTTCCCATCATCAGTTACTGTATGGCTTGATAAAAAAATAAGTTAATTACTGGACTCCTTGAGATTTATTGAACTTGGATCGATTTCACGGTAGAACATTCGGTACATTTATTCATGATAAAAAATACAATAAAGCAAAAATACTACAGGCTGTCATTGAATCATGATTACTCTTTTGAAAAACACCTGACAATTGATTGTAACAAAGTTCTGTCAACAATAGTTACTTTCAACCCCTAACGGAAATTTTAAGTACACTCGTACCCAAGTTACTAATTGTTGTGTAATGACTTCATAACGCTATTGTCATATTCTCGGAAGCCTCCCCTATACATAACAGTCAATTTACATCTTCTTAATATAGCCTATGAATTATAATTATAGAATAATACAATAGTAGGCTATAGTATAGTACAACAATAGTTATTCTGTACAATAACAGTTATCCTATACAATAACAGTTATCCTATACAATAATAGTTCAGTTTGTATAGGTTGGCGGAGACCAAATGACCGCATTTGAAATGAACGACTTCTTTTTAATGTTAGGGGTATCCACATGAAAAAAATCACAATTTGTAGACGAAGAACAGAAGTTTTATTGAAATGCACAAGACATATCAGTTGTGGAAAATAATTTCTGATAAGTGCTGTCCTTCTGCGGTTACACATTCCTGTAGACGATCTTTAAAGTTTTTAATGAAAGATAAGACGAAATTGTCTCAACCACATTTATTAAAACTTCGAGTTTCGGTTTTACACCATTATCAATCTCAATCAAACTCATTTTGATTGAGATTGATAATGGTGTAACAATCGAAACTAGTTTCTCGAAGTTTTAATAAATGTGGTTGTGACAATTTCGTCTTATCTTTCATTATGGATACCTTCCACAATATCACCTTCGCCATTACTAAGAAATTTAAAGTTTTTCATCACATCATTTCAACCGGTATTGCCCCAATTTCACATCGCATATGGCTTCTTTTAATTGTGGAATAGTGCGTGTTTGTCTACATACACTTTTGACTTCAAATACCCCCAACAGAAGAAATCACAGGGGCGAGTGCTTTCCTAATTCCAATGTGATACAATGATAGTTCATCAGCATCTTATTCATTTAGCCTGTACTATTATAATATAGGTGATGAAGATCCGACGTTCTAAGCGGCTATAACGGAATACAATAATCATCGTGCAAATGTTTATTTGACCCCGCTTCTAAATATTGAGACCAAAGTTGTTTTTTGAACAACTCGTGCTACTAGAGTCCAACATCACGAATCAACCTTCTCACTCACATTAGAAACACGCCGGTTTCCATACAACAGCACAATAAAGACAACGTTAAAGATTATATTCTGAATACGAATTAAGTTGTTAGGCGTAGCGAACAATTGGTGAATTTGCAAAAATAAACTAGAATTCGAAATTTAAGAGCTGTGTCCCATTTCAAGCTGAGTGCGCGCCGTGGGGGTCTAATGTTCACAGTTTAAAATACGCTTCATATTTTACTTTTTAAAAAGTTTTCATAGCACTGTTTCACTCCTAACTACATTCCTATATTATGTAACATTTTCGGTTGCAGACTATTTCTTTTCTTGATGTCTTGTTACGGTATTTCTTTAATGATTTATATTAATCTTTTTTTGAATAATTGTTTTTTTTTACAGTGACTACTACCACAAAATAGGAGTAATTTTTATTATGAATTGTCCATCATAACATATTATTAACGAGTTTGATCAAATAATATTCAATTAATGACATTAAAAAATAATACGTAGGCACAATGAAGTCAGATCAATAAATAAAAATCTAAGGCATTCACAGCCTTTAACTTTGTAGTAGTAATATAATTTTATCGAAACAGATCTTATTGCACCAATTTAAAAGAATACTTTACACTGTTCTCTGCTGTAAAATCACTTCCCGGTGGTTCGGAACCCACCTAAAACTGTAGGTCCAACTCATCAATCACCATCATCCAACTCATTACCCACGCACAGGTCTCAGACCAACGTGGGCTTCATCCTCAAAAAAATAATCATAATTATACCTGTAACGGTTTTAGAAGGAAATTTTTATTTAGAAGACAGTATTTGCCATATTTCAGTCTATTATTTAGTTTTGACTCACATTGTGTATTTCAATTTAAATTTATTCTAAACAACTTATTTTAAATGAGTATTTTAAGTTTAGTATGAGCTGGATGATAATGACTATGATGCTGGATATGATGAGTGTGTTATTTTTATGTTAGGTTAGTACTGTACAGTACCCAAAAAATGTGTCAGATCTATTATATTGATTAATAAATCACGTGTAGACTTTTTTCGGAGGATGAAGCCCACATAGGTCTGAGACCTGTGCGTGAGTAATGAATTGGATGATGGTGATTGATGAGTTGGACCTACAGTTTTAGGTAGGTTCCGAACCACCGGATTGTTTACATTGTTTAGATAGTTAGTAAACGATGGTCTGTAATTTTGCTGAAGAAACATGATTATTTATAAATGTTGATTTATTTATTATCATACAGAACACGGCTACCGAACGCTCTATTTCAAACCAGAACAAAACAATAAAGCTAAACTTTACAGGTTACCGCTTTTGATAAACATACTGCACTTCTTGTCTGAATATAACTCATTTTAGTCTTAATAGAATTGTTATTGATGTAGCTAAAGAACTGCCTACTATTATTTAATTTTTAATTAATAAATTTCTTACTAAATACATTTTTTTACTATTAAATGGGACGATGAGACTGTCTAGATATTAAAATTTTTATTAATAATAATATTTTAGACTTACTCATTTCATTAGGAAAACCTTTTTAAAAAAAATATATATTTAACATTTTGAACATGTTTAAAGTTTTTACATTAACTATATAGTTTTTTATTAACCATTTTATTACGGTAGGTTTCTCAGGAGCGCCAATAATGTTCTAAGCTTGAACATATGAAAAATTGAAATATCAAAAAGAATAAATGTACTGTACTCAACTTCTTGACTTGACAGACTTGTAGATAAAAGTACAACCAGTTCTAATCACTTTTTACAACAGTTAGATCTAGTTGGATTGAAAATGATAAGCTAGTTCATTTAAATATAAGATCAATGAATTTTTTTAAATCTAATAACTATTAAATAATAATTTCTTGTTCCATAACGTTGTTAATATTAACTCTTTGTTGTAAATTTAACGACTTGCAGTCAGTTTTAATAGATGTACTCAACCTGACTCGTAGATAGAAATTGAACCAGTTTTAAAATCACTTTTTTACAATTAACAAATAAATCGATTCAATTCCTGGATTTCTTGTTCCATGACGAACTGCGTTGTTAATATTAACTTTTCATGTGAAATTTAACGACATGCAGTCAAATATTTGTTAAGAATAAGTATAATAACTCACTTAAACTGGCCGAGTCCAAATGGATGATGGATCTCATAGATTCGAAAGTACTCGGCCAGTTTAAGTGAGTTATTATACTTATTCTTAACAAATATTTGACTGCATGTCGTTAAATTTCACATGAAAAGTTAATAAATCGATTCAAAACGATAAGCGATTTGTATTTAAATACAAACTTAATAACTCTATTGAGCGTCTCTCAACGAGGCTGAAAGATTTCCTGCACTGTATTTGTTCAAGTAGGTTCCGGCGTAGGCCTACTTCATTCAAATTATAACCCTTCAGCAATCCGCTACTTGTGCTCTAGTATTAAGGATAAGAATATCGGTTATTGCAACCCCGAACTGTCAATTACTCACTGCTAGTGGAAGCTAGAAGAGCTGCTTCCTGTGATTCCATTTCAATGCGCTCACATGTACATTATCTGCAATGAATAGATAGCTACATGGATATGAGCTGTATCATTACAGCCGGCCGATAGCTATAAATTACTGAGTTTGTTTAGAAATGCCAAGAAAACTAGCGAGTAAAGACTAGTTTGTGTTATGAGTTTTGCTTATATCCTTATTAAATGCACTTGAAGGCTAGTTGTGAATTTTAATCTATGAAATGTCCGATTGATAATGGATGAAACTGATTTATTTGAAGGAGACTCATAAAGATTATCAAGCTAAGAAATGGCAAAACAACCAGTTTTGAGTTTAATATTACATTATCACTGATGATTAATCACAGTAGTTATTGTGTAGGAGGTTTTAATGAAATTTCAAAACCTTCAAACCAATTTATACTTTAAAATTATTCTAATCTATTACTTATAACAATATTAAGTAAAAATATGGCACTACGGGAAGAAGATGAACTTGAGCGCCAGCAATGAGTTCAAAAAACAGTACAGTAATCAAACAACAATAAAAAGAAGAAAGAATATGAAAAATAATAATAACAAATAACTCAAATAAGCAATATTAGAAACGAAAAAAATCAAAATAAACATAACAATATTAGATCAGAAAATTATAGCAAAAAGTTCTAACTCTAACCATGTTTTAATGATTTCTATTGAAAAATACGGCCAAAATTGAAGTACTAATAGGCTACTACTAATAAAAATTTTATCATCCATAATTTTTATTAATTAATCAATTAAACTTGAATAATCAATTGATCTGACTCACACAGTTCTTGATCTGAAATATCTGATAATATTAATTGGCGTTCAAACCATATTATATTCTAGTTAACCATTGATTGAAAATGGAACTATTTATCATTTTTCCTTGATCAATTAAAAGTACTAAGTTGATACCTTCTTCAACTCTCGAACTGATCAAGAAATGTTTGATGCCATGGGTCAATCAAACCATATATCAATAATCATATTAAATAAATCAACCATTAATTGAAAATTGAACTATCCTAATTTTATCTTAATTTATGAAGTAAAACTTTAAGCCCATGAAAAAATTATCACAGAATGATAGTAGACTGTGCTAGACTGCGATAGTAAACTTTATCACTGAGTGATGTTTGACTGAAATTTGGGGACTCTCGACTAACAAACTAGTTGTTTCAAACAGTAAGAAACAAGTGAATAATAAAAATTTCTTGAAAATATACGTATAGAATTATTTAACGTACGTCGAATGAACTGCATTTTTAAAAAATAGGCTGATATTAATAGAATAATGTAGAAAACTAGAGAAAGGCCAGAAAATATACTCGAAATACGTTGAAGGTAGATAACAGATGAAACTTGATGATAACAGACAAATGAAGATAAATGATGGTGTGAGCTCGTAATAGACATACAATAATAATAGAGATATGCCGATCGCAGGTGGACTATAATACAGTGTGCCGAAAGATAGGTCCCAACAGATCACAGATATAGATTTACCGGTTCCATATACCTGTATATTCTTTTCTTGTATAGGTATATAAACAACTGTTGAAGAGAAGTTAATAAAAGGGCAGGTCCGAATGCGAGTCTCGATTTCTCGATAAATCGATAATTAGAAATCGATAAATCGCCCGATCGACACCGATAATGAGGTGGTGCGGAGGCGAGTATATAGATGATGATATGTTGAGTATATCTATATGTAAAGGAGTATTTCCCACGCAGGAGATAAGATCTTGGAGCTACTGTTTTTATTTCCTGTCGGGCAACGGTCGAGTCAGCCGACCACGGCCGATGTTGGAAGCCGATAATGTCCTGGCTGGGCCACAGGCGCACGTGGGAGGGCTCCCCCCCCCCCCCCATTCTACAGCCCCCTTCATCACTGTTTAGCCACCCTTTACTCCTCAAGACCCTAACACCCTTTCGCGTTTTAAACGACTTTCAAATCAGAGCCGCCAACGCTTCGGACAGGTGCTACTAGATTTTGTTGTTAGGTTTGACTTAATTCTAAACTATAAAATAGTTGAACTTTTAGTAGGGTTTGTTTTCTGGATGCCGAAACGGTGATGATTCATGGATGAGATTGATTAAATCTTTTAGTTTTGAGAGTCGTTTTAAAAGTTTTTTTTTAATCAAGCTTCATGCTTCAGAGAAAATCAAGCTTATTCATGCGTCTGATGAATCTATTAATTTTTGTAGAAAAGTTATTTGTTGATCCAAGACGATCTGAGAGTTGAATAGTAGTTTTTTTGTATCGATATTTATTTTATTATTTTATTTTGTATTGATATTTCCACTTTTGACTTGTCATGCAGAAAAATTAAAGTGTTAGCCGTGAGCCGTAGCAGTCAGATAAAGATAAGCTACGAACTCCTGGGCCTTCTTTTTATTTATTTATAAAAACACAACTACATATTATTTTATAGATATTTAAAGAGAATCTCTACTCAAGAAACTGTTATGAAAAGTATTTTTTTCAATTATGATACCCCACTATTACTATGTGTCGGGGTGACCACAACAAACTTCTCTAGCAAGATTCTTTGCAAGGTTTGGATTGACCAGCAAAACAAACTGTTCTCTGCTGTTAAATCACTTCCCGATGGTTCGGAAACCACCTGAAACCGTAGGTCCAACTCATCAATCACCGTCATCCAACTCATTACTCACGAACAGGTCTCAGACCTATGTGGGCTTTATCCATAAAATAAAATTAACGAGAAATAAGTTTTTCTTCGTGTGGCAGAACATGTCAGAATATTAATAACTATTGTAGATTGCTTTGGTATGGTACTTCTATCTTTGTGATAGAAGTGAGTGTTCATATTAGTGGAATTCGAACTGACCTAATTTTAAACTATTGGACGTGTTTAGCTCAAATGCTGAAATGATGACTTGAACTTGAATTTTTTGTTTGGTTAGTCTTGGAGAATCGATTTTGAGAGGTTTTAGCTCGTACGCAAATCACTGAGCCTGGTATTAAATAGTATAATTAGGATTATAATATTTAAGATTCTAAACTATGGGGACTTTTTTAGTTTTTTAGATGCCAAATTGCTTCATAAATTAAATAAATTTGTTTGAAATTTAGACGTTTTTTGAGTGCTTGCTTCGTCGTTCAGAATCGAGTATCAGAGGTTTGAAGCAAGCAAGCTACATAGCAATGAAATCATCGAGCCCGAAATTTGTGGTTATAATTTGGTGTATAGCTGAGATAGTCTTACACTAAACTGTATGATTTTGTTTAGATTTATGTTATAACTGCGATTTATCACTAGAATCGGTTGAACTAGGAGTATTTGAATGCTTCCTTCATCAGTTTCAGAATTTTAAAGCTCAATATTTATCGACAGTTTTGGGCTAAAAGCCTGTTGCTTCTTTACTATAAGTTGTATTTTTATCAATCAATAAATAAATCTAATCACTCATGGGTGTAATTGAGATTGACTCACGTTCAAGCTGTAAAACATGTTCAGTTTAGATGCCATATTGAAAATTTATAAATCTTCTAGTTTTTGAGCGCTTTCTATATCTTTTAAAATCTAGCTTCAGAGATTTCCAAACTAGAAATCCATTTACTACTTTTCTTTAATACCTTTTATATGTGACAGTAGATGTTTCTTCCGTTATAATGAATACCATTGATTTTTTACAACATTTGTAACAAAGAGATACCTTCAATCTGAATGGCGATTTTGAAATGAAGACGGATATGTGTGTAATATATTCAATTTAGTTTCACGTTAGAAAAAATTAGATAAGAATAAGAATGTTTTAATTCCTTTCAATTCAATAAAATTCAATTTTCTCTGAACAACCCTGTCCAGAGGAGTTTATTTTCATTTGATACATAATAATAAATTTTTACAATGTCTGTGTATAAATATTTTCATATTGATTACTCGTGAACACCCCACTATATAAATATGTGCTGGGGTGAAACAGTCTAGTAAGTTTTTCAATTTATGCAAAATTCCTTTTAAAATAATTGAAACATTATTGTTGATTATCCATGTTAGTATTCTAATTATTATTGAAATATTCTACATTATATAACTAACACTAATATTACTAACACCAAAATGACTACTTATATACTACCTAGCACTACATACTACAATCTACCACCTTTCTAACTCTACAAACTTATCACTGCTAACTCTATACAACGATAAAAAACACCCCACAAAAGACAATGTCATATACCATTATAAGTATTTTTACATAAACAATATGATGAAACATTACATGCTATAGTTATTGTCTGGAAAATTGACTGAACGTTTTAAACACTTTATATCTTGAATTTATTTAATTATACATTCAGAAGTTACCTGCTAAAATTTTTTCGGACTCAATGAAATTTATATCTATTAGCCATTTCTTTAATGAACTCTTATATTTTTTCAAGTTAGCCTCGTTCTTCAAAAGACTCGGCATTCTATTCAGAACTTTAGAGCCAACATATAATGCTGATTTTTGAGCAAATGTTGAGTTTACTCTGGGAACTGAAATATCTCTATTTCGAGCTCTGGTATTGTGAGCATGATCAACTAATTGAATTTGGCTTGGGTGTTTCTTTATATATGTGCTAACTACTAATATGTATAACTGCCTAACGCTAAGTACCTTGTAATCCCAGAATAACTGAATTGATGGGAATAACCGATGCCTATAGCTAATAACTCTGAGTAGAAGTTTTTGCACTTTAAGAAGCGGATCTATTGTATTATAATAAGCTCCTCCCCATATAAGAATACCATATCTAATAACAGATTCCACCAGAGAGTAGTAAACCATTCTAACATCCGATACCGGCAATATGTTGCGCAGCTGCATGAATATATATACAAGCTTTCTCAACTTTTTAACAACACCAGCCACCTGACCCTCCCATCGGAACAAATCATCTATTTGAACTCTCAAGTATTTCACTGTATCAGATCTTCTAATTACAGGGCAGCTGCATTCATCTCCAGTCTGTTCACAAATATGTATTTTCAATGTATTTTTGAGGGGTTTAGTGGCTTCTGTTAATGAGAAAACCAGAAATACAGTCTTCTCAGCATTCAATGTCAGTAGGTTATTATTAAGCCAATTTAGCACTTTACCAAGTTCTCGCTCTGCTGTTCTGAATGTCTCTTCCCAAGTATCACCATTGAATAAAATGGCAGTATCATCTGCAAACGCTATCAGTTTGCCATTTATGTCAAGCGAACACAGATCATTTGCAAAAACTAGATACAAAATTGGTCCAAGCACAGTTCCTTGTGGAACCCCAAACTCAACATTTGCATCCTCGCTCATTAGATTTCCTATTTTTGTTGACTGAGTTCGCTGCACAAGATATGATTCAAACCAACAATATGTGGCCCCTCGTATCCCAATGGCCTCAAGCTTTTTCAGAAGAAGCTCATGTGATACTGTATCAAACGCCTTGGCAAGATCAAGAAATATTCCCATGCATTTCTTATTATTATCAAGACCATCAATGACATGCTTTGACAGTTCGAATAGTGAATCCTCTGTACTTTTACCTGCACGAAAGCCATATTGGTTAGAAGAAAGAATGCTGTTTTTTTTCAAATAGTGTACTAGACGCTTCTTCATAAGTTTTTCCAGAATCTTAGATATATTGCTAACTAACGAGATTGGTCTATAGTTTCCAAGTAATAGCTTGTCACCAGCTTTATGAAGAGGCCTAACACAAACCTTCTTCATAAGATCCGGAAAGACACCATTCTCAAAGCTTAGATTGAAAATATGCACTAGGGGTTTGACTATATACTCTTTCACACTTTTAATAATGCTATTGCTTATTTCGTCCCTTCCTGGTGAGCTATCTGTTCTTAGTGTTTGTATTATAGCCAGAATCTCTTGCTCATCTACTGCACTCAGAAACATAGTTGTTGGGATGCGTCTTTTAGGTCGGTAATTGGAAACTATCTCGTCTAAAGTTTTATTTAATTTTCTACTGATATTATCTGCCTTTCTTGCTCCTATACGTGCAAAATGGTTGTTGGTACAACTCAACACATCATTAGGGCTTTCATCTAGTGAAATCACATTTCCATTAAAATTAATTTTTTGCAGATCTTGTTTATTTTTCCCCAAAGAACCTGAAACCTCCTTAATGACAGACCATGTTTTTCTTATATTTCCTCCAGCCTGCTCAATCTTATTTCTATAATAATCTGTTTTAGTGCTTTGAATAAGTACGTTTAGATGATTTCTATATGTACGATAGTAATCAGCAAGCTGAACATCATGAGGACGTTGCTTACGTTTCTTGTTTAATTCATCTCTGGTCTTTATAGCTCTTATTAGACCCTGCGTTATCCAAGGCTTGATTGGTTTGAACCTTCTCTTTAATATATATGAGTTTGTGTTATTTGATATATGTCTCCTGAAAATACTGATGAATTCTTCATATGCTCTATTAGTTTCATTAGCTTCATAAACAGGAATCCATTCTTCCATAGAAAGGTGAGCTTTTAACCCAATTAAATTAACTGATATGCCTTTTTTAATATTTTCGACTGAAACTAAATTGTGACTCTCGTAATCAGTGTCACTTATTCCTACAACAGTCATGAAGTGATCTGTAATAGAATTTTCATACACCACAGGAGTTATCGGTCTATTAAGATTTGTTAAAATATGGTCAATACATGAGTATGTATTGTCGCTTACCCTAGTTGGCTCGGTAATGCAATGCCGAAGTCCGTACTCACTTAATAGATCCAAGTAATCATTAACTTGATCGTTGTATGGAGGAAGTATATTTATATTTAAATCGCCCAAGCACATAATATGCCGACCTCTCAAACTATCTAAAACCACTCTGAGGTCAGCTAAAAAATCATTAATATCATGATGTGATGGTGACCGATAAATTGTAATAATATCTATCTCCCTTTTACTATAAACAAGTTTGAGATCTTTAAAGCACATACATTGCAATCGGAAACGTCAAGAATACAATAATTATTGTAATATAACAATACAAAATATACCTTAAAACTAAACATCAGTCCGCAGTAAAATTCAATTAAAAAATTCAATGAAGCTATCACATTCAAATATAAACAATAAAGGCATCAATCAGTCGGCCTCAAATGGAGATCAGAAATTACAATTCGGTTTTCACAGTCTGATAATAATTTATAAAGCTATTACAATTTAAAATAATCTACCATTTGTAATTGAAAGAAATCAGAAAGAGAGTACAGAGGGTTTTTCAGAAGGAGGCATTCCAAATCACGTTTGAATTTTGATGCGTGTAAAACTTTTGGTGAGTTTGGCAGTATATTGAAAAGTTTCAAAGACATGTAGCTAGGACTAGTTAATAACTTATTCAACCTAGTATAAGGCACATCAATCTTTGCTTTGTTTCTTGTATTATGACTGTGTATCTCATCTCTGCAATGAAACAAGCCCATATTTCTCTTAACACTCATTAAGAGTCTGAAAGCCACCAAGCTATGCACAGTCATAATTTTTCCATTAATAAACAATGGCTTGCAGTGGTCTAGATATGCGGCACCAGAAACTATCCTAATCGCCTTTTTTTGTAGAAGGAAAACTCTTTGAGCATCCGGAGCACAACCCCACAGGTCCAGCCCATAAAGAAGGACACTTCGGAAAAAAGCAAAATAGCATGTTCTAATGTACTTTTTAGGAACAGAGTCCCTGAGACAACGTAGTAAATAGATAACCCTGGAAATTTTAGAACATACGTTGTCTATATGGGGACTCCAAGAAAGCTTTTGGTCCAGTGTTACACCTAGAAGCTTAGCGCTCCTTGTACCCTCAATGACCTGCCTCAACCCAAGAGATGAAATATCCCATATTTCAGAGATGAAATATTTAATAATTTGTAATTTTTTTGTTACACCATTGTCAAAAAATATCTACTGAATGTCGCACGGCTATCCTTTTTAATCACACTGAATGCAAAAAATGTGAACACAAAACTTCCAAACTCAAGTCAAGTTTATTCTTTATAATATCTGACTGGTCGTCTTATTAACCGGATTTTCCATGACGTAATCTACAAAAAATAAAAGCTTTACTATGCCCCCTTCTAGAATTCAATAAAAGCATACCAAAGACCAAATTTTCACTACTAAATCTAGAGAATTACGAGCCAAATAATTAACTCTTGTTGCTGAATAATTGTAATTATAACTACCAAAAATGAAAATCAACAATTACTGTTAAAATTTTGCAATAAATCAGCCTTATTTCGTGATTTCAAAACTCACTGCTACAAACAAATAAAAATTTCCATCACCTTAGGTAACAGTCAATAAAACAGAAAATTGTTATCTGCAAAATTAAAAATGGAGATGAGACCAGCAACCATAATATTTGAAATTGCCTAAGGAGTGTTTACATTCAACAGTTTCTTGAACGGTTTGCAGTTGCCCAAGCTAGCAACGGCACACGGGGCTATATAGTGACTTGAATAATAGTGTTGACTCAACCTTTCAGGTCAAGCTGAATAAAGTGAACAGTTTTATAATATCACATCAGAGTACAATGTACCATATTAAGTTAACCGGAGGGGTCCGCATATATGATGTTAATGCCGCTAGCTGATTCTGCTTGGAAGGTTTTTCTCTTTTAATAGCTTCATCTACTCTGTGATACTGTTATTTGTATTGTGAAATTCTTACTTCACTATCTCTTTTCCGCTCTGTAGTATCTCTCATCTTTCCTCCTTCATTTTAGCTCAGTTATAGTGTATTTTTCTTTTATATTTTTCCTACTTCCACTCCTACAAATGTTCTCTTAAATTTTCTTTCTAATTGTGCTAGGTTTTAATTCCTTATTACTTATTACTTATCAGAATATCTTAGGCATATACTCCAAATAAGTATTACTTTTAAATTAATGCTATATATATTATTATTATTATTAGACGTAAAACTCCCAAAGTGGAAGACGCTAAGTAAAGATGGTTCATTTTTTGGACTTGTTCTTGTTTGCCCATCAGCTTTTCATTTTTTGTGCGAATTCAGCTTTTCTCTCTTCACTCCATTTTCACTCCAACTGTTAGAGGTTTTTCTCTGGTATAACTTTCCATTTATAAAGTTTTATTCTGAAGTTTTTTCTATTGTATATTTCTTTGTTCGTTATTTTGGATAGTACTAGGTCTTTTTTAACATTTTGTATACATTCTCCTCCATTGACAAGTGACGCTACATAGTTTACATTTTTTTTTTGTTAGTCTTGTCTGGAAGCCTCATGATGTGACCATAAAATTTGAGGCGTATTTTCCTCATATCTGTCTCTATATTAGAATATTCTTCAACTTTGAACGTTCTCTGTAATCTATATCCGTTTTCAGTACGCCTTGGTCCAAGTATTTCCCTAACTATTTTTCTTTCTTCCTTTTTTAGATTTTCCATATCCATTTTATATATGTATATATTGTATTAACTAATCTATATATTTTTGAAAAACAAAGTATCATTAATTTATCCTATCAAATTTTACAACAGTTGAAAATAATAATAAAATAAATTTAAGTACAGTATTATAATACAAAGGATGCATTAACAGATAGAAAAAGCCTGGAAGAACAAAAATTGTCGGCAACTCATAATAGAAACATGCTATTTACAATATTAAAAAAATCGTGGATAAAATATTTGCAATAATAATATTTTATATTAATTATGATGTGCAACTTTGAAAATTGGAAAGTGTCTTTGGAATCTAATGACAGTGTGAGTATTTTTTTAATGGAGGGGAGTGTAAGGGAGGGTTATTTTTGTTAGATTGGCTCGTCTTTAGTAAATGGCAAAAAATTAAATGTGATATTAAGTTATTTTTGTGTGTTGACGATATTTTCTTCTTCTCCTTCTTTTAATACAATCTTATGGTTAGTTGGCAGCTCTCCACCTCGCTCCAGAGCTAGCCTCTTCCAGTTCAAATAACTCAGCCCCAAGAAGAAGGAGAAGAAAGGAGTTGATAAACTGTTGCTGTTTCGTTTTCTATACATCTTTATATTCGTTTTTCATGAGACTATATTTTATATGGATATAGGGTATCTAGATCTGGCCTTTGATTTCCATGTGAATCATTGTCAAGTCGGTGCTTCTTGTTCAAGTCTTGCACCACGATGAACGCTAATGAGTGATCAAGTTAGGTTAGGTTAGGTTAGTTATTACCTAGTTGATTTGAGCCCATACACATTAGAAGACTACATACAGTCCAGACATGTTTTTAGTAGTTTTCTTCTATGTGCCTTATAATGTTCATTTGAATGTTCGCTTTCAGTGTTTGATTTTTATGTATAATCTCGTGTTGTGTTTCAAATTGCCTATGATTTTATCCTTTTGGCGATTTTTTATTCTAATTTTTCACGACCGCTCAAGACTGCGCTTGGATGGGTGACCGTGCTTCAATGACTTGATGTTACAAGCTTTATTATCACTTACCCGGTGGTTCGGAACCCACCTAAAATAGTAGGTCCACCATGTTCCCCATAACATGGCTCAAACGGCGAGGTGGAACTACCCGTAAGGGTCTCCCCACCATTAAAAGCCATACGCTTATTATTATTATTCTAATTTTTATTGTGCTGTAACTTAACTATTATATTTTTACATTGTGATTTAGGTTTAGTGACTCTTTTCAAAATGTGTGAAGCATTAATGAATAAACGATTTTTTGACTTTGGCCAAATTGTTGCGATTGGAATGCGAAACCCAGCAAGTTGTGAGTTCATTTTTGTGTAGAATCCCTTCCTCTCACCAACATTTCCAATCGCTGCCTTCCTCTTCATTGCTACTAGCTGTTTTTCTGCCAACTAGCGACTGACTCTGACCCCAGAGCAGCACCCAAGCTCAAGTCCAAGCGTAAGTTGCGCAGTAAGTCTCAGTTTTCGGATCGATGAGCTGCGGTCCCTCTGCTCGACTAAATCTGCATAAATATTTCAAGTGCTTCAGAGCGGCTCCCACTTCCCCACGATGCTTTGAATCTTGCCATTAGAAAGTGTGGACTATGATTCTTTGATCAACGTTTATTTATTATCATACAGAATACGGATACCTAACGCTCTATTTTAAACCAGAATAGAACTATAAGCTAAACATACAGGTCGCCACTTTTTATGAACATACTGCACTTAATATAACTCATTTTAGTTTGAATAGAATTGCAATTGAAAAAGTTAAAGAACTTCTCACTATTTAAAATGTTAAATGTAAATTAATAAATTACATACCTACTTAGATATTATTACACTTTTCAATATTAAATTGGACGATGAGGCCCTGTAGATCTTAACATGTTTAATACTAGTAGTATTTTAATGTTTATCATTTATATAGGGGGAAATTAAAAGAAAAATGGTTTAACATTTCTCATTACAATATTTTTACATCAGCAATATATTTTCCATGATATAACAATTATTAACCATGTTGTTATGGTAGACTTTTTAGGAACGTAATAATATTTTAAGCTTGTACACAAAATATTGGAATTTAAAAAAAAATGAATGCACTGTACTCAACTTCACTTTTATATAGAACCAGTTTGAATTTCCCCTCCGCAATTTTCAGATAAATTCTGTTGGATACAAATAACTAAAATAGTAAGCTAATGTTAAATCTTTGTTCAAATACAAAATTAATAACTCTATTGAGAGCTAATAATTCTATTAAACAATAAATGTATACAGATCGATAAAAATACAACCTCTTTAATTTATTTTTCCCTTTGAATCAACCTTTGACCAGGAATCATTTATTGTCAAATTATTCCCATAACTTTCCTCTAAAAGTTGATTAATTGCTGAAAAATTTCAAGGTTTTCAGAGCGGCTCCCAGTTGCTCACTGGGCCTTCTCAGACTTTAAATACAAATAAAGTTCTGAATTTCGCCGTAAGAAAGCGTGGACTATGACTATTTGATCAACCTCCGGCCAAAACATCAATATTCCCCCATTTTATAATTATTACACTTTGGGGTGCTTGCACAGTGGAGCATTCATTACTCAATGATAATCACCATCGCAAAATAAAACACATGCTGGGGAATATTGGTGTTCACGTTGCGCAATCTGTCGTACACTATTTCGCAGTATGTTGATTTTGTCATGGTGAATACAATTCCTGCACTGCGTAAGCACTCTTAAATATGATCAAATTGCAGGGAAGATTCACTTTTATTTTTGTAGGTACGGTAGGAGACTTCACTCAAATCTATAGAGAATTGTTATGAATTCCCCAAAAGTTATCAAAATCAATTCCTATCCTTACTTTCCTATATTTACTTATTTCAGATTAGCTAATTTATCTACCCAAAGTTCCATCTACATTCTAATGTTAATTTCCTGGGGCTCAGACTTTCAACTCTTTTTTCTTTTCTTTTTTCGGAGGATGAAGCCCACATAGGTCTGAGACCTGTGCGTGGATAATGAATTGGATGATGGTGATTGATGAGTTGGACCGATAGTTTTAGGTGGGTTCCGAACCACGGGGAAGTGATTTTACAGCAGAGAACAGTCATTTTTGCTGGCCAATCCAATGGGTCAACCTTACAAGAGCGCCCGGGAGTTTCGTAGCATATCTCTGATTGAACAGATACCTGCTACGGCACTCGACTATCACTTCCCTTGTAATCCTATAGATAATATTTTGATATCTTGTAATCTTATACATAATATTTTGATTACACTAATACAATCGAATCTTGTACACTCTTAATAGCCTACATTAACTTTGGAAAATTTGTGTAAGATTTTCTTCTGATTTCTATGAAAATAAGCATCAAATCGTAGATAAATGTGATCAAGAAAAATGTATTTTTACAACCGTAGAGTCAAAGTGTACGAGCTATCAGAAAACCGGGTTGGAGTACGGTTGTATAACGAAGGAATGCTAAGAATTGAAAGCTCAATTCAACTAAGTTATTATTGGACGTCTATGATGTGTATATTATTATTATCGGGGAAGGCCAACCAACAAAAGTGCATGTGGATATAAAGTATAGCTTTTATCATGAGAACCAATGTACTCAGTCGATTATGTAGCTGATACATAAATAAATATCATAACAACTTTACCACATAAAGCAAATTGCTAGTAAAGTTAGTGCTGGTTTCAAGCCTACTCATGTGTTTCTCATAAAATTTAATAACCTTATTCATTCCTTTCTAGTGGGACATTAGGATTGAGGCCACTGTGTTTGATCAAGGTGATAAAAGGTGTTCTATAGATTGCTTGACCTGTTATACGTAATGTAACCTCCTGCAAGATTGCAATCTACGAGTATAATAATGTCCTGGAAAAGCGTTTAATATGAAAAATGAAGACATTTAAGTAACAGATTGGCTAAATCGTTTTAGACGATTACTAAGAGGAGGTCCTTGAAAAATGGAAAACTTTGTAAAGATAGAATGTGGGCCGGGCTTATGGCTGTGTCACGTACAGAAATTGTGTAATTCGAATGTCATTTGAAGACTATGTTATTCTTTTAGTTGAAAAACAGAAATAGCAGACGACACTGATTTACTTTCATCATGAGACAAACGGCTAGATAATGCTATGAAAATTCAGCGCTCTAATGCCAGGTTATGACCCTGCAAGATTCGTGAATTACATAATTATATATTGTGTCTAAAACAGTGACCGATCGAGTTTCATCAGAATTTAAGTAGGAGATTTTAGAATTAGAAATTGAATTGAGTATTTATGTATCAAGACCGCTATTAACAAATAGATACAACATACAGTATACAAGATTGACAGTATGTAAGCGTCAGTTCACCAATTATTGCATGGTGCTAATAAACAAGGTTCCTGCACACTTTTTAACACAAAGGTTTACACAAACTCTATTGAGAAATGTGGAGGAATGGGTCAAAAGTAACATATATTTTAAGTTATAGTAACGTTTAGGTTAAGTAATAGTTGCCTATTTATTGTATTTGATAAGTTTTTTTTTCGTTCTACTGTTGTTTTGCTAAAGATAGTCATGATAGATTTTCTAGTGAATTATTGATGAACATTCCAGTGTAATTTTGGGTAGTAAAGAGGAAAAATTTTCATTTGTAATGAAGGAGAACTCGTCGTTAGCGAACAAGCTATGCTTTGCTGATGGCGCCAAAAAAAAATGTATTAATTGTGTGTGATTGATTGTTATTTACAAGAGTTTGGCAATAAAAAGAATTTATTATTATTATTAATTTAAGTAGGAAAAATTTGTGAAAAGGTAGGAAATTCAAAAGGTCAATTTACAATTCAAATTCAAAATTATAATGAAGGTGTGGGTAGGATTAGGAGACAATTGAAAAATATAGAAAACAAAATCGCTGTTTGGGAAAAATTGCAAATCCGAAAATTTGATAAGTTGAATCTAATAATTCATGAAGCATTGATATCGATATTATTTTATCAAAATAACTTGCACAAACAAATACCGTTTTTATGTAGTAATTAATACTTTAAAATAGATTATACATTCTTTGTTCGCTGAGGATGGTATTCAAGTCCTGAAACGCGTCTGATACTACTCACAAAAGTAAGATCTGTTGTAAAAAATCAAGTCTATAATAGTTATTAAGATCGAATTTGAAATACTTTTCACGAGAAATTCGTTAAAATTAAGGATTCGTTAGGATATGGATATGTTGGTATAGATATGCTGTAGGGTAAGGTAAATTAATGATAAATATAATCAACTTTCTTTGTAGTGGCGATTGTGATATTGTGGAAGATATCCATAATGAATAATAAGACTTGAAGTTGTCACGACCACATTTATTGAAAACAATTAGATACTAGTTTCGGTTGTTACACCATTATCAAACTCTCAAACAAGGTTTCACTGAGATTGATTATGGTGTAACACCTTTTTAATGACTATGAAACAAGTTATCCACCTAAGCACTCATACTGCCAGTACCAGAAGTCATAAATTTATCTCAAGGAGGGTATATAAATGACTTTCTTTTTAGTGGTGAAGGAGATATTATGGAAGATATCCATAATAATAAGACTTGAAGTTGTCACAACCACATTTATTGAAAACAGTGATACTAGTTTCGGTTGTTACACCATTATCAAACTCTCAAACAAGGTTTCATTGAGATTGAGATAATGGAGTAACGAAACTAACTAGTGAATCACTCTTTTAAATAAATGTGGTTGTGACAACTTCAAGTCTTATTATTTTATTATGGATATAATCAAGATAAAGTTTTCACTTTTTTGGCTATTCACTTAAACTAATGTTAACAATAGCGCCTCTTTCAATCACATATAATTTTCTATTTCTGACTGAATAATAAATATCAGAGTAGAACTATCAAACAAGGTTTGATTGAGATTGAGAATGGTGTAATAACCAAAAGTAATATATCACTGCTTTCAGTAAAAAAGGGGGTGTGACTACTTCAAGTCTTATTATTCATTATAGATATAATCAAGATGAAGTTTTCACTTTTTTGGCTATTCACTTTTGACTTGATCATCTACTAATATCAACAATGATTATCAGAAATCAAAACTGATCATCAGCAATAATAACCACCTTTGGATCATAATAACGCCTCTTTCAATCACTTATTAATTTTCAATCTCTTTCCGTGTAAAATTCTCAAATAGAATGCTTTTTTATATTTTTATATTGGGGGTGATGCCTACATAAGTTTGGAGACTTGTGGGTGGGTAATAAGGTGAATGATGAGAAGCATCGATGGCTGAATGAGATTCGAACCCAAGGCTGCAGGGAACGAAGCCAGCCAGAGCCTTATCTGATCACAGACAAGCTCTCCAACCAACAGCGCTGCCAGAGCTGCCATGTAAAGTTCAGATAATGCATTTTTGTGCTCTTTGAATAGTGATTTTTTGGCGAATATGTACGATTGAAACTAAATTTTCCCAAGGTGTGCCTATCAGATGCTGCTTTTGCGTCACCCAGTTTTTTCATTCATACTTCAGAAATAAATTATTGTTTGGAAAAAATTGGAAACATAAACATCATTACATTTCGCTCGATGTGCTTCACGCTTCCTACATTCATCTTTTCGGAGTTGCCAATCAACGAAATTTATCTGCCATACATCAGTTGGCCTGTCGTTACTTACCGATGGTTTATATATATATTTTTTTTTGGAAGGCTTCGATTCCGCATGACGCCTATTAAAATTCTAATCTGAAGTCGAAAAATGTATTGGAACGAAGAAGACACGGTAAGAAGAGTAATAAGTTGAATTTGGATAGAAGGAGAGAAAAAAGGAGGAAAGAAGATGTGAGTGAAGGGTAGAAACGGAAGTGAAATATTGAATATCTGTTAAGATTTCAGTGGTCGGGAGATTTAGGAAGGCTGCTCTAGGAGGAAGCTAACGAGGTGATTCCCGCTAAGAATGAGAAAAGAGGAACAGAGAGAAACAAGGAACGAAACAGAGGAATAGGCAAAAGTAGTGAGAGAGGGTAATGAAGACGTTTTCTCGTTGGCTGTTGATTTAGTAAAAGTGACCCTATCCTGACCTCTGCTCACCAAGCTCTGTTTGTTTCTCATGATTGCTCAGGATTTATCGCTTTAGCTCTGTGTGTGAGTGTGAGTGCGCGTTTGTGTGAGATATTGTGGGCTGCTGCCCGCTTGCATAGAATAAAACTGACTACTAACAAGACGGTAACTTTACCAATATGAACTTACTTTGATAAAGATACCATTTTTCAATGTACATCCATGAATTTTTCCATTGAAAGAGGAGTGAGAAATTATTATTATAATTTCAAATGAAAACTTCTTGTTGTATCAACATTTTGTATTGTACTGAAGAAATTTATGGAAATTGGAGGATTTCCTTTACAATTGGAAAACATTTATGATTTACTTTAATTAGAAGAAAATATTACTTTAAATATTTATTAATAAAAACTAATGTCTAATGTTTTCTAAGACGAAATACTTGATGTACAATCTTCAAAACTGACACTGTATTTCTATTTAATATTTGGAGGGCCGCTTAGCGCCGTTGGTTGGGGCGTCGCAACTACAGCTTGCTGTCGTTTAAGTGGTTGTGGGTTCGAATCCATGCACAGGAATTTATTCCTGTGGTTGTGGGCTCCGTCAGGAATTTTATGTGTAATCATTCACCTCATTACCCACGCACAAGTCTCGGACTCATGTGGCCATCATCAGCAATAAAAAAAAATATGATCATGTTATTCACTCACTTATACTGGAGATACTGGAGGGATTCATTCAACTTCTAATCTTCAACTTCAGCAATCAGCCGCTGATGAAGCTTTTTAAGAGATTACTCAAAAAATGATATAATGATATATATAATGAACAATGGCAATAGGATTTCAATTCAGTAATACTAAATAGTATATAAATAAATTAAATATAAAAATTGAAAAACATACTGATTTGTTTCATTCTTGTGAATATTTTCTTTGTAATCAAGTTTTCAATATGTTGCTGGTTTCAAATTCTGTTATTGTAAAAGCACTGCCGCCAGCCCATACGACTGATATTAATTAATTTTTTTTTTAATTTTATTGTAGAAAAATTTTCATTTCATTTCATCTTTTATTTTTTCTCTTAATTAATATAATTTCTTAATGGTAAAATGTTTTTATTTGATTTTTAGTTGTAATCTTCTTTTTCTCTTTTTGCTTTTTATTATTATCTATTTTTTTCACTATTTGCATGCAAATTGTTTGTAATAATTTGTTTGGTTTAATAATATTGTTTATTTGTAAAATTTAATATGCATTGAATGGGCACATGCTGAAAAACCTACGGGTTTAGCAGGACCCGAAATTGTAATAATGATTTATTTTTAATAAAATTGATTGATTGATTGAAGTGAAATGCATTCCTCCAGTATCTTTGGTATAAAGATCATTTTATATTATAGAAATATAATGTCAGTTTTGATATTAAAAACTAATGACTTATACTTCAACGTTTAAAATTCACTCCAACCAGGAGAACATATTAACTTATATGCTACATATTGAACAATAATTTTTATAATAAATTATAATTCAGTTATAATTTTTGAGTTTAAATTTAAGTATATTAAATTTTTAATTATAATTTTGTGAGTTAAACTATTTTTTAGTGGATAAACGGAGAATTAAGGAAACACGATTAAGTCAATGAAACACTAGACTCTTGAATCAATGTGCATTTAATAACGTAAATATAGTGCCTCTGAAAGCAGAGAAATATTATTGCAAATTGTTGTAAGTAGTTTGGGAGATAGCAAAAATATAGTATATTGCTTTTCAATTTTCATGAATATGATTAATTAAGTTCAGAAATATAATTCATGAATATGATTAATTAAGTTCAGAAATATAATTGACTTGCTGTAAAACGCAATCCGGATTTTTGGAGGTCAAGATTATCATTTTTAGATTTTTGGACCGATATGAACTCTTTGACATCCGGCTTCCTCTAGTTTAGAATCGATATTAATCTATCTCACCCAATCAGATTATTCAGCAAAATATTGGTGGTCCTCTTAACATTGCTATAAATCTGCTTCACCTATAGATATATGTATTTTAGAACTCTGCAACGTAATACACTATTATTCAAATACCATTTCGTCTACAGTAGCTTATTGTTTACGTTTGACATCATTCATTAAGCAAATAAATGCCTTGTTACGAAGTTACCATAACTCCCACGACCTCCACCACTGTTACAACAACAAGAATACAGTAATATATCCTTAAAAATGTATAGATTATAGAATATATTTCCTATAAATATATAGATATAGATCGGTATCGCATAATCTGCTATGTAAAGAGTAGCGATCAGATAGATCACGTGATTAATGAGTTACATTGGAAGGTTCTCGTTCGTTGACCGGTGTAGGAGAGGCCGGATTAAACAGAGATAGAAAGAGTCTGTGCATGTATTGGAGTATATACAGGTATATTAGTTGTATAGTTCTGTGAGTCTGGATGATCGACTTGTACATGGCAGTCATCAACTCCAGTAGTCTGCTAATACTTTGCCTTTATCTTGCGGCTTTCGCCGACCGTCTAAATCAAAAGTCATCCGAGCTACGTGTGGTCCCCATGCAGCGCTTCTAAATAAGCGCCGACTAAAAGCTATTGTTGTGCTGTTGAAGGCCTACGCGGCTACCCTGTAGATCATTTTTCAAAATTCCGAACCTTTTTTCGTTTTGCTAGCTCCCGATAATAAGCATTGGAATCGATACCGATCATTTACAAGCAGATCTCATAACAGTTCATCAAATACTGATCGGCCCGTGTAACACCAGTTGGCTCTTTTCTCTTGTTCTTTCTTTTACTCTCTGGTGTCTCTCTCTTCCTTTCTCACTCTCTCTTCTCAATCATGGACCACCCCTCCCACACCTTCACTATCAACTACTTTTGATCGCCGAAATTTTGCCGTCCTATTATACGACATTATTCATTCGATTGAAGTTCGAATGGTTTTGATGTAGCCGGTTACATTGCATAGTATTGTATTGTTAATAAACATTGTTATGTAGTAATGGAGCTACTGTTGGCCAGGATATTCATGGTTATTTAACTATAAAACAAGTATAAAATATAGTTGCACCCAACTATTCAGAACTTTAATTTCACCAAGGCATTACTGAGCCTCAATTCCATTTATTTACTGTATACATTTGAATTTATTCATCTCTGCATGTACAAAAATTGTTTTGCAATCGTCATTATAAAGTATAATATAACAATAGATCACAGCCTTTGTTCAATTTATATATTGATAGAGTACATCAAAATTATGAGTGTTCAAAGTACTCGCTTAAACTATAAAAGCTAACATCTAGCAGCCAGTCCTTTAATTTATTTTTTTAAATATGTATTTTGTCAATGCTTGCTATTTGAGAAGGTAGATTGTTGAAAATTTTTTTGCTCATGTGGTTTGGGCTATTTTCGTAGAATGTTGTTCTTTGAGCCTGCAGTCTGTAGGCATTCCTGGATCTTGTATTGTAGTGATGAATATCTATCCCTCTAGTCCAGGATGCTCTATGTTTGTAGCCGTGGATTGCTGACTGGAGAATAAACAGACAGGGCAGAGTGAGCGTCCTTGTAGTACGGAACAGTTCTCTACAAGGTGTTCTCAGAGGTTTTTTTAAGCATCACATCATTTATTTGTTTGGTAATGGTTAAAGCCCATTTTATATGGTTTACTTGATTCGCGTCAAGTTGTTTGCACCATGGAGCATCTAATACTCGATGATGATTATCGTTGCACAATCAAATGGATGGGTGGTATTCTCGCTCTGCTCCAATTTATCATACACTATTTCACAGTATGTGTCTATTTTTTCTATAGTGGCTATACTCGAGTATCTGATGCTCCACAGTGCAAGCACCCAATTATATATTAATTTTTATTCCAAATCTTTTGCTTGAGTTAGTAGAATGCTATATTCCAAAACCATGTATGAGCAGGAGGATGGTATCTTTAGTGGCAGAAAGTACTATTATTACAAATTATACTAATGTGACATGTCACAATGCAAAAAGAGTTTGAGGTGTGCAAATAGATGTTATATCAGTTGATGCACTGCTGATGTCAGTTTGGTACGTCTTTCCGCAAAGTCAACTGTCTGAATAGCAGCATCGCATTCTCACATCCCTAAATTCGTGCCTGGTATTTAGTACGAATTATGCATTTTTTCGTGAACAAGAATATAATTTATTTCCATTTTAATAAAAATAAACATTCACCTTCTATCAGATTGCATTTCATATAATACATAATAGTAAAATTACATCATTGAAAAAGAATGAATACCTATTTTAAATTGTCTGAATATTTCATAAGGCCTCGGTCACGATACAAGCGATGAGCGGCGAGCAACAGGATGACTATTCAATGTCGGGAGTAGACTAGGCATTGAGAGGCGCCACTTTGCCGTCAACAGCTCGCCACTCGTATCGTCACTGAGGCTCAGAATATTGTAAATCATACTATTACTCTATTACTGCCAACTAGTAAGACTAGTATCTATTTTTTGACCGAGCCTTAATATTCATCAATGAAAGATTGTCAAAGTGGCAGTAAGCAATACGAAACACAAAGCGCGCACTAGAGTCCGCACACCACTCTAGTGTCTATCTGGTGGTCACGCGACCGTCCAAATATCACGTGACCCGGTGCGCATGAATGAGGAGAGCCCGGGTGCGTGAGTCGTACGAAGGGGGGTGAAGTGGAGGGGGGCTCAACAGTCGGAATAATTGATTTCATGACACTCGCCAATATTTATTTGTCATCGCCGGTATTGTCTGGCCACCGCCGCACCGCTAAACACGCGATTGATGGCTTCTATTGACTCGCAGGCTACTTAGCTGCTAGTTGTCGTTCGTGCTCCCACTAACCTCTTACCTGTTACGCTATTTCGGCTCTGGGCCACTGGGTCTTCACCACTTCACCTTCCACAACATGCTAAGTTGGTGATCTTGAATCTGATAAACTGTCAAGTACTAGAGAAATAGACGAATTTTTCATCTCAAAATTTCAAATAAATAGTAACTCATACTCACGAACGGACGATAAGTCTTGTGAGTATGATTTCAGATAATGATATCTACATATTTTATGATATGCAGATAATTAAAAATGTTTTATGTATTGTGCAAATGAAATCAATAAAAAATTTGAATTTGAAAAAAAATGTATTGACCATTTAGTACATTTATCAGTACAATAGGGTCCGTCTATAGAATTTTTACCATGTTCCTCAGTACCTTGTATTGAAAGACTTGAATACTTTTCTTGTTACTGATTCTAGAGCAACACAACACCATAGCTGAATTCCATAGGACCAGATGAGCTTTAGTATCTGATTGTAAATTAATATTCTGTTGTCCAACAAAGATAGCTGTGATTGATGACCTAAGAACCAATTTATTTTACTGCACTTTTAAGTCCCAGTTTAATCCTTTTTATCTTGACATGTTCTTTCCTTTTCAACTGTGCATCAAAAGTCATTCCAAGGTATTTAGCTGTATTACTGTGTGGTATGACAATAGAAAGTGAAACAGTAAGAATTATGATGTTGAAGATCCATCTTGTTTCCACTAATATGTATTATAAACTTAAAAAACACTTTTAAATGGAAATTGACTCACGTTATGGCGTGACGGCCGTTTCGCTCTGTTGTCTAGAGCATCATCAGACGACCCACAGTACACTGATTTCTGTACACTGAATCAGTGTACTGTGGGTCGTCTGATGATGCTCTAGACAACAGAGCGAAACGGCCGTCACGCCATAACGTGAGTCAATTTCCATTTAAAAGTGGTTTTTTAAGTTTATAAAACAGTAAGAATTCATACTGTCCAGCTAGATACTTCCAAATCAATATATTCCCTAATACAGAGTGACCACGAAGAAAAGGGCATATTTAAAAATAATAATGCTTGGACAATGTTGAAGTAATACAATATTTAACAACATAAAAATGTAGTGAAATGTACGCCATTAAACTCTATTAACATAAAAATATACGCTTTTAATATAAAAGTATTGCAAAATGTCACAGATAAATTTTTGACAAGTGTAGATAAAGTGTGGTGTACAAATGAGTACTGACAAGCAATTTGCGTGGATTCTGTAACAGCACTGTTCTCGCCTTTTCCACATTTTCTAGATTTCTCGGGGTCCTTAGAGTAATTTAGGTCTTGGTAATGATAATAAGAACGCCAGAAAATGTGAACTGTTACAGAACCCTCACCGATCTGCCTGTCGGTACTCATTTGCTCACCACACTAGATCTACAATTGAGAAAACTTTCTCTGTGACATTTTGCAATATTTTTATATTCAAAGCGTGTATTTTCATGTTGATAGAATTTAATGGCGTACATTTCACTACATTTTTATGTAGATAAATATTGTATTACTTCAACATTGTCCGAGCATTATTACTTTCAAATACGCCCTATTCCTCGTGGTCACCCCTTATCATAAAAGGCTCTATCCTTAAGCCAGATCTAGTCCTCATGCCGTTTCACTGAAAATTATTTTAAGCGAAATGAAGCTCAAGTAAATTGTTAGTATGTGCTGATATATTTATCTTGTCTCAAGAAGAGAATTTCTTTCACAGCCCCTAATGTAGCTATCACAAAATCTTTCAGCGCTCCTGTATGTGGCTCATTGGACCACATGGAGAATTTTTAGAATCCCTGATATTGTTTTATCTGATTATTTGATTATGGCGTTGATTGGAAAAGTGTTCTTTAAAAAAACTAAAACCTTTTTTGTTCGAATGAAAATATTGTCCTCACTATGTTATGGTTATACATTGCTTTCAACCAGCTGTTTCAATTTTTTTACAAGGTAGAGCTTTTTTGTGAAATCGATTGAATATAATCAGTTTTATATACAGTATATCGAATATATCGATGTAAGAGATTGTGAATCTCTTGAAAAAATCAATTTTTTTATTTTTAAAATTTTATATTGGAGTAAGAGTTGACTCAAACGTTATGCTTCGTGACTAGTCCAACTGCTGTAGGCTATTATTGAAGTTTTTATAAACTATTAAAAGTTCTCAAAAAATTGAGTATTGAAACTCCATTGTTTGATTCTTGAAATTCTAAAATTGTCGAACTATGATATATCTTACCTGATGGAAGCCAAGGTAACTTTCTATACTGTGCGTTGCGAAGAAAACTTCTCCTTCACAGGTGAGGATCAGGAGAAACCCGTTGAGAGCCTGTAAATACAATGAAGCAAATATCAGTGATAGTCTCCTATTTACCATAAGTTTCAATTCACAATTTTTTTTTTTTTTTGAGGATGAAGCCCATATAGGTCTGAGACCTGTGCGTGGGTAATGAGTTGGATGATGGTGATTGATGAGTTGGACCTACAGTTTTAGGTGGGTTCCGAACCACCGGGAAGTGATTTTACAGCAGAGAACAGTGTCTTTTTTGCTGGCCAATCTAATCGGTCACCGTTACGAACAGGACCAACGAGAACGCAGCTTATCTCTCTGATTGAACAGATACCTGCTACGGCTCGCGGCTATCACTTCCCATTTAAAAAGAAGAATGAAATAAATTGATGCTAACTCTACTCTGGCTATTACAATTTCATGTAAGAAAATTCATCCTAATACAATAATTATTTCAAACAATAAACGTAATTCAAAATTATAAAATGTAGGTTCTGTTGTTAATGTAAAATTATCAACAATTCACAAAATAAATTCATGCTACTTTCACTCTGGCTATTACAACCTCATGTAAGAAGATTTATCCTAATACAATAATTATTTAAAACAATGAACGTTTATTTCAAATTATAAAATGTAAGCTCTGTTGTTAATGTGGAATTATAATGATTATCAACATCGATAATAACCAACAATTCACATTGAGATTGAAAACCACAGGATAATATGAACTTTTTATAGCTCTCACCGGAAATATTACAAATTTCATTTTGCTATTTCATAATTTCACTTGAATTTCTATCACAAACCCTTATAAATTTCATGCACTTGAACTTCTAACTCTTAAGTATTAACTTTATGTGTAAAAACGCATTATATTAACCAAAATCTTAACGTACACGATTATAATACAAGAAGCAGAGAAGATTATCACTTGGTGAGTCACAATAGTAGCTTATTCAAACAAAAACCTAGTTATATTGGTAGGAAACTCTACAACAAGCTACCACAGTTTTTGAAGAGTCTTGAAAATATAGAAATATTTAAAAACCAATTGAAAAAATATTTAGTTGATAAAGCTTTTTATAGTGTACAAGAGTTCCTTTCACATCAAAATTAAGCCTCACCCCAACAAATTGATATAGTAATTATTATGGTAACTAGTGTATAAGAGTATAATTGTAGATCTGATTTGTTTTATACTCCTTAACTGGAGTCTCCAAGACGTAATCTAAAAAAAAAACTAAAATATCAAGGGCATGTCCGTGACGAGTCTCCAAGACGTAATCTACAAAAAAAAAAAAAAAAAAACTAAAATATCAAGGACATGTCCTGATTTTGTATACACACAATAAATTTAAAACAATCGAAATTACTGAGGGATGATGTTGATAGATTGTAGATAAGGCTTGCACCTGGAGTGCAGAGTATGAAATTATGAAAATAGACAAGATTTGTTGAATGGTAAGGAAAAGGAGAAGAAAAGGCGGATAACTAGAAGAGGCGAAACCTCAATAATTCATTTCACAAATGAAGGAGACACATTTGGAGAGTTCGCTGCGCGTTTGGGGAGCTGCATAATACTAGGACTGCAGTGGTAGAGGACGAATTAGGAGAGCGGAGCTGGAAGAAAGAGGGATGGAAGAAGAGAAAGAGAAGAAGGAGAAATAGAGGAAGAAGAAGGAAAAGTAGTAGTAGGAAAGAAGATGCGAGTAGAAGGAGAAGAAGGAGGAGGAAACAAGAAGGTGTATGGAAGAAGAAGATTGAGAACAATCAGAAGGAGGAGGAGAAGTAGTAGGAAAGAAACAGCTAGTAGAAGGAGGAGGAGGAGGAGTAGGAAACAAGTAGGAGTATAAAAGAAGGAGGAGGAGTGGGAAAGAAGAAGATGAAGAAAAAATGAGGAGGAAGAAGAAGAAGAAGGAAGAGTACCTAGTTAACAAGAAGAAAAATTATGAAAAAAGAAGATGTATGGAAGAAAAAGAAGGAGAAGGGAAGTAGAAGAAAAAAGAAGGAGGAGAATGGGAGAAGAAGATGGAGAAGGAGGAGGAGTGGGAAAGAAAAAGATGAAGAAAAAATGAGGAGGAGGAAGAAGAAGAAGGAAGAGTAGTTAGCAAGAAGAAGGATTATGAAAAAAGAAGAAGTATGGAAGAAAAATAAGAAGAAGGAGTAGGAAAGAAGAAGAAAAAAAGAAGGAATAGGGAATACGAAAAAGGAGAATGGAAGAAGAAGAAGATGAAGAAGGAGGAGGAGTGGGGAAGAAGAAGAAGAAGGAAAAGAAAGAGGAGTAGTAAACAAGAAGAATGATTATGATAAAAGAAGGTGTATGGAAGGAAAAGGGAAGTGATAGCCGAGTGCCGTAGCAGGTATCTGTTCAATCAGAGATAAACTACGAAACTCCTAGGCGTTCTTTGTAAGGGTGACCGATTGGCCAGCAAAAAATACTCTGTTCTCTGCTGTAAAATCATTTCCCGGTGGTTCGGAACCCACCTAAAACTGTAGGTCCAACTCATCAATCACCATCATCCAAATCATTACCCACGCATAGGTCTCAGACCTATGTGGGCTTCATTCTCCGAAAAAAAGAAGGTGAAGAAGAAGAAGAAAAAGGAGTAGGTGAAGAAGAAGAAGACGAAAAAGAAAAGGAAAAAGAAGCAGGAGAAGTAGAAGATGATGATGAAGAAGGAAAGGTGGAGGAAGAAGGGATGAGGATTAAGAGAGTATAGCTGTGAAGGGACTGGTGAATTGTGGTAGCTGAATAATCCCAGTTGTGGGGTGAAGAGGGACGCAAGGGAGTGAGTGAAGGGACATGACAGAAGAAGAAGAAGAAGAAGAAGAAGAAGAAGAAGAAGAACTGAAGGAAGGGAGTAAGAGGGCTTGCGTGTTGGGAATGGTGCGCGCCTGGCTAGCTAGTGGCGGCCCACTTTGCTCATTTCCTGGGGGATAAAAAGTCGGTCGATGCTGGGGTGATATCGTTGTCCCTGGCAACCAATGGCAACTCGGCGCGGCGCCCTAGCGTCATCACGCGCATGCCTCGCGCTTCCATTTGCATCTGGCGTCGTCGCGCGTCATATGACGCCAGCGTCGCTGGGTGTCAGCCACTATGGCTAAACTGGAGACACGTGTCTTGAGCGTTAAATTTTAGGGGGAAAATAAAACTGATCTCAATAGATAAATTTCTTGAATTTTTCTACTTTTTTGAAGGATGATGCCCTCATAGGTCTTTTTTTCCTGGATTTCTTGTTCCATGACGAACTGCGTTGTTAATATTAACTTTTCATGTGAATTTAACGACTTACAGTCAAATATTCATGCCTCTGAAGATGGATCTCAAAGATTCGAAAGCGCTCGGCCTACAGATTAAGTAAGTTATACTTATTCTTAATGAATATTTGACTGCAAGTCGTTAAATTCACATGAAAAGTCTTTTTTTTATTGTGATAATGATGCTTTGCCAGATGATATCCCTTTGAAGCCCACATATGTCTGAGACCTGTACGTGGGTAATGAGTTGGATGATAATAATGATTTGGTCAAGGTATTATTCCATTTATTTTTTAAGTTGTACTTTATTTTCAAAGTCTCGCTTTCCTAGTCGCTGAAAAGTCACAAAAATTTGTATGAAATAAGGTTTTTAAATTTAAATTTCTGACTTTTTTTAAATTCCTGTATGATTTGAAGGTTTAAAATTTGAAATTCGGCAATTAAAATCTTTTTAATTTATTTATTCCATATACAGCTTGCAAAATATAAACAAAAAGTTCTATAATAAACATAATTATACACGAGAAAAAAAGCAAAATATAAATAACTGGTTCTGTGGTGGAGTGTGCTGGCCGGATGAAAGGGGAAGAATATCTATCCAACTGGAGGTGATGGAGGTTTCTGGAGGTGATGAGGTGAAAAGGAAGAGGAGGGAAAGGAGGAGGAGGAAGAGGAGAAGAAGGAGGAGGATAGAATAGAATAGAATGGCTGCCTTTATTTATTACCTGGGAGGGCGAAGTTAGAGCGCAGCCGGCCCTCTCTTCCACTTAACCCTCAGGATAAGGAAGGAGGAAGAGGAAAAGAAAAGGAGAAGAATAAGCAAGATGAAGAAAAAGAAAAAAGTGGAGAAGTAGGGAGACAAAAATAGAAGAAGAAAAAGATTGCAGGTAGTCAAGGAGTAGAATTAGAAGTATGAAAGGAGAAAATGTAGAGCAAAACAAGAAAAGAGAGAAAAGGGTAAGAGAGTCACTCTTAATATTATTATTAGTCACCTTACTGTTTACTCAAACAGTACTACGTGCCTAATAATATTATAAATAGAAGATATCCATCAAAACTGAACAAAGAGTTCACTGAAATTTATTAAAACATGAAAAATGTTTTCTTGCAACAATATACTTTGACTTTTGTTAGGTTTTTGACTGTAATGTTCTGTTTGTTCATATTTTGTTCTATTTTTCCAATTTGTTTTTTGTTCTTATCATTCAATTATTGTTTTCTGTTTTGACAGATTGGTTTCTACTTTCTTGCGTGTTGACGCCTTGTGAGATTTGACGTTTGTTTGCCTCTTTTAATAAGGTTCTTCCTTTATATACTTTGTTCATTTTTCCAATGTTATGCGTTACCAATTTTTCCTTTCTTCTTATTATTCAATTATTGATTTTTTTTGACTGATTGGTTTATGCTTTCTTGCAGGTTTGATGCCTAGTGAATTCGGACTCCTCAAATTTCGTGAAACATCATGGTCCTATCTTATCAAAGGTAGTTTTTTCACGATATTGCGCATTATTGATATAAAATATGATTTTAGCGGGTATTGTAGGATTGTTAATTTTGATTTGAGCGTACTTGGGTATGATTTAGAAAAGGAGACAATTTATGGTTGAAGGAAATATGTTGGGATAATACTATAACTCTATTGATAAATAATACAATCTGCATTACCACGTTACCGAAGTCCATAAAATAAGTAGGAAGATGATTCATGATATATTTTTGCCATGATAGAATCCGTGCTAAAGTACTATATCTTTATCGCTAGTATTTTCACAGCTGGGTTTTAGAAATCTATCAGATAAACTAAAATACCTGAAACTGGTAGGCCTACGTGATATACTTCTGTCACGTATATACGTGCTTAACTCACAATATTTTATTCTAATAAAATTATGTGGAACCTGACAACGATTTATAGTTTTCTCGCAAGTATTCAAAAATTGATGGACTGATGTCACCTCACAGCTACAAAGGTATACAAAATCTATTAGCAATGAACTACAATCCCAGAGGTTGATCGGTTGATGCGTGATACATTTTTATCATGATAAAATACGTGCCAACAGACAATGAGCGTTTTTTCACATCTGAAACGCGACAAAAATTGACAATTTTATCACAGCTAAGTTAGGCCTAGCGATGTGCAAGGTGAGATTTACGACAGACCCATATTATAGTGAACGTCTGCCATGCCACCACGTCACTTCGGCTTGGAAAGCTCATCTGTCAGCTGGGTTTACAATCACGTGGTTAGTTTTTGACGTGTAAAAGCTCTGCTCGTGAGAATAGTCGCTTGGCGGACGTTCACACTTTGCAGCGGAGCGCGATCGCTCCTCCTCCAAGTCATCTTTATTCACGTGTGCTACATTCTCTGCGCTGTGCCATCTTTGCTCATTTCTGTTTTGCTTCTCTTCTTCTAAGAACAGCAATAGATGTGCGATTGATGGAAGAAGAATAGGAAGGAAGAAATGTTGAAAAAAAGAAGACGAGAAGAGAAGAGGATAAATAAGTTGAAAAAGAAGTAGCAGAAGACGGCGAAAAAGAATAAAAAAAGAAGAAAGAGGAAGAAAAAGAAATGGATTAACAATAATAATAAGATAATAATGATGATGATTGATGAATTGATGATGATAATGATGATTAAAGAGAAGAAGATGAATAAGTAGAAGAAGAGCGAAAAGGAGAAAATATAGACGAAGAGGGTTGGAGAAGAAGGAAAGTGGAAGATTGGAAACAAGAAAAAGAAGGAGGAGGGAATATGAAAATAAGAAGAAGACGAAAGAAGAGAAGATTGAAAAGAGCGAAGAGGAGAAGATAAATAAAAGAGAGGAGTAGAATATGAAGATTGAGGATGGAGAACAAGAAGGAAGGATGAATAAGCAGAAGAAGAAAAGGGGAAGATTGGAAACAAGAAAAAGAAACGAGGAGGAGAGGAGAAAATGAAGAAAAAGAAAGAAGAAGAATTTGAAGAATAAGAATAATAGGAGGAAGAAGAAGAAGAAGAAGAAGAAAAAAAAGTAGTAAAAGAAGAAGAAGTAGTAAAAGAAGAAGAAGTAGTACTGCAAAAAGAAGAAGAAGAAAAAAATAGAAAAAGAAGAAGTAGTACTGGAAGACGAAGAAGAAGTTGTTGAAGAAAAGAAGAAGAAAAATGGGAAGATTAAGATGAAAGGCAGATGAAGATTAAGAGAAGGAAGACATAGAGAAGGACGAAGAATAAGAGAATTAAGAAGACGAAAAAAGTGGAAAAAAGAGAGGGAGAAGAAGAATAAGATGAGGAGGAAGGGTAGAAGAATAAGATGAGGAGGAAGTTGAAAGAAAAAAGAGAGGGAGAAGAAGAATAAGATGAGGAGGAAGGGTAGGAGAATAAGATGAGAAGGTAGTTGAAAGAAAAAGGAGTGGGAAAATACAAGAAGAAGAAGAAAGTAGCAGAAGATGGAGACTTCGTGAAAGAGGAGGAAGTGGGGAAGATGAGTATGTGATGAAGCAATGAAAATAACTATAGAAAGTAACTAAAGAAAATAACTTAAACCTACACTTAACTATTGAAAGAAAATCTTTGGCATAAGATGTGAAGAAAAAACGGATCTGGAAATTGACTGAAACAGCAAAAAGAGAGGGACGAAACTAGGAGGTGGTGAAGAGATGATTGAAGGAGGATGAAAGACGAAGGAGAAGAAAATAGTAAGAGAGGAGGTGAGGAGGTGATTGGGTAAGAAAGCGCACAAGAAGGAGAAAAGCAAGAAGTAGCTACAAGAAAAATAGGAGGATTTTCAGGAAGGGATGAAAAAGGAAAAAGAAAGTAGCTAGGAAGGACGTGATGGAGGGTGAACGTACGGAAGAACAAGTAGATGCAGAAGAAATAGACGAAGAGAAATAAAGAAAAGAAACAAAAGATGAAGAAAGAACAGAAGAAGATGGAGATAATGATGATGTGATCAAAAGACAATATCTTTTAGCCAAGTGTCAATATTTCAGTGTTGGGTTAGTATAGCGTGTTGCATTGCATCGCAGGCCATAGCATGACAATTGCTTGAGAGCCAGTCGACGTCACGATCATATTATGATGATCACGTGTGTCACACGTCACACTATTGGCCCAACGGCGACAAATTGACCAATCACAGCAGTTGTCTCACTGCACCGACTTGACTTGTCCTACTCTGTCTCTTTGATTCTCTCTTGCTTCTTCTATTCTGTTAGAATCTTCTCTTGTTAGTATGCTTTCAAGTATTGGTAGACTATGTTTCCCACCCCGTAAAATAAACACAATTTAAATGTATAGACTGATTTGGACGAGTGTGATATAAGATATTTACATCATAAAAGAAAAGATCACTCCAAAATTGCTTAATGATGTAAATGCGTGAAAAGTAATAAATTCTCAGCAACTATCTTTCACTAAAATATAAGTTCTATAACTGTGTTTTTTCATATATTTCAACTTATCATTAATATATATATTTATAATTATTGTAGTTCGGCTGGTAAATGAAATCGCTAAATTTTGTGTCTAATTTTTCCAATATGCTATCTAAAAATCCAAATTTTGATTTTGCAGACAATTTTTTGTCTCATAGAACTCTACTCCAGCGCACAAGCTCTTGGCTTATGCTGGAGTGTAGTATAATTATGATAAGTTTTATTTAAATTATATTTTTCTGTATATTAATTGTGTACCCAACACATATAAAATTTTAAATATTTTGATATTGTACACTAGAAATAAGTTATTTGATATAATGTGATGGAATTTTTTTTTTGTTTTCTGTATAAAATAACATGAAATGAAATTTAGATCTCAGTAGAATCTCATTTAGATCTGTAAGATTTATATAGCAGTGGCGTAACCCAGTGGGGGATCAGGGGGTTAGATCCCCCGGAGAACCAGAAACAAAAGAAATTTTGGAATTTTAGCAAGCACTGAGAGACAATAATTTTTACAACAAGCTACCGCAGTTTTTAAAGAGTCTTGAAAATATAGAAATATTTAAAAACCAATTGAAAAAATATTTAGTTGATAAAGCTTTTTATAGTGTACAAGAGTTCCTTTCACATCAAAATTAAGCCTCGCCTCAACTAATTGATATAGTAATTATGGTAACTAGTGTATAATTGTATTAATCTGACTTGTCTTATACTCCTTAAATGGAGTCTCCAAGACGTAATCTACAAAAAAAAAAAACAGGTGAGGTAGGGGATCAAAAATAGCAGAATTAAAATAGTTTTAACTAGGCCTACTTTAAAGTTTGGCTATTTGAACAACAAATTTTTAGCACGAGGTTCTCCTACTAACAATGTTAGAACTAGATGAAAATTTGACACACAATTTGGGTTTGAATAATGTTAGAATGCACGAGTTTGTGTCTAGAATCGCTTAAAATGTGGTTTTAAAGGGATTATTTGGAAATGTATACCGTATCCTGTGATAAAAAAAAAACAGCACTGGATGTATGTACTGTAGTATTCATATAACTTGGCCGCGTGTAGAAGATGGGAGGACTTGCTACATCTGAACCCAACTGTTGTCAAGTTATATGGAAACTACAGTAGGCCTATGTTTATGAATATTGCTAGTGTTACGTTTATTTTTACAATTAACAGATTTAGTTGTTTGAGTAAATTCCAGGTAGATTCCTGTATTAAAAAAAAAACAGCTCTGGATGTATGTAGGCCCTATGATTATGAGTATTTATTAGTGTTACTCAATATAGTGTAATTTTTACAATAAACAGATTGATTTGCTTGAGTAAATTCCTGGTAGATTCTCTCTACACCCCAATATTTACTTGTGAGCATTGATAAAACATGTCTCAATTGCACCAACACGAGTCACACAAAATGACTCATACTTAATTTGAAAACTAGTCATCGAACACAACATAACTTGTGATAGCCACCCTCCCGCCCTACCCCCCTCACCCATCACTTGGACCTGGTCCGTTGTGGTGGTTGTGCGATTTTGGCGTTGATGTGTTAAAGTCGTAACTACACAAGTGCGCATGTCCAGTCCTAGATCAATACGCCACGGAAGTGTACGCTGGGACAGGGCTAGGTAGGTGAAAGGTGGTAGGGAAAAGGGCCCTACCTATGTCCCACAAGACCCCTGACACATAAATTACCCACCAATCCCCTCCCCCTTCGCTTCCTCCTTCCCTCAGAGGCCCTTCCAGCTATCCTTTTCCACTCATTATACATCAGATTAGCGCGCTCTCTGACTCGCCCTATCTTTTCCCTTTATTCCCTGCAATCATTTCCTAGACTGGCGTAAGCTGCCTGCTTTACTGCCTGCTACTGGTCGATCCCCTCCTTATTTCCCCCAACTTACTTCTATCCAATTTTCAATCTAGCAGCTTGAATTCAGTGGCTTGAAAGAAGGAGAACACTGATAAATGAAAAGTCCTTCAATTTAGAGAGTGAAAAAAGAAAAATAATGAAATTTTTAGGTGATAAGAATCGCGAATTTTAATTTACGACATTTTCAATCTTGTTGTAGCTTGAATTTAGTGGCTTGAAAGAGAACACTGTTAACTAAAAATCCTTCAATTTAGTGTGACAATAAAAAAAAAAATGAAATTTGTAGGTGATAGGAATCGCGAATATTAATTTATAACATATTTTCAATCTAGTAGTAGCTTGAATTCAGTTGGTAGTAGAAAGAGAAGAAACTGATAAAACGTTGAATGAAGTGAGTGCCAAAAGAAAAATACTATAGGAAAAGGTCATATGTTGAATTGGAATATGGAAAATAATAAACTGTGAATGTTTGAAGATTTAATCTATGAAATAGTTTCATTAAATGAGCATTTTGTTAAAAGGTAATGGAATTAAATATTTCAATGAATTTCCTACAATACTGAAGTTTTTAGGTGTATTGGGAATTTTTTTAGAGAACATCACTTGGAATCAGATCATTTATGACATACATTGTCATATATTCATGGAAGGCTTCACATTCATAAGTTGTATGACTAGTTTCATGAGATTCATGGAATGTTTCAAAGAGAAAATAATAATATATTTATTCATCAAGTATTATATAATTATGTGACGGTTATAACCCGAATAACGGGTCAACCTGTGTTTAAACGGTTATCAGTCATTAGTACATTTCAAACATTTTAAAACGTATGCAGAACTGCCTAGGAGTGATCCTCGAAGATATCCCAAACGAAGATATCAACCAAAAGAAATATTACAACAAAACTGAACGAAAAAGATAAATATTGAAAGAAATAAGAAAAGAAATATGGTAGATAAAAATATTGTCTAAAATTAATATAACGGGACACGCCAATGTTCTTTTAAAAACATGTATTTATAACAAAATCGATACATTCTATATAAATTGAGAAAACAAACGAAAACTATAAATTAAAAGTCTGGTTGGACTTCCATTGATATTCTATTTCATTCAAAATTGAGTCTTTTCTTCTCTTTAGGCCTACCTCTTTTATCCTTCTTGTTTGATAATTTTCTTCTTTAGTTTTTCATCCACTATTTGACTAGTTCATGTTTTGGAAGATCAAAATTCTTACTGTAGGATTCATATAACTTGGCAGCGTGTAGAAGATGGGAGGACTTGCTACATCTGAACCCAACTGCTGCCAAGTTATATGAAAACTACAGTATCTTCTTTTATCCACTTCTCTTTATTTCTTTTATCTTTCTTGTTTGATAATTTTCTTCTTAGTTTTTTATCCACTATTTAACTAGTCTAGATCATGTTTTGGAAGATCAAAATCCTACTAAAATCAGCCAAAATCATGTGGAACAAAGGATCTCAACTCAATTGAGTGTTCTAATGGAAAATTAGTGTTGTAAATGGACAATACACATGCTCGATTTGTAAAAGAGTGAATCAGAGAGTGTTCAAGTGCTGGGGTGTTCGAGTACAAGCCGACCGAAGGTCACGTGATAGCGAGCATACTCGAGCACCTAGTTCGCGTGAGCCGGCGAGCTTTCAATGGCTTTGTCATGCGAGGTGCGCTCAACTCTCAGCTGCTGCCTGCCGAATGTACACAAAAACTTGTGCAGATTAAAGCGGCGTGCAAATATTTAGAAATTGAGTCGTTACACACTGATAGTTGGCCTGTGTTTAACGGCAAAGTGTGTGAAACTGGCTCAAATGGACGCTGACACGAGAAACAGATTGTTCAGTGTTTACTGCACTGAATAAGAACACACAATAGAATATTTAGGCACGGCACCGGAATGGTTCGTTTTATTTGTTTTTTCATAATTAATTATTCCCCGCTTTTAGTTTGTTATGCTAAAACAAAGCTAGTTTGTGTAGCTTAGAAAAAGTTGATCAAAAGTGATCCTTGGCTTTTACCTTTTTCACAGTTATTCGAAATCAATCCCGCCAAGTTTAGTTTAAGAAAAGAATTGAAACTTTTTATAATCATCACTCTATTCTCATAAAGTTGAGTTTAAGAAAAGAATTGAAACTTTTTATAATCACCACTCTATTCCTTTTTAGTGTTTCAAGAATGGACTATTTCCAACTTAGACGATTTCTATAAATGCTTTACTTAAAATTCTCACTGCTTCATATTTCCTCTACTGATAAGATTATTATTCTTATTTTCAGCACTATTTTAAAATTGTAAATTGATATATCGTTGGGTAGATTTGATTTTTACTCTTCAATTCTCGTTATTAGAATTTTGACAATTAAACTAAAATAAAGTAATAAAACAATAAAATTAATAGTGGTTAAGTGAGAAAAATTCATTTTGTTATTTTTTCAGTGAAGGTTTTTAGCAAATATTAAATTTTCAGTATGTGTTAACCTCGATGTTTTGGACTATGTAACATATTCAAAATTTGTGAAGGAAGCAGTTTTGGACTTGAGTCTGTTGCGCCTTCACATTCGTTGTAAATTTGTCACAATAAATAAACAATCTTGTTTGAAATAGTGTTAATATTTTGAATTGTTTTGTTTAGACAGGTTGGTTTCTTCTCCACACTTGCAGATTTGATGAAAAGTGAGATTGGACAAGTACAATAAGCACTAATGATAGTTATTGAACACAATTCATTCTTCACTACATTGACTACATTGGTAAGGCTACTTAGAAGTGTGATGTATAATTTAGCTATGGGAAGTAGTGTAGTATGGTAAAAGTAGTAGCTTTTACTAGTGATAGGCCCAGGAAAATTGTAAAAATAGTGTTTGTGTAGTAGTTATAGTCATGGTATTGTAATTAGTATTTTGAGTAGTAGTACTGTAGTTGTCATTCTAACGAAAAGATTATTATTATAAGTCATTATTAAGATGTTACTCTAATGTTAACATTTGTAGAGTAGTTATCTTTAAATCTTTTATACTGTAATTGTGAAGTAGTATGTAAAGTAGCACAGTAGTAGTTGTAGTTATTATTCTTGACAAAAAAGTGACTTTAAAAATGTTGAATGAGATATCATTAAGAGAAAACAGTCAGTGAACATATTCCAAACTCATTAAATTTAAATTTCTGAAATTGAAATGAAATGTTTTGAACGAATATAATGAGGAATAATAGCGTATAGAAGGATAAGAATTAAGCATAACGGTAGATAGATACGGAAGGTTAATGAATAAAAACGAAATAGAAGGCCTGGGAACGAAATGGGTCTGTTGTTGAACGTTAGATGGATTGAGAAGATGTTGGGGGGGGGGGGGGGAAGGCCACGTGATGTCTTTAGATGGCATCAGTTTAATTTATTGCAGAATTCGCACCTGAGAGCTTATCAACGGACGCCTGAATAGTAGTCACAACAAGCTACTTTATCTTTCGGGGCTCGCTGATGCTGAAATTCACGTTTTCCCATTCAAGGCACAGTAAAGAATGGAAGTTGTACGCCCACATTCCAACAAAATCTACTCAGTTTTTTAATCAAGATTGATTTTTCAGTGAAATAGAAACGTCCAACTGCAACAAATATCAATTAAAAATCAATTTGAAAAATCGATGTTTTTAAGAATAGTGTATTGAAAAATCGATGTTTTAAGAATAGTGTATTGAAAATTTTGGAAAATTAAGAATATCTAAGAATATTAAAAAAATATATTGAGAATTTTATTAAAAATTCTGGAATTTTATTAAAAATTCTGGAATTTTATTAAAAATTCTGGAATTTTATTAAAAATTCTGGAATTTTATTACTGATGTTTTCGGTTTGTCTCTGGCTCGATTTCCTGGTAGGAAACTCTAGTATTAGAACCTACTAAAATAAAACATAATACAGGGTAGGTTATAACCGGCCCAAAAGGCATAAACACTTAACTCTAATTTAATATGAACTCTTTAAAAAATAAATAGTCAAAAATGTTTTTAAGTTATGCAACACTTCTAAGTTAAACGAGAATAAACGAACTTTTTACTTGCTTCTTTGAAATTATTAATCTTAACTTTTCATGTGAAATTTAACGACATGCAGTCAAATATTCAGGCCTCTGAAGATGGATCTCATAGATTCGAAAGTACTCGGCCAGATTAAGTGAGTTATTATACTTATTCTTAACAAATATTTGACTGCATGTCGTTAAATTTCACATGAAAAGTTAATATTAACAACGCAGTTCGTCATGGAACAAGAAATCCAGGAATTATTAATCATTATTTTTCTCCTTTTCATTTCTTAGGTCTATTATATAATCATTGCGCGACCATTGGCTCTCCCGGCTTTATATATATATATATATATATATATATATGACCCACTATGTAGAATTAAAACTGTGATTAAAAGTATAAATTATATAAAAAATCCACATTCAGTCTATTTTGTAACCTGTTAATAAAGCATAAACGATTTCCTCCATAAGAAGATTCATAACCTATAAACCCAAATCTTTCATTAACCACATTTTCAACTGAATCATAAATATCAAGATTTATAAGGTAAATGCATTTCAGGTTCCACCAACCACCCATCTATTGAACAAATAATTACCAAACCAAAGTCTCAAATTAACATATACATTATACTTATATGCAAGTCTGTCTATTGTAAATATCTACCAAATTAAAAAATTTATTTATCAAACAAATTAATTTATATGAAATAAAAGCCTAATAATGAATATTCATAACGATTTAGCGTCAACCCACAGCAATTATTTGCCTAACAACTAGTTTCATTTTTGCATTTTACCTTGGAGTCACACTTCATTTAGTACAACCCGTTCTATGTCCAATTGGTAAGGAATAGAACCACAATTCTTCTAGTGATTTTTTGGAACAACTATTGTTTTTTTGCATTTTTTCTAGTGTCTTTCTTCCACATTTCTATGATTTTTTTTGGTACAATTAGTGTATTTTTTATATTTTACCTTAGACGGAACCACAATTTTTCTAGTGACTTTTTGGAACAAATAGTATCTTTTTTATATTTCACCTTAGATGGAACCACAATTCTTCTAGTGACTTTTTGGAACAACTAGTGTCTTTTTGCATTTTTTCCACATTCAAGTGCCCTTTTTCCACACTTCTATAGTGTCTTTTTTCTAAGAAAACTAGTATCTTATTCGCATCTTACCTTAGACGGTACCACACTTCTTCCTTGATTAAATCTAGTACCATGCAAGTACTGAGGCCAGTCTCAATAAAGCCATCATCTGTAGGTAGAGAAAATGACAGGTGCAGGCGGCACTTGCTAAAGAACATGCTTGTGTGGTGGGGGGGAAACTTGGGGGGGGGGGGGCACGAAAGACGGGATCACAAGTCGTGGTGTCTCATAGCCGGAGAAGAACTAGTGCTCATCCCATCGATAGGATCGCATGATCGCACAGGAGATTGCACTAATAGATTATTACTGTCATTGTCACTAATGACAGCTTGTGCTATCTTTCTCTCTTACTCTCTTACTCCCACCCTCTCCTCACTCTCTGTCTCACTCTCTTGGGTTCCGCGACCGATCGTCCGTCAAATGTCGCCTCACGACTGCAATGGATGACTGCTGTAATCCTTTCGCTAAATAGACGATCAGCTTCCTCTAATTATTATTCTTCTTCCTTTTCTCCTCTTCATATCTGTATCACCTTCCACGTTATCATGTTCTATTGCTGGCTTCAATAGAGTTTCACAAGATTTGCTTCGTTATAGACTTTGTTTATGCTGAAAGATAATTGCTATAAAAAAATTTTTTTTTTTATTTTCCGGCTCTTGATTGTTGTTTATTTTTAGTAAGGTCTACTTTTCGTTTATAAGATTCCAATCGTTTTTCAAATAGGTATTCTATATACCTAATAAGTTCTTTAGCTTATCCCAAATTCGATGAGTTTATTTGTTCATTTCACATTTATTTTTTCATTTTTTTCGGAGGATGATGCCTACAATGGTCTGATATCTGTGCATGATTAATGAATTGGGTGATGGTGATTGATGAGTTGGACCTACAGTTTTAGGTTTTTTTTGTAGATTACGTCTTGGAGACTCCAGTTAAGGAGTATAAGACAAGTCAGATCAACAATTATACACTAGATACCATAATTACTATATCAATTAGTTGAGGAGAGACTTAATTTTGATATGAAAGGAACTCTTGTACACTATAAAAAGCTTTATCAAATAAATATTTTTTCAATTGTTTTTTAAATATCTCTATATTTTCAAGACTCTTTAAAAACTGCGGTAGCTTATTATAGGATTTCCTACCTATATAACTAGTTTTTTGTTTGAATAAGCTACTATTGTGACTCACCAAGTAATAATCTCGGCTTTTTAAGGCGGGTTACGAACCACCGGGAAGTGATTTTATAGCAGAGAACAGTCTTTTTTGCTGGCCATTCCAATCGGTCACCCTTACAAAGAGCGCCTAGAAGTTTCGTAGCTTATCTCTGATTTGTAATATTAATTTTTCTAATTGACTTAATTCGCTCACTATTATAGTATTATTCACTTATTATATTTGCTTAGTGTTCAGTGCTTAGTATTTACTCAATTCACGTCTGTTCTCTTTGTTAGTCATTAGTTCCAGTTGAAAGAAATCAAGTTCTCTGTAATCAGAGTCTCATATTGGAATACTCGCAGGAACTTTAAACTAGCTCTTTCTAATTTTTAAAACTATATTGATATCTATTTGTCACAAAATTCCCCATCTAACATATTGAAAAAGATCATTGAGATATCTCCTTCCCAAACTATTCAATAGCTTACCAATTAATATTCGTAATTATACCAAGGAAGAAGTTTTTCATTACACATACTATACAAACTTAGTAAACCTATATTTCTAACTATATTTGTTAAATCATATTGAATTCCAAATTTTATTACATCCTTGAAACTTTGTTTATCTTTTTGATTTTATTTATTTATTCTAGCAAACGGAGGTTGCTACTTTTTCTTTGTTATGTTTTGTTTTCCATTGCTGTTAAAATCTTAGTTAACAAATAATAATCGTGTTACACCGCCGCCGCATCAGAGCGACCAATTATTTTTATAGTATTTTATTTATTCGTTTTTTTCTCACTTGTTTAGTTTCATTTTTTTTCTTTACATACATTAGACTAATATTCAATTCAATTTCCACCATAACCTTCATTTTCCCTATTCTTCTTTTCCCTAATATCTTATTTTTTGTAATTTGTTTTATATAATTGATTTCCATTTGTAATTTTGTAATTTATATTATGTTGGTACCTGCTGAAAAACCCACAAGGTTTAGCGGGACCTTTATAGTCCTGTTCATAACGGTGACCGATTAGATTGGCCAGCAAAAAATACGTTTTTCTCTGCTGTAAAATCACTTCCCGGTGGTTCGGAACCCACCTAAAACTGTAGGTGCAACTCATCAATCATCATCATCATCCAACTCATTACCCACGCACAGGTCTCAGACCTATGTGGGCTTCATCCTCAAAAAAAAGAACTTGTAAATAAATAAATGATTGATTGAACAACTTAGGCGACACGATTTTTATCATTCTATTTTCAGCTAAGATACATTATTTTGACATACTTTAATTGTTAATTTATCAGTATTCATCCATTTAATGGAATATTTTTCTTATACTTTAGCTCTTTTCCTCTCTATATCCTTGTTTTTCTCCTCCACCTTTCTTCTTCTTCTATTAAAAACATGAGTCCTATATCCATCTCTTTCGTTTGCACGTTAACAAATCCATCAGTTTTATGCTCGTCAAGGTGAGAAACATGTCTAATAAAACCATTATAATCCAATAACAAACAATAGCCCTAATTAAATAGTCAACCTACTTCTCAACATGTATTTCATGCTTGTCTCGTTATCCGTAATAAATACCTGACAGCCCCATTTCCAAGTGCTTATCAAAACCCATAGTAATCTTGGTTTCATGTAATAGTGAATAGTTTTATTGGTTGGAAAACTAACTATTTTCCATGACCATGGATTTTCCAGCATTTGAAAACTTTATGCTGCACGATCTTCCTTATCTAATCAGTTTGCACAAGTGAAGCAATCAAGGTGCTTTCTGACGGCTTAATGGGCGGTGATTTGAAACTACTGTAAAATGCTTTTTATGCAAATGGAAAATTTCAGTTTGGTGCCAGCAGGATAGCAGCTCGAATGGCATTGGCTGGTCACGGAAAATAATGATTGAGTGAGAAGTTCTAAGTTCATAGCTTCATTAGTAGAGTGCTTAGAAAATGACGAATACTTCCGTATTGTTTACATGCGCACTAGACCAGCAAGAGGGGAAATTTATGTGTTTTTCAGTCAGGAAAGGGGCTGGAAAACTTGTAATACATTGATATAAGTGTATTGAGAACTGGTGTGAAAAAGGTAGAAGTCAATTAAATAAATAGACGTTAAATAAATGGAACATTATGTTTTTTTATTTCGAAGTCAAGTCTCAACAAACAGGAAGCATAGAATACAGAGAGTGAATAAAGATTGATTGAATGATTGCTATAATCTCACTTTGATAGGTATGAAAGACCTATCACAAACATCAGATATCAATATTACATTTTGCAAGAAATAATTTTTATTTTTTTTTTGAGGATGAAGCCCACTTAGTCTGAGACCTGTGCGTGGGTAATGAGTTGGATGATGGTGATTTATGAGTTGGACCTACAGTTTTAGGTGGGTTCCGAACCACCGGGAAGTGATTTTACAGCAGAGAACAGTGTCTTTTTTGCTGGCCAATCTAATCGGTCACCGTTACAAACAGGACCTACGAGAACGCAGAGATTACAATAAAAATGGAATATTATAGAAGAGGAGAAAAAAACAAAAAAAAAAAAAAGAGTTTAAAAGAAGCTGTATTAAATGGAGAAAATAAAACTCATTGAAAAAATTGTCTATTTTGGAAGGCATAATGGAATTTCAAGATATTGGTGGAAGATTGTTAGATTAAATGACAAAAAGTTACTTTTCAAAGCTTACCATGGGCTATTAATGTAACATATTAGGTATGCTATCTAAGTATGGAGTAATGTATCAAAACAAAACCTTGATAGGGTGTATCCAAAAGACAGCTGTTAGGTGTATGGAAAGAGTAAATAGATTAGATCCATGTAGACCGTTGTTCAAGACACTTGGTCTCCTAACTGTGCCCTGCTTATATGTGTATGAAGCTACTTTATACTGTATGTAAAAAAGTGATATTAACCAAAATCTTGACGTACACGATTATAATACAAGAAGGCGAGGAGATTATCACTTGGTGAGTCACAATTGTAGCTTATTCAAACAAAAACCTAGTTATATTGGTAGAAAACTACAACAAGCTACTGCAGTTTTTAAAGAGTGTTCAAAATATAGAAATATTTAAAAATCAACTGAAAAAATATTTAGTTGATAAAGCTTTTTATAGTGCACAAGAGTTTCTTTCACATCAAAATTAAACCTCACTTCAACTAATAGTTTTGTAATAATTAACTTATGGTAACTAGTTTATAAGAGTAAAATTGTATAATATTGTTGATCTGAGTTGTCTTATACTCCTTGCCTGGAGCCTCCAAGACGTAATCTACAAAAAAAAAGATTCCACCTGAATATACCGAGAAAATGAGAAGGTTAGAATGAAAAGAAAACATAAGAATAATAGTGAAATTTAGCACTACAAAATCTTGACACGATACCTGTACTCTACACTACAAGAGATAAGAATAATAATCCAATTTCACTCTACCAACCAAGTTTCAAAGGTCCAATTCTTTCTCTCACTTTTATATCCGCAGGCTAATGCAGCCACTAATCCTATTTACTTTTGCAGATGATTGAATACCTGCAACTAGCCCACACATAACCAGCCCATATAAAATGAGCATGTACTCATAAAATAAACCACTATCGTAGAGATAGAACATAGTAGTTTGTACATAGTGATCTGTTTACTGCCTTGCTAGTTGGAGTCTCTAATAAATTTTATTGACACGTTCAAAGAACCAGCTACTAGAACAATGATTTATGTGATTGATATTGGCCTACGTTATTAAGATACTACTATATATACAATAATAATATATTATTTTTTTATTTTAGGTATATATTTTTTGTATATTACATCTTGGAGACTCTAGTTAAGGAGTATAAAACAAGTCAGATGAACATTTATACAAACTTATACACTAGTTACCATAATTACTATATCAATTAGTTGAAGTGAGGCTTAATTTTGGTGTGAAAGGAACTCTTGCACGCTATAAAAAGCTTTAGCAACTAAATATTTTTCAATTGTTTTTCAAATTTCTAGATTTTTAAGACTAAACTGCGGTAACAAAAAAAAGTGATTTTAACCAAAATTTTGACGTACACGATTATAATACAAGAAGCCGAGGAGATTATCACTTGGTGGGTCCCAATAGTAGCTTTATCAACTAAACATTTTTTCAATTATTGTTTTTTGAATATTTCTATATTTTCAAGACTCTTTAAAAACTGTGGTAGCTTGTTGTAGAGTTTCCTACCAATATAACTGGGGTTTTGTTTGAATAAGCTACTATTTTGACTCACCAAGTAATTCTCAGTGTGGCACCAGCCTGAGTTATAAATCTAGCTCATTATTTAGACTTTTTTCCACCAGGTTCTAGGCACCGGAAAATAATTATTTAATATTATTGAAACATGTCGACCTACTCGTTCTTCATTAGGTATTCTTCTTGGAATTTCAATTACTTGTACACAAGTGAGGAATAGAATTTCATTCTCAATTCAAAGAATAAAAAAAAACCTAATTTTTATGCTTTGTGAATTGTGTGAAGAATACTCACTATAATCTTTTTCGTTATGTTGATAGAGGTCTCGGAGTAACGCGAGTATCTTCCTATCATAACTATTCAGTTCTATTGTCCGCAAAGTACTTAAACTTTCATTAAAATTTCCACCAGCTTATGATCTTATAAACTGATAAAATTGTAACAACACTTGAAAGGGAGCGAATATTTAAAACTTGACTATATCTATCAAGGATTAGAATGAGAGAAAGCTATCGCTCTGTCTAATTTCCTTACTGAGTTACTTTTAGATTAATGAATAACTTTTAAAATTGCATCTCATCTTTCCCGATACGGTATGTCAGTGCATAATTTATCGCCGGTCTATAAGTATGAATATGTTTTAATTCAGAACAGATAAAATTTGAGGAAGTGCATTGTGCATCTGCTTATTGCATTTTTCACTCTTGAACTTATGTGCATTTTTATTACCTGTTCGTTTCGGTAGATTGTTCAGCGAGAAAATAATTAGCTTAGAGATTTATACGCCTTGCTTAACATTCGTTGTGGAGTTCTAAAGTGAATTTATTACCCTGAATAAGTGAACGTTGACCATTATCAGATTCAATGCAAAATCCAGTTTGGTCTTCGTTGAATGCGTTAAGTCCTTCACAAATTTATTCAAACTTTTTTTTTTGGAAAACTTCAATTTTTCGATAATTTTCCTAGGATGCAGTTACTGGTTTGAATCTATTGCGTTAGTGAATCAATTCACTCAATACTGAAAAAATGTTTATTGAATGAAACATCAAATTATTATTATTATTTATTTATTTATTTATTCAAATTATACATACGAGAGCACAAGGATATGGTATCCCATCATTGCCCTCTTAACACAATAATGATGTAACAAACAATATACAATAAAGAGTACCTATTACAATAAAATACTAAGAAAGCACTAAGGAAGATAGAAATAGATAATAAGCAATAAGGAAGATAAAATAGAAAAAAATACATATATAAAAAGTAAAAATAGAGCACTTAAGGTGAAAAGAATAAGACTACAAATACAGTAAATAAACAGATTCAAGAAGTGAAGAGGAGAAAACAGACAATATCCAAACACACAGATCTCGACTCAATGGTCACAGATACACTATCTGTTTATTATTATTATGTTATTCATTCACATGTTTCTATGTTTTTAGGCTTTTTATTATCGTCATTTTGAAGTTCGACGATGAAAAAATAATAACCATGTATTGATAACCGATTTCGACTGTAGGTGACTCTTCAGACTTCAAAATTATGTTCTGGTCCAAAGAACCTACTAAGCAAACTTGATAATCATAGTAGCTATCATTCAAAAATTTATATTTTGTATGCAAATATTTTTATATTTTTGTATGTTTTTTTTTTTGTAGGATGAAGCCCACATAGGTCTGAGACCTGTGCGTGGGTAATGAGTTGGATGATGGTGATTGATGAGTTGGACCTACAGTTTTAGGTGGGTTCCGAACCACCGGGAAGTGATTTTACAGCAGAGAACGTGTCTTTTTTGCTGGCCAATCTAATCGGTCACCGTTACAATCAGGACCAACGAGAACGCAGCTTATCTCTATGTGATTGAACAGATACCTGCTACGGCTCGCGCTTCCTTTACACTTATCACTCCCCTTAAAATACTTCTATGTAAAATATTTTTTATATTTCTTTAATGTAAATAAATGAGACTTATAGAAACAAAATTTCAAGACTTGGCGCATAATTATAGAAAGAAACGCAGCCCGGTGATGTTACGCAGAATGATTTCCTTTTGTGAAACACAGAAATTAGACGGTCCTTGTAGAATCTAGTGTAAGGTTTCATTTACTTCTGTGTTTCACAAAATATCACAAAGCCTACTTCTCTATTTGCGCTAAGACTCAAATGTTTTATTATGTTTTAATATCAAAAACCCCTGACACCTCCTAACAAATTTATAAATTCCTGGATTTCTTGTTCCATGACGAACTGCGTTGTTAATATTAACTTTTGACTGCAAGTCGTTAAATTTCACATGAAAAGTTAATAAATTTATAAATTTTGAAGGTCTACCGCTTCCTTATCAAAAATCACTCCATTTTATCTCGTGGTCCGTGATGTCGAACTGATTACAACAAAAACTCCTACTTAATTAATGGAGTTGGAAACTTGATTTGCGATGATTCACCTCATAAATTCGTCTGAATTTCCCTTAAATAGAGGTCTACTCCAGGCATTGCACATCAAATTACTGCATTAGGATGTGATTCTCCACATCCTCTCAAACATTTGCTCTAGTTCTGTGTGCTAATTTGATCTTCAATGTAAATTATAAGCGAGAAAAACTAATTGGCTGTATTTGATGAAGTTTATAACAATATGAAATGATAAAGCCTACACGGTTTGTGCATATTTTGATGAATGTCTGGCTCAGTTGCACCGCACTGCTATCTATATATATATATGCCTTTTATCTACGAGTTATAAATCGCGAAACCTGCTAACATTTAATTGCCCTCCAGCTCCTTGTTATATATAGATATGTAATGCTGAATAAATAACAACCAGTGCAAATCTATCGGTGATTATTTACGGTTAGTTCATGTTTTATTGTGCAACGCGAATCTGACCTCTCTATCAAAAAATAATTCTCGTTTCCGTGGACTTCTAAATTATCGTTGTTACTACTCAATTCGCTCATGTTATAATTGTTGACAAACTGAAGGATTATTCTGTTTTAAGGCTGTGCGCAGGGTTTTCATAATTATTTTTCGAAGTTTCTGGTATTTAATATTATTAGGGCTTGAAAATGTTGTCTATTGCTGTGAGGAAAATTGTTTTCTTCAATTATTTTGTGAAATATGGGGGTTCAAAATTGACATTTTTTCGTGGCAATTGATCTCACCTATGAGTGATTTAAACTTTTGATAAATTTTACATAACTGAAAGACATCTTGAGGAATAAAATGACGTATTTTTATTTCAATCTAGCAAATAGTTTTTTTTTAATAATTTTTTGAAAAATTAAAATTTGTTACAGATTTTAAAAAATGTATTTTGAAAAAAAACTAATTGCTTGATTGGTGTAAAAAATATGTCATTTTATTCCTCAAAGGTGTCTTTTAGATGCAGAAAATTTATCAAAAGTTCAAAATCACTCATAGGTGAGATCAATTGCCCCCAACAATCAAAAATTTTCAACTTAAACCCACATATATCACAAAATAATTGAAGAAAAAATTTTCCCCACAGCAATAGATAAAATTTCAAAGTCCAAATAATATTCAATACATAAAACGTTTGTTCTGCTTTGATCTTCCTTTTTGTGCAGGCTACCAACATAACAAATATGTTGTATGAAAAAATACATGGTGTATTATATGAGGTGATAAATGATAAGTGTATAAAAATTATGAAATTTAAATGAGGATAGAGGTGATAAATGTAAAGGTGAAGCAGTATACGAATAAACTTATGTAAGAAGTGGAGGATGACCATCAACATATTATAGAAAATGAACATGATAATTTTTATCAGCAAAAAGCGTCTCGTGGGTGAAGCTAGGAGTGGACACGGACCTTGATTTCATCAATAACCATATTCTTAGGTTAACCTTACCTTAACCATATAACCTTATTCGTATTGATTGAAAAATGAAAAGGATTTCCCCGGCCTTCAATATAAATAAAGCCTTCATCATACTCATAAGTCTCCAATGTTAGCATAATACATCCTTGTAATTGTAATGCATCCCAGATAATTGGGTGTTGATAATCTATTAAGTTGCTTTTTAGTGTCTAGTTATCGAACGGAGAGTTATGACAAGGAAACTGACTTATCTTCAGTAAGTCCACGACTTGTAGCAACAAATTATTGCCATATTATACCAGCATCATAATTCCTTGAGTTGTACTGAAGAATAATAATAATTCATGTATGTAGAAGGCTTGCCGGTACCGGCTTCATATTCATAATGGCTTGGAAATAACGTTTACATTATCATTCGTATGTTTTTCTGGAATGTTTTTTCACTCTTGATCTCAAATTCTGATCACTGCTTATTTCTACTTCGCTAATTTTAATAATATATTGTAGTTAATTTTGCATTGATTAGCTGCAGTTTTGAAACTGTTTAAATATGACATTTCTATAGTATAAAGTACGAGGAATTCTTAAGATCTTTGCATAGTTTTATTCTAAGATGTTCAATATGTGGATATTTTATACTCTATTCTTACAAATCTATCATTTTTCTTAGAGTTAGGCATGTCCCATCAGTTTCTGAATTCACCCTTTTTTGACAGAAATATATTTTCTTTGTCAGCCAAATTTTAATCTTTCTATTGTTAGAAAATACTAATATTTTTTTTCAATAATATTTAATAATATTCCTTACAAATTATGTGCTCTATATTGCTAATTTATTGCCCCATGATGTCATGAACAGATCTCGGCCTATATCATCTTTCATCCGCTTTAGTCTTGAAAGCTCGCTCATTAATATTTAGTGTAGCCTTTTTTGGAAAACTACAATTTATTAAATGGCGAAATGTTCACAAAATAATAAATTTTAGTGAGAAAAAATTTAGAGAATGTCGTCCAATTTTTGCAAAATTGAATCCATTTTCGAATAACGAATAGGCCTACAAATATTGAAAAATCATACTTTTTCATTTACACCTTTTCAATTATAATAGTAAATGAAAAAATATATATTACCAATATTTCTATTTGATATACAAAAAAGACCTCAAATTTTCAAAAATAGGGCAATGTCTTCTTAATTTTATTTGATAAAACTATGTTGAACATTTAGCAATTTAATAAATTATTTTAAAATCTTCTAAAATAACACCCAATTTAGAAAAATTAGCAAAAAATAATAAATACTATATTAAAAAAGTAAAAAATAAATTATTTTTAATATAAACATAAGAAAAAATACTTTTGTTGCCAAACAAAGAGTGCAATTTTTACTTCAATATCTGACTGTTACAGGGGTGCCATTTGGGGAGGACAGGGCAAAAATGGGTGTATTGATATGCTATATTGTAGATTATGCTTGTATTATTATATTGAACATAATTTCTTTGTTGGAATAACATATTAAGTTGACAACATAGTGTTCAGGAACATATTTGAACAAAAATTCAAGGAAATTAGATGGATTTTTCAACAAATCTGACCGATTTTTGCCGCTTGACCAACCCACTCCTAGGTTGGACTGAAATGGGTTATGAGTGTTATACTATTATATTGAACATAATTTCTTTATTGGAATAACATAATTATTAAGTTGATAAAATAGTGTTAAGGAACATAATTGAACCAAAATTCAAGGAATTTCAAGAAGGGTTTTCAACAAATCTGACCGATTTTTGCCGCTTGACCTCCCCCCTTCCCATTCCTAGGTTGGACTGAAATGGGTTATGAGTGTTATATTATATTGAACATAATTTCTTTATTGGAATAACATATTAAGTTGATAAAATACTGTTGAAGAAAATAATTGAACCAAAATTCAAGGAATTTAGAAGGGTTTTCAACAAATTGGACCGATTTTTGCCGCTTGACCTCCCTCCCCCCTTTGACTGAAATGGCGTTCCTGGACTGTGATTGAAATGAGATCAGAATCGTATCAAGTTGAAAAGTCATTTTAGTATTACTTGATTGGTGATTGGCGAATAGCTACTGACACCAATAAAATATATTACATTTATTGAAACCAAAGACATGTAAGAGGTTTTTAAAATTTTAGGGCTTGCCTGATGTGGCCGGCCATGTTAGCAATAGCACGCAGATCCGCGCCCAAATATCGGACTCTTAACAGCAAAGTTGATTAGCAGCGGATAAGAGAAAGCTCTTATTCAGCAATAATAATTTCATCTCGTCTGCCATAACTCGAGAGAAATTAGTGGGTTGGCGTGATTTTTATGGAGGCGGATTTTGCAACCGACTGACGGGTATTGTTCAGGTTAACAAGCTTCCGAAATCAAATCGCAGAGGTTTATGAACTTTGGAGGCCATTGGCCGTTATTACAAACAGAATTAATGGCTTAATTAATATTTTTAACGGGCGTTTCGGGTTCGGCGACCCATTTAGACGCTTCAGCGCGGCTTGTAAACTTTTAGAACTTTCGAACGCGCGTTCCAGAGGCACGGCCAACTAGATAACGTTGTCCAAACGTCTGTCGTTGCGAACAACGTAATTGAAACTTAATTCCCCCTCAGAAAATGAACGGCAAGTGAAGTGAAATTCTTTCACACGAAAGAAATCCCCTCTCACCCCCTCTCCATCCATCACCCACACATATATCTCGTGACATTACCTCGTTAATAACGATTGTTGTAGGCTTTTGTTTCTCTATATCTATATTTATTTTCTTTCTATATTCTACGCTATATTTTTCCGTCGCGCGCTCTGAAACCTCGTTTCAACTTGCAGTGCCAGGTTTATTGAATATGGTTGAAATAAATATTGCATTACTGATTACCGTTCACGAGCGGTGAACGTACAGCATAGAGATGTCGTCGGCAAGGTCTTTCTCGACTTGCAGTGCTATGAGTCACATTGCAAGTTTTTGCTTGATCCTGTTGTAAATGAAGGAGATGGAACAATTCCAACTTTGTATGTGAAGTTAAGAAGAATTTCCTGTTTTACTCTCTATATTTTACTTTATTAAATATTTTTCTTATAACTCATTGAAAATCATTAGAATGGGTTAATCATTGGCTGACACATTATCTAGATATTTAGATTCAGATTTTTCTACTAAATTTGAAGGAGATTGAATAATTCCAATTTTGTATGTGATTTTGAGAATTTCGTGTTTTACTCTCTATATTTTACTTTATTAAATATTTTTCTTGTAACTCATTGAAAATCGTTAGAATGGGTTAATCATTGACTGACACATCATCTAGATATTTAGATTCAGATGTTTCTACTAAATTTGAAGGAGATTGAATAATTCCAATTCTGTATTCAGGGGTTCTCAATCTTTTTCGAGGACTGTACCCCTTAATGGGAAATTAAAATTTAGCGTACCCCCTTGTTACCGCGAGGAGATGTTTTGGAGGAGGGGGGGGGGGGGGGTGACGGTTGAATTAAAAAACCTTTTTACATGAAAAACACAATACATTTGGAAACATATTTAAAACCCATTACAAAAAATTAATGGGAAGGATGAGCTTGCTTCTTAACATAGTTCCTCAATGCTAGGCTCAAGGTAAAACCTTAAATCGTCCCCAACTTTAACCTTGTCTGTGAACTTCTACGTAATAGTTATACAAGCCTATTGCACTTGTTGGTTCATAGTAACTCGACCACTAAGTATTCAATTTATTAGATTTCATTATTAAATTATAACCTTGCGTGATTGCGAAACGGGAAAAAATGGTTTAATTTTTCATTAACCTGCCCCGCGTACCCCCTGAAAATTTTCGAGTACCCCCAAGGGGTACGCGTACCACAGTTTGAGAACCCCTGCTGTATGTGATGTTAAGAATTTCCTGTTTTACTATCTTTGCTTTACTCTATAAAATATTGTTCTTATAACTTATTGAAAAGCATTAGAAGGGCTAATCATTGGCTGACACATTATCTGGATATTTAGATTCAGATTTTTCTACTAAATTTGAAGGAGATTAAATAATTCCAATTTTGTATGCGATGTTGAGAATTTCCTGTTTTACTATCTATACTTTACTCTATAAAATATAACTTTTTCATATAACTTGGATTATATAACTTTTTGAAAATCATTAGAATGGGCTAATCATTGGCTGTCACATTATTTAGATAGAACTTTGTTCAGGTGCGACCTAAGACCTCTGACACCAGACCTGAGCTAGTCAGGTCACACAATATTATTATTTTTTGTGTAGAAGATTTTTCTACTAAATTAAAAAAAAACCATTCAATATATTGTCCTAAATAATGGCAGTGTATTATTTATTCAAATAATAACTGATAGCAAACATCTTACTGAATAATGAATGATGAGTGTCACCCACTGAATTTTCCAGGGTGTCAGTCTGTTCTATATTTCAGAAATAACACCAAACTTTTTTATTTATTTTTTCATTTTTTACAAGAAACACTGAAGTAAAGATGAAACAGGCACAGCCCTCTACTGCTTTCTTTACAAATTTTCAACTAAAAAAATACAAATTTTAGGTTATATCCAAGTTTAACTAGAAACTTCACTTTGAAGTACAATTATTAAATCTTTTCAAAACAAGGATATTGATTTAAAAGTTCACTTTTAAAACGAAGCACTAAAACGGTTCAATAGTCCAAAAAAGGGAATATAATTTTTCTAACACCTTTTTCTATCAAGTACCTTGGTAGTAATGGTACTGACATAATAAATATAGGAGTATTTCATCCCATTCGATCAACCTCTTTTCAGCAATAATAGTTTAATCTCGCGGTCATGAAATAACTTCCCAATCAATCATCGCATAGACAACAATAATTACTTTTTTCGTATTCAACTCCAAATCTGTAACCTGCCATTTTATTGAGAATCAATCATTTTAATGTTACTTTTTTAGATTTTATGTTATCTAATTAGAATTTTCTTTCTCCTTCAAATCTGTACTACTCGGCTCCACTAATTAGAAAAATGATTTTTCTCCTTGCATAACTTTTCCGTATATTGTAAGGGTAAATATTTTATGTCTCGCTTCTAAAACAATCAAACAATTTTCTGGCTCTGGTTGTGGGAATGTATAGTCATGTAAAGAAGGACCTAAAAGCCAATATCGAATTTAAAATACAATGATAGGCTTAATTATTATTTTCAGCCTTTTTTTCATACGGGGAAAATCAGTTAATGATTAAAATGATTGATTCTTAATAAAATGGCAATTTACAGATTTGTAGTTGAATACGAAGTTCAATTAATAGTGAATTATTATTTTCTTACCTGAAGAAACATGTCACCATCGAGCATGGCATGATCGTAGACAGACATGTCACCTCGACTCCTATACTGCGCCTCCTCCTTCTCTTTGTGCATTGTCACTGCAACAGAATTCACAATTTCAAACTCAAATTTCCATAATAATTTAGAATTTTCATTGAGTGAAAGATATAATATACATTAAAAAGGATTTGGCTTACTGGATAGGAGAGTTGGGAATAAAAATTTAAAATTTCAATAAAAAAACTGAAAAATATAACAAATTTTTATTTATTAAAAAACAATAAAATATGCATTTAGGAAGATTTGGCTTGGCCTACTAAAATGGAGATCCAGGTTCAGAAGTTATATTTCAAATATTTTGTAATTAATCATTTTATATTAACAAATTTTGAATGCATTAAAAATGGAATAATCATAAAATGATTAAAAAGGAATATTTCAAACTTTTATATAGAAATAATAAAATATTTACAAAGAGTTGCCTTGAAAAAAGCAAAACTTTGTTTAAAAGTTCAAACTGAAAATTAACATTTTTTATTCTTATTTAATAAACAATGGAACTTGAGAATCAACACTCTTGGAAATGTCTCAATTATCATTCATTTTCAAAAATTTCTAAAAGGAGTTGGCTTACTAGGATAGAGGGTTGGTTCACTGAGAAACAATTAATATTTCAAATGGAAAATAATTATGTGGCATTTTTATTGAATAAACAATATAATGTACAACTACAGGGGATTGGCTCGCTAGAAAGGAGAGTAAATGATGAGAAGGAAAGGTGTAAGGGAAGTGATAGCTGCGAGCCGTAGCAGGTATCTGTTCAATCAGAGAGATAAGCTGCGTTCTCGTAGGTCCTGTTCGTAACGGTGACTGATTAGATTGGCCAGCAAAAAAGACACTGTTCTCTGCTGTAAAATCACTTCCCGGTGGTTTGGAACCCACCTAAAACTGTAGGTCCAACTCATCAATCACCATCATCCAACTCATTACCCACGCACAGGTCTCAGACCTATGTGGGCTTCATCCTCAAAAAAAAGAAGAGTGTCGTAAATGATGAGTCGACTAATAATCGACTTCAGTGTATTGATGTATGAGAGATCGACTATCGAAGATAGAAAAAGTGGACTCGACTATGCTTGAGGCTGGAAGATGATAAGTTGTGATAGATTTACTTATGTTAATGTATTATGCATATTCTGTGTGTATTAAATATCAATTATGGTAAATGTGAGTAATGTTTGAGTAACCTAATAACAATTATTACACTCATCGAGACAAATTTTATGATTAAAAACTGAAGATTTAAAAGAATATACATTTAACATTTTTATGTAATAAACAATATTATATCCATAATTATTATGATATTTCTATTGTAGAAAGAGTTGACCAACTGGAAAGGCCAAAATTTAAAAAGTACCAAATGTAGGCAGCAGCAACCATTGGATGATTTATAGTTTCAATAACGCGGCAATTAGATCTCATTGTGGCGCTCTTTTTAAAAGAAGGCGCGTGCCGTTTGACAGCTTAATAGGACCGGCACTATTTCACAAGATGAAGAGAGAAAGTATGTGTGAAAGAGAGTGTGAGAGAGTGAGTGAGAGTGATAGTTAGAGAGAGGAAATGAGGGAGCAGTAAGGATTTTTGGCTAGTCATCTTTGGCTTTTTGGCCTCTAGTATATATAGATACTCTCTGAGCTATACAGACTCAGCCACTCCTGTTCATCGCAAATCAAAATATAACCTTCTTCCGCTCTTGAAAGCCTACGGCAATACGCTTTTATTTTCCTATTACTCTATAGCCTATTTTTTATTATTCCAATGAGCAGATGCGTACAGACTATTAGAGCCTAAAAGCCAGTCCAAACAGCGAGAGCTAGATCGACACTAATTGCATAAACCAACGGCCCACCCCTTTCAAATTCGGGGTGTTGTCTAGTTAAGCGATTGTGTAATTCTGGGCAGTAGGCCTAGGCTATTACTTTTGAGCCTGTTACTTTAAACTGCTAGGGATTTGAATTTTATTGTCTGTTCTGTTGCAATGTTTATAGATGATTCTAATATATATTTGCTTGAATAATTGAATGAGTTTTGATCATTTAAACTAATCGCACACTGGGTGGGTACTCAATTCGTGGGCTCGAGTTAAACTGTATTGTGCAAAAGTGTTTGTACTTGATTTTAAACTTACTATTTATTTGAGATAAAAATGCATTAATTACAAACATGCAACAGACTTAGAGCCCAGAACAGCTCTCTTCGCAAAATTTGACTTGGTTAAATTTTCCAAAACTTTGAGGTTAGTTTGCAAAGACAAATTTAGAATCAGTGTAAACTTCACTTTACGATTAAATCTATGAGATTAATCTAATCTTTAACCGACCAACTTTAACAGTTAAAAGTGATGAATCTTGCCATTTTATGGGGAATACGCAATTTTTCAATGTGCTTGAAATAATATTTTGATTTATTTTTAAAAGATCTAGAATGAATCATTTTAACGCGTAGATTAATCATTGCTATTATATTATTCATCATGGTGACAAACATTATCTTCAAATGAATCAATCATAACGACATCCGTAATTACTTTATCAATTATAAAAAAACTTTTATTATTGATAATTACTTTATCAATTATAGCAATAGACACTATACACGCAATAAAACTGTTGAAGAAGAGCATTATTATGAGCAAAAAAGACTACATATAATGAATTTTGGATTCATAAGATTTGAAATACTAGTTATTAACTGATGTAATAGCATAGATAAAAATAAGGTACATATTTATATTATTAATCACAGGTCTTACAATTAAAAGACAAGAGCTTTCAGAGCGTCTAAGAACAAGAGGTTCAAAGATTGAAAGATACATAGAGGCCATAAAGAATCAAGAACTGTGAACTGGAAATAATTGTTCAGTTTAATCAATAAAATATCAAAAATGGTAACGATATCATGAACATTTTATTATAATTGTATAAATTTTTCATCCAATAATCAACTGTGCATTTACATGTAAATGCCTTGAAATAACTTTGGCTTGTACATGACAGAATACGCTTCTTAAGATGGAATTATTAAAATAATTCTTTAGAATATCTTGATTTAGTTGTTATGAAATCCATTTTCACGCAATAATCAACTATAAATGATTTAAACTGAAACATAATCTTGTTAGTTGTTGAAGGATCTCACATTTCTCATTTGAACATCAAGTCAGTGTGCATTAAGTGTTGTTGAAGATGAGTGCATCTGATTTAACTTTATCTGTTGGTTTCGTATTTGAACATCAAGCGTGTATGACTCCCATCAACCACAATTATTATTAATTAAATAATAATTGAACATTTTTCTGTCAAACATCAGGTTTTTTCTTCAATCAACAAGACTTCTTTTCGCTATTTTTCTCAATAATTGATCTCAATTAAAAATTGGACTAAATTTATTACGTCTAGTCATGATAACAGGAAAATTGATGTTGATAATTTAGCGTGATCTTAACGGAAGTGTCTTGTCGGCCAACTCCTGGACAATTAAAAGTCAATCATGTACCGAATCGACAACATCGATAGCGACAGCATCACAACATCTTCATAGCCAGTTAAATAGCAATTTAACTACCGAGAGCGCGTCCATGAATTTTAATTAATTATATCAGCCGGCCAACATCTTTAGCGTTTGTTTTATAATCGTGGGCAAACATGTTCGTTAATCAGCTTTCTTTCCATTTTTTCCTTCATCAATTTATCAGTTTGTTGTACCAGGAAGAAGCTTAACTCTGTCTATTGGTGAAACTGTCTCGATAATAAGCAGTGTAAATGGAGCAAGAGCTGGATAGACTACTGTGTGTAGGCTATCAAAAACGAGAGTAAAAACATGCAGCATCTGACCGGTGTGATCTATTATTGCGAGCTTAAATAATTAGACACTAAAATTTTTGTTGAGAATAAGAGTATTGACTTGGAAATATAAATGAATAAGTGTCATAAATTAGATGTGTTGAAGGAGTATGTATTGTTTTTTGTTGAAATAACTTATTTTCGAATGCTAGTGGAGAAGGCCAAATTTTAAATATACAAACATTTAAGCTTGAATAATAACTTCCTGCACAAATCCTGAAAATAACTATTTTAGCTAATTCATATTCAATAGTATAATAATAATTATAAATCTATTGTAATTAATTGACATTCTATATAAAAAATCAAACTGTACTTTGAAATATTTACAAATACTTTGAATAGTTACTATTATAAATTTAATAATGGATATTGTAATGATAAATCTATTAGCTGAAATCTTACTTGTATAAAATATTTAATCATCATGCCCAAGTTAATGAAAAATCTATATTATCAAATTAAACAAACAAAATAAGTATGACAACACATTGCCCACATTATTTAAGATCTATTTTGAAAGACATGGGCTACTCAGTTATTGTACTCAGTATTTGTACTTGGTTCACTCTTATTACAGTTTTTTTTACTAGAGCCCAAGTTAAGGTGAATGTTGAGCTTGCAACCATACAATGCATATAATCATGTAGTAATTTATTTATTGCCACAACTATTTATTTATTTGTATTCTATTCAAATCTTAGCTCACAATCAAGAATTAGTTTTTATTTTAGAACCAAGAAAAATGGCTTGCTATTTGAACAAAACTGTTTGGAATTTTTTGGAATCAATCTTATTTCTTCCTTATTGATATTTTTCCATCTTATTTACTGTCTTTAGTACTGTAATTAGTTTAGTGTTAATGTGGTTCCATCTTATTTCTCACGAAAACTACTTGCATTTTAGTTTTATATTTCATCTACATTATAAAAACTTATTGTTTTTAAAATTTTAAAGTAGTTATATCCTAGTTTAATGATAAGTATTTTGGTGGAATTGTGTATGGGTATAAATTTGGAACTTTTTCCTTAGTTGAAAATAATAGGGAATATCTGCAAATTCCACTGCTGAAACTATTTGAGTCAATGTCTGTATTATTATAATTATTATTTCTTTAATATACTATGAAAGGGAATTTGACTAATTCTGAACTACAGTATTTTCAATATAAGGTTTCGATTTATTCAAGCAAACTAATCATTCTGATTATAATAATTTGTTTACATAAAACATCTGTTTCTCTATTCCCCAAACGATTTGAAAATAGTGTGTACAATTTAAATATAAAAACATTATTTTGTCCATATTATACGATATAAATACTAGCGCAAGTGAATGGCTTGTGTTACTAGCAGTGAATGGCTAGCAGAATTTTGGTCAATTCTAGTTTTAATTCTAGGCATTTTGAAAGGAAACAATCACTCCTACACCCCAATACTGTTCCCGTAATATAGTGGCGAATAATGAGAAATTGAGGGGGAGTTTATGCAGGCAAGGCCGGATGATGGAGGGGAGGTGGTCGTAAATCAAAAACATATGCTAGTGTTGCAGCCGACTTCGGTACGTTCATGACTGCGATGTTGCTACTTATGATGCGGTGACTGCTGTTATTAGGCCGAAGAAATTATGAGCGATAACTCATAAACACCTGGATAGGAATGGATCGATCGCACTGCGTCAAGACACCCTTTCCCTCTAGAGGGGGGGGGGGGTGAAAAGGGCTGCTGCTCACCCTTAGTGCCCTTAGGCCCTCTGTTTTCCCTCAAACACCAACCAAATTTATCACGGCGATCATCATCACGTCTGCCCTGCGGTATCAAGTGTCATATTGTGTAGAACCCTGATTCTAATTCCGTTATTTTTCAAAACTAACTCTCCAAGTGAAAAATTAGTTTACATTGGATGCTTTAATAGGGTAATGAATAATAAGACGAAATTGTCACAACCACATTTATTAAAAGTTCGAGAAACTAGTTTCGGTTGTTACACCATTATCAAACTCAATAAATGTGGTTGTGACAATTTCGTCTCTTATTATTCATTATGGATACCTTCAACAATATCACCTTCGCCATTACTAAGACAGTTTAATAGGGTAGAGTGCAAAATACTCGTACAAACTACTAACATTCTGGGAGCCGTCTTTGTATAAGCAGAGTGGTGTGGTATATTTTCTATTCAATCTATATAATAAGAGGGTTTGTGTGTGAGTTTTTTGTCTTACGGATTTCACAAAAACGACAACAATTTAGAACAATAAATTTCGCTTCTATCTTTCTCTAAACTCGATTCAGTGCACCTTGAAGCCCGATTTTTGAATTTCCTTTCAGAATTTTGAAAATTAATGTTAAAATTTCAATTATGTTCACTATTACTGTTTCAAAATGTGTTAAGATGCAGGAAGCTCATAGAGCAGCTGATAACATGATACCTCACTATGGTGATAATATAGATGATACGTTGATCAAAGCAAGGAAGTGATAGCCGTGAGCCGTAGCTGGTATCTGTTCAATCAGATAGAGAGAGATAAGCTGCGTTATCCTGGGCACTCTTTGTAAGAGTGATCGATTAGATTGGCTAGCAAAAAAGACACTTCTCTGCTGTAAAATCACTTCTCGGTGGTTCGGAACCCACCTAAAACTGTAGGTTCAGCTCATCAGTCACCATCATCCAACTCATTACCCACGCACAGGTGTCAGACCTATGTGGGCTTCATCCTCAAAGAAAAGAATAACTTTTGAGATTCCCATTTTTTTTTTTTTAATGAAAAAAAATCATATTATCTTGTCTTTTGCTTAGTTTTGTGTGATTCTAGACTTTGTTAATGTTATGGTAAAAGAATTTGCTCAAATGACAGCAAGATAGCATTAATATTATCATGGAAAATAAAAAATCATAGAATTAAGATAGTAATTGTGTTGAACTGTGACTGTTGTAATACTCGTTAGGAGCCTCTGAGGAGCCTTGAAGACCTCAGAAGCTGCTGAAATAAGATTAATTTATTAAAAAAATAAATATTTGACACTAAGTAGGCCTATTCGAACTCTATCTATCAGGCGACATGTGTACTAGCTCTGTTCTGCATAATAAAAGCAGACTTCCAAGTCAAATAGAATCGATGCCAATCACTGAGTCCATGTAAAGAAAAGAAAAGTAGTAAAAATGATTGAGCAAACAACATTGATAGCCCTCAGTCTCTCTCACTCTACCTTTTACCTATACAGACACGTGGACAGAAACTGTACACACCTACACACACACACACACACACACACACACACACACACACCTGCACGTGATCAGATCGGGGCTGTAAAAACCACCCCAATAAACATTGCTCCCCTTTTTGTGTGTTACACTCGGCCAACATCCCTTATAAGTAGTTTTAAAGCTCAATGGGCTATCAATTTCTCCCTCTTCTCTTGCCTAGTCTTCCCATTAAACATTACCTTTTCCTTTTGGTCCGATTTCTCACCTCCCACCACCTACTGGGTTCAGTCTTCTTGCCGCTCCACCCCATTTCTGTCCAACAAATGAGCTCTGTTAACCCGTTAATGACTTACAATGCTAGCATGGAAATGACATCATCAAGTTTAGTATAACCCATTAAAAGGTTATATTCAGGATACATTTACAATAATTATTGTTACAGTTACAAGTACAGTACATGTAACAAGCTTAACAAGCTACCGCAGTTCTTAAAGAGTCTTGAAAATATAGAAATATTTAAAAACCATTGAAAAAATATTCAGTTGATAAAGATTTTTATAGTCCACAAGAGCTCCTTTCACATAGAAATTAAGCCTCTCCTCAACTAATTGATATAATCATGGTATTATAAGATTGTATAATTGATCTGACTTGTCTTATACTCCTTAACCGGAGTCTCCAAGACGTAATCTACAAAAAAGTACAATTGCATGCTTGGATGTTTTAAATTCAATTTATTATTTGAAAGGGTCTAAAAAAGTTATTGTTTCAATTTAAAAATTCCAAAATGTAAAGTTGTAAAGTGTAAACGGGTATATTTGAAAAAGAAATTCCGAGATAATTCTAGAAAATAACCTTGACTGAAACATTAGGGCCTGTATGAACGTACCTTGAGACTTCTTCAACTCAAGGGAGACTTGGAAAGCAGTCACTTAGAAGGCTTTAAAAGTTTCCCTTGACTTAAGGAAGCTTCAAGGTAGTTTATTGAATACGAGCCTCACACAACATTGAGAAGTCTCAATATACAGTTATAATCTAGCAAATACAGATGACGTATACTAGTAGATTGTATATAGTATAGTAGTTAGTTTTAGATGTGTAATAGTTTAAATATAATAGTATATTAGTAGATTAATAGATCTAGTAGACAGTGTTTGTGAATATTTTGTTGTTTTAATCCCATGCGGTTTGTTATTGAAATTTATGGTGAACTCGAGGCCAATTTAAAAATTGTTAAACCTATAGATAGCTGTAGCTTTAATTTTCTTATATACAAATCAATGTTGAGTGGTAGAGAAGACTTTATAGTCTTAATTCCTTTTAATAAAGATTTTTTTCATTTCAAATAAGTTAGTTAAATGTTACACCAATAAATTAATATAACGTTATTAGTTAATGAATTGGTATTTATTTCTACCAAGTTACATGTTACATCAATAAATCAATATAACGTTATTAGTTAATGAATTGGTATTTATTATTGCATAATAACAACATTATACAATTATTACAATATAATATTTTTAAATTGGTGTAGTAATAAAATAGTCATTATTTTGACTGTATTTTAACCTTTGATATCATTGTAATAGAGCTGGTTGTTATTAGTTATTGATTTTTTTCCAGTTCATGTATGGAAAATTGACATGTTGAGACCGGGCCATTGTAATTTGGTAAGTAACTTAAATTAATCTCCATGTTCACATTAGATTATGTCCTGGTTGGAAACCATCAATTAGATTTAATATTTTCACCTAACTAAAGCTTTGTAATTCTAAAGCTAATGAACAAACTTCATCAACATCTATATATCTATAAGAGCCATTCTCAATTAATCTGTTTTTTTGCCAGCTAAGAATTAGTTGGATTTAGGCCTATTCTATATAGTAAAATGAGAACTACTCTTTTTAGTTTAAGATCGAAAAATGAGTTTCCCTTATTAGTTGGAATAGCGCAAGGGTCAAATCAAATTAATTTTTCTGTCTTTTAAAGAGCGATAATTAATCTTTTTTTACCAAGAGTTAATTGAATTTAGAACTACTCTATAGTAGAGCAAGAAAAATTATTTCCCTTATTATTAGTTGGATTAACGCAAGAACCGAATGAAACTTATTTTTTTCTTCAAATCTACAATAAAATTAAAATAAATTGTTAGATAAATTACAAATTCAGTAAGAAAATTGAATTAATATTTCCATCTCAAAATCAGAAACTACATTTTTAAAGACACTGTAAGGGTTACCTGTGATCGCTGTGGGTTCCTGAATAACCAAATTAAATTGATAATATTTAAAAAATTCTAATGGTAAAAAAGGTCAAATAAAGAGGAAATGAGGCTGAGAATATGACATACTGTATTTTCACTTCGGAATTCGAATTCTCATACCTGTGAGTTCAGGAGGATGGCACTCTGTGCTCTAAGTGAGACAGAGAGCTATTAAATTTGTATCACAGTGGAGCCACACCGTAATGAGAAACCTTTTAGCACCTCTGCTAACAAGAAATGCCTGAGACCAATAAAATTCAGCCCCATGTTCCAGCTTACAGTTTTCTCCTTTTGGAAAACAAGATAAGAAGACGAGAGAGCAGTTCCCTGGCGCTCTCTCTTGCTCCGATGAATAATCAGGCTTGGTTTCAGTGTTGTTTATGATGGTAATATTCAACCCCTGCAGGAGGTCTCTACAATATTTTTAGGACGCATGCCTATGGAAATGGGCGCTCGGTTACATTCACATAATTGGAGGATGTTCACTGCGATGATGTGATTACAGGCAAATAGCGGAACTTCTATTGTTAGGGAGATACTACTTGAAACATGGTCAATATGCTTTTAAACATGATTCTCAAATGAACAATAACTAGGTACTGTAGATGTAATGTTTTAATGAATAGAATTGAACTAGTTATTTAATACGGATTTTTCTTTGTTTGATAGCCTATTTATTTTTTATTAATACTTCCAAATAACAAAAATCTCGATGAAAGCTTTTAACGCAAGAGTTAGACCTGCAAACCTAATTATATTGGTAGAAAACTCTACAAGCTACCGCAGTTTTTAAAGAGTCTTGAAAATATAGAAATATTTAAAAAACAATTGAAAAAATATTCAGTTTATAAAGATTTTTATAGTGTACAAGAGTTTCTTTCACTTCAAAATTAAGCCTCACCTCAACTAATTGATATAGTTATTGTGGTAACTAGTGTATAATTGTTAATCTGACTTGTCTTATACTCCTTAACTGGAGTATTTATCCAAGACATGATCTACAAAAAAACCTGAATAGCAGCAATGTGATTAATAAATCCAATTGAAAATAATAATTTATTTATTTATTAAATTATTGATTCATATCCATTTATTCGTAAAATAAGAAACTTTACAATGTTGCGGGATGAGAAAATCCATATTACATACATAATTAACAGCTTGCTCGATTCAAGTCATTGAAAATGTATTTTAAGGTAGCCTAAATATTATTTTAATAAAGCAACGATCGATAGATGAGAAACGCCCATATGGACCTCAGGGGTCTGTTTTTGGGCCGTTTAGTCTATAAGCAAGCTATAAAAAGACCTTAAAAGATTTATTGAGACATAATTACAATGAATGTGAAGGCGCAACAGACCCAAGTCCAAACTGCTCTCTTCACAAATTTTGAATATGTAATATTGTCCAAAACTTTGAGATTGATTTTAATGCTGAAAATTTAGATTTACCAAAATACTCTACTCAAAAAATAATAAGATGATTCCCTAAAAATAATGATAATAATAATCATTCTTCTATTCCTGTTTCTGTAGAGCAAGATTATTGTATTGAAATTTTTTATTTTATTGGAAAGAACACAAAAAGATTACAACAATGATACAAATAGTAATGAACAATGTATAGAAATGAAAATACAGTAACCAGAATACTTGGAGATAGAAAAAATATTCAGGATTCTTTGAATTGAAAAGATTTTTCAAAATATCTATATTTTCAATTTGAAAGTTTTTTATATTTTGTTCTCTTCTACGTACATGCACGAGCATGGCAGTTGGTAAGTCACATCAGAGGCTTTGAACTTACTCAGGTGTGGCCTGAAAACTGTGACACCAGACCTGAATCAACTCGAGATGTTAATTTTGGATGATTGATACGATTAATTCACGCAAATGGGGCATCAATATTTTTCTTTTTTATATTTATCCATACGGGACGATTTATCCATACCGGGTCACACAATACTATTAATATTGTAACAGTTTTCCACCGCGGGCTCTGGTATTTATTTGTAATAAAAACGGATATTACAAAATGGGACCAAAATTTATTTAATGACACAAAAAAATCACAAATAAACTGAATCTGATAACTACTATGGCAAAAATTTACATTGGTGTCAGAAGTGGGATTCACCTTCAGTTTATTTGTGATTTATTCATGAGCATCAAAATCAAACACACGCTGTGGAATGACGTATGACATGTTGGAGCGGTGTGAATACTTCCATTACACGGCATGTGTTTGATTTTACGATGATAATTTATTTATGATGTCCACATAATAAGAACGTGAATAGGGCATGAGTTTTTGCTGTGCCTCTGAAAGTCTGAACCTCCACTTGTCTAACAACCCTCTACCTCATATTACTTATATACCTATTTATCTATACCTAGATATATACCTATTATATACCTTATATAGCTATTACTTATATCATACTTATGTAGTCCCTTTCATGGTAGTACATCCTGAGTAGCGTCCTGTGCCTCTCATGATCTGAACCTCCAATAATTTTCCCTGTTTACGACCTATCGGAAGACCATTGCTCGTAAGTAGATGTGGGTACTAGATAAATTTATCCTTCTGCATCAATGTTCCATAGTTCCTCCCTTACTAGTGCCAATGTATTGTTACGTTGCAACAACTAATCGAAACGCACAATAGTGTTTCGAGTTTCAATCCCTAAGCTGTGTAAGGGCTTATCCCCGAGTCGAAATAAGAGGGTTTGGGTCTGGCAGGGCTGAAGGGTGGATCGGACGTAGGGGAAGGAAGACACTGAGTACATTAAAATCGCATCGGAAGGCTGCTTGCGTGACAGGGGCCACAATTATCCTGATTGCCGTGGTAGGCCTGTGCCCCGCCAAGTAAAGGGTCTTCAAGGTTGGCTGCACTGCTGCTAAGGGGCCGCGTTGGCAACACTGGCTCACTCTCTGCTTTCAGCCAGGAATTCCGGCTCCAATTTTCAACCCCCTGATTCAACAAACTTATTCCCGAGTCGGCTGAAGGTATTCCTTCAACTCAAACATAATTTTGTTGTTTACAGCACTTCATGTTACAACTGGTTCATGGAACTCATTAAAGTTTACTCCATGAAAGTTATGGATAATAGATAAGGTTGAAACCTTTGTTAATCTTTGACGAAAAGTGTGATAATTGGAGGTGACATGAGAAGGACCAGTCTTAAACAGAGAACAGACCATTTTTCATAGAGTAAAACCAACATGGTTTTAGGAAGAAAGAAAGACAAGATTTTTTTGGAGGATGAAGCCCACATAGGTCTGAGACATGTGCGTGGGTAATGAGTTGGATGATGGTGATTGATGAGCTGGACCTACAATTTTAGGTGGATTCCGAACCACCGGGAAGTGATTTTACAGCAGAGAACAGTGTCTTTTTTGCTGGCAATCTAATCGGTCACCCTTACAAAGAGTGCCCAGGATAACGCAGCTTATCTCTATCTGATTGAACCTGCTACGGCTTACGGCTATCACTTCCCTTTAATAATTACAATTATTATAAAGATTTTTTATTCCAAAAGTATTTTCCATCAATGTTGAGAGCCGAGAACCACAATTTATTATTGTTGAGATAATAATAAATTGAACCAGAGCAAATACGAAGAAAAGCCGTAAGTTATTTATACTGTGAAAATTTAAATTCATCTGAGATATTGAGGACTTTTGAAGAAATGTAGACCTAATAGTAGGAAGACATTGAAACTGAACTGGACTTAAATCATCAAAGCAAAATGGAATACGGTCTAGAGAAGTATTGAATATTGATAGTAAAATAATGTTCAATGCTCCTGTCAATATCCGCCATTGCGGAAGTCTTCAGTATAAAATAAATAGCACTTTGAGGAATTCGAAATTAATAAATTCTGTTTCTGTATATTTCTCAGTTTTTTAAAATGTCAGTTACTCCAAACTAACTTGTAAAGTAATGTCATAATTGATAAAAAATAATTGAAAATAACGTCTCCTACTGCTAGACACTGAAAAAAATACTGGGAAGAAATGCACTTTTCAATTTTAAGGTGGCTCTTAGCATTTCTGTGTGTTAGGAAGCGAAATACCAACTTTTTCCATTCTCTTTTCTTCTAATTTCAATGAAAATCCGTCTCCACATTAGAAAAAGGCTAGGAGCTCACTTTTATTATTTTTCTGTGAGGATAAAGCCCACATAGGTCTGAGACCTGTGCGTGGGTAATGAGTTGGATGATGTGTTGGAGCTCCAGTTTTAGGTGGGTTACGAACCACCGGGAAGTGATTTTACAGCTGAGAAAAGTGTATTTTTTGCTGGCCGATCTAATCGGTCACCCTTACAAAGAGTGCCTAGGAGACCGCATCTGTGATTGAACAGATACCTGCTACGGCTCACTGCTATCACTCCCCGTACTTGTACTACATTCAAGATTACAAGGACTATCTCCTTGACTTCCAGTCTAAGCAACCCTCCACTCATGACAGCTTTGATACCGGATCAATTGACCATCATTCTCCCTATCAATACTGACTGGATCAACAAACTCTCTCAGATTTGATGGTAATTTACGTTGTGTATTCTTCGTAAATCGAGCATCAAGTTCCTATTATTGTGGGGACAGTAGTCTTACCCCACTTGTAAAATTGCCGCTCTTACTAAACCCTCATACATTGTGAACCCTATGAAAATAGGTTCCATTCCTACCACCAGGGTGAACCCGTTGTGTTTACGTCTGTGGGCAACGAACCTTCTCACTATTCTTTTAAGGAGCCTCTCTCCCTCAAACTCATTCTTTCTCTCTCTGCCTTATCCTGTCTCTCCCTTTATATTTTTCTTTCTCTTTCTAACATTAACCGAATAGAAGTAAAGTTATAGAGAACAGTTGATACCCTCGAAGGGTCAGTGGTAGAATAGCAGTACCAGTGTCATTTATGTTCGGGGTTGATTCCATTCATTGTCCAGCCCAATGTACACTTCTTATTAGTTTGGTGTGCGTGTATCCAGGCCATTGAACACGACCAGCAAAGTAATACAACCCCTATTTGGTTTGGTGTAGCCGCACCACTATTTTCACCCAACCCTATTCTCTCCCTGTTTACAACCTGTGTAAAGAAACCTTGCCATTGCTCAAATACTCTCGATCTCAAAACAGATCACTTTCCTGACCACCATCAACCAGTATTAGTCTTTCATCTTACAAATAATATGGCAGTGTTAAATGATTGTGCTAGAAAGTTGTAAGAGCTATAACTCTATTAAAGTAATGGGTACATCGTTCCAACATTAATGAAAAAAATTATTATACATGAGAACAATAGAAATTGGAGGATATAGCCTACTAGCTTAATCGAGTATTAAACACCGGTAAGATGATTTTAACAAGGTGGTGATTGGTCATGCGGTGAGCGTGGTGTGCAAGTGGTCGTGATGTTCAGTCACGACCGCTCAAGACTGCGCTTGGATGGGTGACCGTGCTTCAATGACTTGATGTTACAAGCTTTATTATCAATTACCCGGTGGTTCGGAACCCACCTAAAATAGTAGGTCCACCATGTTCCCCGTAACATGGCACAAACGGCGAGGTGGAACTACCCGTAAGGGTCTCCCCACCATTAAAAGCCATACGCTTATATATAACAAGGTTATTTCAATCTCAGTTGAAATAATCCATTTTTAGCTCTCACTGTACGAAGTACATAGAGGGAGAGCATTATGCGTAGGCTCTGCCTGTCCGTATGCATAAAACTTCAAAGCAAAAACTGCAGGGTGTACAGGTACCAAATTTTCAGGAGGTAGTAGGCGGCTTATAAAATGAATATCTTAATTAAAATTAAGTTCTTCGGTCCTCGCTGAAGGACACAAAAAGGAAAAATCTATCCTTAAAGGAGCAGCTGATAGAAGTTAACAGTTTTTAATCATATGGCGTCCCTTAGCGGCGTTATTTACACTGTCTGGAACGCAAAGACTTTGCATGTACCGCGTAGTCGGAGCCTCACAGTCATGTTGCTGTGGGAATATAAAATAAACAGTCAAGTTCTGAGGTTAGGTTAGATTTATATATCAAATTTTGTGTTCTTCTTTTTACCCCTCGTTATCTATTGCAATACGGTTGGGACAGTGAGAGCGTCCCCTTTGAATTTACCGTAAGGTAGATTCATTCCGCTTTTTCTATCACAAATAAAATAAATCATAAATAAAAACAAAATAGAATTGGATGAATATTGAATCAAGAATAGTTTTTTGCTGATATGAGTTGTCAGAAATAGTAAATCTAGCATTTTTATATTCTCATCATTGTAAAATTGAAAAGTAAACACCTAGGGTTAATGTAATTAATAAACTTACAATAGTTTGTTTAAATTTTATTCTTAATGTAGCTTGATGGGCTCATGTAATAGGGAGACTTGTGCGTGTACGTATTGATGTGAATGGTGGCACAGAATATGCTAGGCTGAACAACGGGAATCAAACCCGTGACCGCAGGAGTAGCAGTCGATCAGATCATTATCTAGAGATAACGCCCCTACCGATTACACCACTGCGGCTTTCATATCAATTCACACTGTTAATCTATTAATTTCATGTCTTGTCTTTTATTGTAGTTTATATTATCTATTTTTATCAGTTTTTTTTTTGCCTGTGATTTCTGTCTTGTATGAGTTCTATATTACTTCCTGTTTTTAGATCATACATATGATTAGGCCTATGTGAAATTGTTGAATTTTGTCTTATCATAGCGAGTGCTGTGGCTGTAGTATTCTTAAATTTTAATAAAAACTTAATATGATTATAATATTATTGATAAATCAATAAGTATTGAAAACAAATGCATGGAACTAAACGAATTTTTGAATAAGGAATCAAAATAATGTAGTCTAATAGGTAATACTATTAATTACTAATTAATAACTAAGGATTGAAATTGACTAAAAAACAAAAAATAAACTTACAGATAAAAATATTTCCAAAGCGAAATTTAGAGAATTACAAACTCAAGAAGGGAGATCTAATATGAAGTTCAATGTATTAATCTTTAATTTAAAATACTAAGTATTTTTATTTTTTGTAGTAGAATTTAGAAGTTGAAGTACTCGAAAGTTCTACTAGGCAGCACATGATATTTTTTGTAGCTTGTTCGTTTTACATGGATTAAAACAGTAATTTTTTGTGGATTCAATTACTAACTTGAATGTTTTATATTGTATTAGTTGATTGGATAAACCACTCCACTTTGCATCCAGGGCGTTTGATAGCATTTGCTCGGGGAATTTAATTATTAATTAGCACCTATGAAATTCTTGGGTCAAGTCTCAGGAGAAATATGCACGCGATTACAGGATAGGCATTCAAACCGGCACACCCCTTCTATTAATGTAATACTAAAAAAAAAAAAAAAAAAAAAAAAAAAAAAAAAACTAATAATAGTCACGTTTAATTTGTCTTTTAGCTGATTCTAACAACGTTTAATCAATTTTTAAACAAGAAAGATTCAATTTCATATTTTTCATGGGGCTCTGTAACAGAGGATGTGGTGCCTGTTGCATCACAATTTAATAAAATTTATTAATTACAATACATTTTATTGGTGGGGAGACCTTTACGGGTAGTTCCACCTCGCCGCTTGAGCGATGCTATTGGACCTACAGTTTTAGGTGGGTTTCGAACCACCGGGAAGTGGTTTTAGAGCAGAGAGCAAAGTCTTTTTTGCTGGTTTGCTTATCTAATCTGATTGACTAACCTGCTACGTCTCACGGCTATCACTTCTCTATATTAATTACAATTACAATATATAATTAAAAATTTCCATTTTGCAGTAACTACAAATACTTGTACTGAATACAGTTATTCATTTGTGAATTGTATTGTAACAAGGATTCAGATTCAGATTAATGAGCTGAAAGCTCAGTCCTCTATACATGTTCATAATCAGATTTGGCATGCTTATAAAACATGCTTGATAACCAGGAGTAGGTTTTATTGTATAGTAAATCTTAATAAGGAATTTATGGTAGACTATATAGTAATAAGATGAATTAAATGTAAATACAATTACTCGTGTTTATTAGCATGGCATTAATAGAATGTTGAAGAACTATTGTTTCAGGAAGTGAAAATATTGTGGATGTGTCTACTAAGGCCTTTAATGAGATTTGATACCTTAAATACTCATTACCCACGCACAGAATTCAGAGCCATGTGGGCTTCATCCTTCAAAAAAACAAAAAAAAAAAAATGCCTCCTGCTAATAAGAAAATAGCTATTTTCTAAAAATATTCCTCCTTCTCACATTGGGTTTTAAGAATCTCGTTTCAAAATAATTTGAGCTATAGCCTTGGAGCCCTTTCACTGAAAAATCATATGGAAATTTTCTACTGTGGCCTTTTTTTTAAAAATTGTAGACTTTTTCACTTGTGCCCCCCACAAGTGAAAAAGTCACAATTCTTTAAAAAGTCCACTTTTAAAAAGTCTACAATTGAAAATTTCCATATGATTTTTATCAGACCCTCCCCCGTTAAGCCTGTCCCCCTCACGTAATTCTCAAACGACACTAAAAAAAAGTCCAATTTGTTTCTTCTACGGGGATGAGCACCTTTTCTCAGCTGATATCTCCCCAGAAATATTTTATCAGGTAATATCTCCATAAAACAGATAACTCCGTAAAACATTTCTACATTTCACCCCTGCTTGTAGCTTGTGATTGTATAAATGGAAAACTATGGTTCCTGGTGGCCCAAATATTGCGGTCTAATTGGTCCACTATACCCCTTTTATTGAGGTTTGATACCTTGAATCTCGCCTTGTGCTTCAAAGAATACCGATTTCCTGAAACGCCTTATACTTTGGCTTTTATACTCGTTTTAAAAATAATCAGCTATAAACCTTGGATAATATTTAAAATTAAGAGGCTCTTATCACTGATAAAACTGCAATCAAGCCCACAATCTGCAAAAAACGTTCACGTGAGCTGAAACTATGTTCATTTTTCTGTTGCGTCATTTGAGAAATTTCTCTCTAATAACGGGAGTGGACGGCAAGATATGAAGTATGCTCGCTGCAAAGAATCTAGAATTATGCAAATGAATATTCCATTCGGTCGAAGTAAAGCAAAAGATAAGAAAAAGGGCTGCTTTTATGGGCCCTAATTCTTGCTTGATCGTTAGATTCGAATTTCCTACGATATAGTAGACCCTCAACCCTCAACCTCAACTTCAAGCTGGCCTATTCCAATGAAATCTTTGGCGAAAACAAATTTATTCCTGAATCATGTTTTTGAAATATTTACGGTTTTTTTAAGGTTATTATTTTTTTGTGTTTTCATGAATCTCTTATGAAATACTGCATCGAATACTCTAATCAGAATTATTATGGAGCTAGCCTAAATTCTGCTTTAGAGTGCTAGCCGTACCAGGTATCTGTGAGATAACATAAGACACAAGGGCTTGGGCTCTTTTAGTAAGGGTGACCGTTTGGTTTAGCCAGGAAACGGTGAGGTGGAACTACTCGTTAGGGTCTCCCCAACAAAAGTCATACGCTTGTTATTTTTTTTCTTGGAGGATGAAGCCCACATAAGTCTGAGACCTGTGCTTGGGTAATGAATTGGATGATGGTGATTGATGAGTTGGACCTACAGTTTTAGGTGGGTTCCGAACCACCGAGAAGTGATTTTACAGCAGAGAACAGAGTCTTTTTTTATGCTGGCCAATCCAATCAGTCACCCTTACAGGATGGCCCAGGAGTTTCGTAGCTTATCTCTGATTGAATAGATACCTGCTACGGCACTCGGCTATCACTTCCCATCCCATTATTCACATGTAGGCTACTTCCTTGAGATTTAGCAACCTGTCAAGGGGAAGCTGTCAAGCGTTCATCAGATCTTATCATAAAAAAACTGCATATGCACATAATAGAAATACAATTAGTTCAAATCCCGTATAATTTATTACAATTAATTGGAATCCTGCTGTGATTCATTCTTAAAAGAACCGAGTACCGCCAAGATCTTCAATTCAAATTACATCATATCCTATTTAAAAGTGATTTTCAATTAAGATTCAGGTGCAGAATCAAAAAGAAAAAAGAATATTTAATTGAACATTTGTTATGCGGTTTTCTAAATTTACTTATCCATTCGTGCTCTCTATTTAATTAGGCAGTCATGATGATTGTTAGACTGTTACACAATTTTTTTGCTATGAATATTTGGCCTGTTGAGCATTCGTGATGGTTATACTAATATAACAGTAATCAGAAACTGATGGGAAATTAGATATGGCCGTTTCCGACATAACTGCTGTGTGATTGGAATGAGTTTTGATTAGAAGAACATGCAATGATCATGCTATCCAATTTATTTATTGAGTAGGCTGTTTTACATAGTTTGAAAAAATCTATTCTATACTCATAAGAGACTGGTTATGTTTTATTCATTTCTTACAGTATTTAATGTATTCTGAAAATATCTTCTCTATTTTTCACAAGAGAACAAATAGAATAAGTTGATGAAGAGTAGTATATAGGTCAATTTGAAATTTTTAAAAATCAACAAAACACCCTTGTATTTTCATTTCCAAAAATTATCAAAATGGTGTTAATTTTATAATATCAGAAATCTTCTAAATTTGTACCGTATCTTTGATATCCAAATCATCTAATTTCATCAATCAACACTACTTGTATATTTTCTCTTTATTATTTTACACATGTGTATCTTTAATATAACAAATCTTGAGAATTAAAATATCTGAAATCCAAATCATGAAATTTGATCAATCAACCAGTCATTCCAATTTTGCGTGATAATTGATAGTATTTTCCACTCTATAACTCTCACTTTTTGTACATATCTGTATTTCCGCTTAATGTAGGCTACTCAAAGATACACTTCCTCTCTTCCTTATGGCAAGATGCTGAACTTAATTTGTATTTAAAGTGTGAGAAAGCCCAGTGAGCAACGGGAGTCGCTCTGAAAAAAATTGAAATTTTTCTGCAATTTGATACATTTTTAAGGAGTAAATTAGTAAATAATAGAAATAATTTTACAATAAATTGATTTGGATGATTCCTGGCCCAAGGTTGATCCAACGGGAAAAGAAATCAAAGAGAAAATTCTTGGGTTTCTTGTTCCATAACGATCTGCGTTGTTAATATGAAATTTTTATTTACAATAAAAAGTTAAAATCAAAGAGTTTGTTAGATATTGACAAGTCAAGTTGAGTACATTTATAGTTTAATAGAATTATTAGTGATTTTTTTTGTGAATTTAACGACTTGCAGTCAATTTTAATTGTGAATAAATAATATTTCTACTCACTCAGGCTAAACGTTTTCGAGGCCTTTGAAGCCTTTGAAGATGTGTCTCCATGACTCGAAAACGTTTGGCCTGAGTAGAAATATTATTTATTCACAATTAAAATTGACTGCAAGTCGTTAAATTTACAATATTAACAACGCAGATCGTTATGGAACAAGAAATCCAAGAATTATTAGCTCTCAATAGAGTGATCAACGTAGTATTTTTTTTTTTTTTTGAGGATGAAGCCCACATAGGTCTGAGACCTGTGCGTGGGTAATGAGTTGGATGATGGTGATTGATGAATTGGACCTACAGTTTTAGGTGGGTTCCGAACCACCGGGAAGTGATTTTACAGCAGAGAACAGTGTCTTTTTTGCTGGCCAATTTAATCGGTCACCGTGACGAACAGGACCTACGAGAACGCAGCTTATCTCTCTGATTGAACAGATACCTGCTACGGCTCGCGGCTATCACTTCCTTATTTGAATGAAGATTCAAAATTCGGTTATAGTTTTAGTTGTTTAAATCCAACTGAATGTATCTATTAATTGGGAAAAAATGATTTAAACTGGTTCTACAATAGAACTATGTATTATACAATACATCTATATTATTTCCACTCTTTAGGCTACTCACAGATAGACCAGGACCCCAATCCTGCTCTGTTGTTGTCTTTTTTCACCATCAAATTCCGACTTTCGTCCCGATACCGACTTGACCAGCTGTGAAGCAGCAGATGTAGTTCACCTTACCAGGTGGCATTGTACGCAACCATGCGTAATACAACTCGCACATACGCACGCACACGCCCACTCACACACATCATACCGCTAATTATGTTGGGGTGTAAACTTCCCCTTTACGTGTCATTGATTCCCAGTCTGGATAAAGGGGCCTAGGCGCGCCAGCTCAGCGGGCGACTGTCATTCATATTAACTGCGCACAGTAGCTTATCTTCATCTCTCGTTTCGCCGTCTGCATAATCAGATCTGGCTGAACTGGTGTGGTGGCTAACTACTCTGTTTCTTTCTCTTTCTATCTCGTTTAACTGGTGGCTACTTATAGTTTTATTATTAGTTTCTTTCTCTTTCTATCTCGTTATAAACAGGAGCTGTTCTTGGAATCGTTCTTCTACTACTGCGGTCGCATCCAATATTAGAATTTCTGCTAGTGCTTGAGAAATTAGGGAAGTGGTTATAGTACTTATAGTGTTTTCATCAATTATTTTTTCTTCCATTTTTAGGCAAACTGTGGACCAAGATAGGAGAGCTGGATTCGTTTGTCCTTTTTTCTATCCCAAGCAATCTAATTTCCTCATATAAGGATCTAATTTTAATGTTCTGAACATGAGTTTGAATTGACTTGACTTCTTCATTGTCGGCTCCAATATCTTGAACAAAAATCAAAATGATATTCACTTTCTTTGGACTATTGAACGGTTTTAGTGCTTCGTAATTCTATTTGATTAAATGAAAATTTAATTTAGTTAAGATTACATTAATTTTAGATTTAATCTCATTTTTAAATTAATTTAGTTAAAATTAAATTAATTTAATTTAGTTAATAAAAATTTAATTTTAATTTTTGTTTTCAAGACATACTAGACTAGGTTAGTAGGCCTACGTGATTTTTTTGTTTTTTCCTTCATTTGTTTCCTTTATATTTATTTATTTTAAATTTAAATTATTTTATTTATTTAAAGTGAACTTCTATATTAATATTCATGTTTTGGAAAGAATTAGGAATTGTTCTTCAAAGAGAAATTTCCAGTTGAACTTGATCATAACCTAAAATTTAGATTTGTCAATTAAAAATTTTTAAGAAAGTAGTAGTTCCCAGAACCTGTTGTATCTTTACTTGATTGTGCTTTGTAATAAATAGATAAATAAATTTCCTCAATAAGTTTCTTTTTGATTTCATTCTATAACTATTATAGCGTAACCAATATGAAAATTTTCTCCTGTTGAACTCTTAACAAGAAAAAATAAGCATATGTTTCATATTAGTGGGGAGATCTTTATGGGTAGTTCCAACTCGCCGTTTGAGCCATGTTATGGGGAAAATGATAGACCACCTACTATTTTAGGTGGGTTTCGAACCACCGGATTTCTCTCTTAACGAGAAATTCTCTTTCATCACTCTCTCCATTTCTGAATAATTAATTGAATATACGCGATAAGATTTTAGGAATATTCATGAAAAATTGCAAAATTGTTAATCAAATGCAAGCCTATACTTAGGACATGTATTGCCATAGTTAAGAAGGGAAATTTCTTTTGTTAAAGAAAGTAATGATTTCTGTTAATATTTTATAAGTGTACTTACTGTAGATAGTTTCTTGTAGTCGTCATATTATGTCGTATATTTATGCACGTGCAGCCATGGAATTTTAGATTGCAATTGAAAATAGGATATTTATCTATTTGAACATTAATGCTGCAAAATTCAGTCTAACAAACCTTTTTTTATTTCATACAGCCTCTGAATAAACACATAGCCTACTCGCATTCAATATGCATCGAATTTCCCCAATTGTGTATAGGTCTAGCTAGGATTTATATGCTGGGTTTTCCTAGCTCCGCACCCTTTTGCAGAGAGCACTGCGCTACTGTTGCCAGACGCAAGCTGAAGAATTGTGGGGAATTCGGTTTGAAATTACTGTACGTTCAATTTTTACGTACGGCAGTTACCGTTCGTTTAATGCTCACGTTTGGTAATTTCCAGCTTTATCCCCCACAATTCTTGAGCTTGCGTCTGGCAACACTGGAGCGCAGTACGCTCTGCAAAAAGTCCTAGGAAACTCCAGCTGATCGTCAATAAAATTATTGAAAACTTCAGTTCCGAAGGCACACAAATTTCAACTCCGATTGTTTGGACCTACTATTTTAGGTGGGCTTCGAACCACCGGATTGACAAAGACAAAGGCAGTCTCATTTTCATGTAGTCTAGAACTATTTTCCATAGTATTTTTCAATCGAATCAATTTGTAATTACAACCAAGTAATAACCAAAATTTGTAAGGTTCTCCTGCTAGCTCAATCTATATTTCTCAAGCCCTCTCGTAAAGTAGTTCACAAAAATGTTGGTGACCACTAAAACTCCACTTGAATACTTCAATGCCCATTGGAAGTCCTTTATGGCAGATGGGAATCCGGGAATTGTAATCACTTATGAAGTTTATGAAGCGTAAATTACGCACGTGAATGTGAGGGACTGTCCCCTCATTGCGTCGGAAACGCCGAGAGCAATGTCATCCAAATGTGATTGCCTTGACATCGCCATAAGCACAATGGATAGGTCCACTAGGACACGTGACCTGTAGACCTACACTTGAAAGACCACGGGGAAGTCCGGGCTGTCCATTATTACAATTGCTAGGCTATGTTCTGTGAATGATTGAATTTGAATTTATCGTTCATTCCAAGACATTTGTACAAACAAACAGGAAAATTGTTAAGTGCATAAGATAAATACATAAATACGAACATACAAGAATTACAACATAAAGTACTTCATCACGTATTTTGAACATTTTCACCCTAGATATCATTAAATTACTCATACCGGTACTTCAATACAGCCAGTGTCATACACAATTTCAATATCCATGAAGGACACAACTAGTGCCGGTCCCAGGGGGGGATGGGAGGGATATATCCCCCCCGAAATATCAAGATGGATCCCCCCCCCCTAAAAAAGAATTTATTCATAATTATGTATGTACAGTTTTTGCGAGAAATAAATTTAATCTGTGTCATTGTTACTTGTTAGCTGGAAGAATAAACAAGAAGGATGTGTACATCCTTACATCCATTACATTGTTGTGTAACAATCTGAGTATTTTTTGGCTATTCCTTCGTAACTTACACGTTAAAAATAGGGCCTAACCATAAAGAAAAAATTCGCAGTGAACACTTGATTCATTTTTGATTTCATTATACGTTTATTTAACTGAACTTTGTCATCATGCTCATTAACTCATTAAATAATCACATTGACTTTTAATCAATTTTCTTTGTGTAGCTAAAGGAAATCAAAGGAAAAACACATACTATGGTTGGGTCCTGTTTCACCCAGGTACAATAAACTTTGAATTAAAAACTATTTTATTAGCTAACAACCTAACATAAATACTATTAGCTTGAGCATATTTTAGAGCTCAAATACGTATAAAAATACGTTTTTAGGCTTTAAATTCCACATTTTTTCCGGGGGGGGGGGGAGAGGACCCAGACCCCCGTGGTCATCCCCCCTCCCCGAAATGAAATACTGGGACCGCCACTGGCCACAACACATACATACATCAAAGAACTCACCCAATGAGTAGATACTTAGAAAGCCTTATCCACCAACCATTTCTTCAGCTCTACTCTGAATTGTTTATAATTTAAGACTAATTTTTTGAGGCAAAAAATTATATATTTTAGGGCCTATATATTGAGGAGAGTTTTCCAAAAGTTTGGTTTTGTGCGGGATAGATGATATTAGAGCTGCATTTCGTGTATTGTAGGTATGGAAAGCATTGTTTCGCTTAAATGTATTTAGATTCTTGTGAGTGTGTGATGCAACCTCCAATAGAAGAAGCGATGGCACTGTAATAATCCTTTCAGAGCGAAAGAGTTCAAATGGTTGCCGTTTAAACCATTGCGGGTTAAACCACAATGGCTATAAACGTGTTTGAAAACGATAATCAATTAGACCAGGAAGAAAAAATTGCATTTCTAGGAGTTTTGTTGGATAGACGATTGACCTGGGCTCCATACATTGAGAAAATATGTTGTAAAATTTCATCTGGGGTATTTGTCCTGCGACAGCTCGCTAGATTGAATGACAAAAAGTTACTTTTTACAGCTTACCATGGGCTCTTACTGTCACATATTAGGTATGCTATCTTAGTATGGGGTAATTCATCAAAACAAAATCTTGATAGGGTGTTTAAGATCCAAAAGAAAGCGGTTAGGTGTATAGAAAGAGTAAATAGATTAGATACATGTAGGCCGTTGTTCAAGAGACTTGGTCTCCTAACTGTACCCTGCTTATGTGTGTATGAAGCTACTTTATATGTAAAAACGAATGATATTAACCAAAATCTTGATGTACATGATTATAATACAAGAAGCCGAGGAGATTATCACTTGGTGAGTTACAATAGTAGCCCACAAAAACCTAGTTATATTGGTAGGAAATTCTACAACAAGCTACCGCAGTTTTTAAAGAGTCTTGAAAATATAGAAATATTTAAAAAACAATTGAAAAAATATTTAGTTGATAAAGCTTTTTATAGTGTACAAGAGTTCCTTTCACATCAAAATTAAGCCTCACCTCAACTAATTGAAGTAATTATGGTATCTAGTGTATAATACTATTGATCTGACTTGTCTTATACTCCTTAACTGGAGTCTCCAAGACGTAATCTACAAAAAAATACATGGTTATTTATGAACAATGGCCTCCTGATTTTTAAAAAGTGACATGAGTTCCTTATCATGTATTTGGGGCATCTTTCTTATATGCGTTCTGGCATGGGGAAATATGCCTTCTGTGCGTTGCAATTGCTTGTCACTGAGAAATGTGAATGCAGTCAGTACTTTTATGGTGCACTCTGACAGGAGGAACAATGAAAACGTCTCATGTCAAAACTACTACCTGAGAGTTATGAAATGATATGCACAGTGGATAGACACATCAGTGGGGTTGAATAGGGTTGAGGGAAGTAGAATGTTGGAGTGGAGGAAGAAGAAGCAAGAAGGAGAAGAAAAAGAGAAGGAAGAAGAAGGGAAGAGGAAAATGGATAGCAAGGAGAAGAGGAAGAAGAAGGAGAGGAAGAGGAAGGAGAGGAAGAGGAAGAGAAAGAAGAACAATAATTAGAAGAAGATGACAGGAAGAAGAAAAACTGAGGAAGCAGAAGGAGAGGAAGAAGAAGAAGAAGAAGAAGAAGAAGAAGAAGAAGAAGAAGAAGAAGAAGAAGAAGAAGAAGAAGAAGAAGAGGAAGAAGAAGAAGAAGAAGAAGAAGAAGAAGAGGAAGAAGAAGAATAAGAAGCAGTAGGAGAGGAAAAAGAAGAAGGAGAGGACGAAGAAGAGAAAAAAAGAATAATAATAAGAAGAAGACAGGGAGAAAAAGTAGAGGTAGAAGAAGAAGAGAGGAAGAAGAATAAGAAGGAGATGAAGAACAATAAGAAGCAGTAGGAGAGGAAGGAGAAGAGGAAGGAGAAGAAGAAGGAGAGGAAGAAGCAGAAGGAGAGGACTAAGAAGAGAAAAAATAATATTAAGAAGAAGAAGACAGGAAGAAAAAGGAGAGGTAGAAGAAGAAAAACAGAGGAAAAAGAAGAAGAATAAGAAGCAGAAGCAGAAGGAGAAGAAGAAGGCAACGACGATAGGAAGAAGAGGAAAGAAGAAGAAGAAGGAGAGAAAGAAGCAGAAGGAGAGGAAGAAGCAGAAGGAGAAAAAGAAGAAAAATAATAAGAAGATTACTGGAAGAAGAAGGAGAGGAAGAAGAAGAAGAAGAAGAAGAAGTAGAAAAGAGGAAGAAGAAGAATAAGAAGCAGTAGGAGAGGAAAAAGAAGAATGAGAGGAAGAAGAACATAATAAGAAGCAGTAGGAGAGGAAGAAGAAGAAGAAGAAGAAGGAAAGGAAGAAGCAGAAGGAGAGGACGAAGAAAAGAAAAAAGAATAATAATAAGAAGAAGACAGGAAGAAGAAGGAGAAGTAGAAGAAGAAGCAAAGGAAGAAGCAGAAGGAGAGGACGAAGAAGAGAAAAAAGAATAATAAGAAGACAGGAAGAAAAAAGAGAGGTAGAAGAAGAGAGGAAGAAGCAGAAGGAGAGGAAGAAGAAGAAGAAGAGAGGAAGAAGCAGAAGGAGAGGACTAAGAAGAGAAAAAATAATATTAAGAAGAAGAAGACAGGAAGAAAAAGGAGAGGTAGAAGAAGAAAAACAGAGGAAAAAGAAGAATAAGAAAAAGAAGAAGAAGAGAGGAAGAAGGAGAGTAAGAAGACAGGAAGAAGAAGGAGAGAAAGAAGAAGAGAGGAAGAAGACAGGAAGAAGAAGGAGAGAAAGAAGAAGAGAGGAAGAAGAAGAATAAGAAAAAGAAGAAAATAGGAAGAAGAAGAAGAATAAGAAAAAGAAGAGAACAGGATGAAGAAGAACAAGAAGTAGAAGGATAGGAAGAAGAAGAAGTAGAGGGAGGGAGGACGAAGAAGAAAAAAAAAGAAAAAAATATACATTACTGTTCTTGAAAAAGAGAGAAGTTATGAAATAAGATGCTAGATGCACTGTAGAGTGAAAGAACAAATAGGGCGAATGAGTGTAGAAAGGCCAAGGACAGAAAGAGACGGAAGACGAATAAATTTCCGAGTGGTATGAAATGAGATGCTCATGGTAAGAAACAAGGGCGAATAGGCCTGAAAAACAAGGATATACAGGACAAGGTACAGTACTTCAAAAAGGGAGTGCACAGTAACACAGAGCTAGGCCTAAAGGTAGAGTATAAAACTGGTGGACGCAAAGGGAAGCAATTTCCAGATAGACAGGACACGATGCAGGTTGTGACGTGTTTCAGAATCGCATCTCCCTGAAGACGACGAGGACGTTGAGGACGAAGAGGACGCGCTTCTGACACGCAATAACCGAGCGTCGTGGCGCCTGGTGCCGTCTCTACTCATTCACTCTCTCTCTACAATTTCCTATCTTCTCTCACCCTCTCTCTTACTCTTCAGGGAAAACAAGGAAGCAGACATAATGTCGCGATCAAATCCCCCCTGCCACCCGTCCATGGAATGGCCTATTCCTATGAGGTAGCTTTAATTAGCATTTGCTCGGAGTTAAAAAAACAACGTCCATGAAGGGGAAAATTCCTCAGGGGAATATAATTTTTTCTGCTGCAGAGAAAAGTTGGTGTTTTTCGTAAATGAAAAGCGATCCTATGGTAAAATGGAGCAATGGAAACATTGTGAACGGCATTACACATACATATTAATAATGTATAAGGATAGTAGCCTATGATGTCAGAACATTGTTGGCCTATTTGGTCTCATAATGTACACGCTGTAGTTTATTACTAGATAAAGACTTTGTGTTTTAATGTGATTTTTATCTGTCTTTCAAGATCAAAATAGGAATATCCTTATTAAAGTTCTGCTGAAGTTCACCAATTATATTTTCAAATAATAGGAGATATAAACAAAATTTATGGGGAAAAAGTTAATTGCATTTGGTGTGGGGACCCTTATGGGTTCCACCTCGCTGCTTGAGCCATGTTACTGGAAAAATGGTGGATCTACAATTTTGGGTAGGTTCCGAACCACTGGGAAGTGATTTTTAACAGTCTGTTAAGCTTTCTTAGTAATGGCAAAGGTGATATTGTGGAAGGTATCCATAATGAATAATAAGACGAAATTGTCACAACCCCATTTATTAAAACTTCGAGAAACTAGATTGACAATGGTGTAACAACCGAAACTAGTTTCTCGAAGTTTTAATAAATGTGGTTGTGACAATTTCGTCTTATTATTCATTAGTCTGTTAAGCCTTTTAAGCCTTATTCATTACGCTCATACGTTCTCGGAATAATATTTTATTTTGTAGATTCTCGGCCAGTTGCATGAAAGAAAATTAAATTTGACCACCGTAAGATGACGACATCTTACGGTGGTTGAATTTAATTTTCTTTTGTGCAGCTGGCCGATAATCTAAAAAAAAGATTATTCCGAGAACGTATGTATAGTTATGAACAAGGCTTTAAAGTTAAGTTAATTATTTTTTTATGTAATTATTGAAAAATTTATGTTTTTGTTGTACCAATAATTACTTTGTATGGGCACCTACTGAAAAACCTGCCGGTTTAGTGGGACCCGTGATGTATTTTATTGGATAAAAAAAAATTGAATTGAAATTGAAAATTGAAGGCTTCAGGAGTATAAGGCAAGTCAGATCAACAATATTATAAAATCGTATACACTAGTTACCATTATTACTATATCAATTAGTTGGAGTGAGCTCTTCAAAATTATACTTGTCAATCTAGGCTTTAAAGAACAATGACTCGAAGTGTAAGCTTTAAATATAACGGCCAGTTGCACCAAAGAAAATTAAATTTGACCACCGTAAGATGACGTTATTTGACGGAGCCAGTGCAACGACTTCCCAATTGAGCTCCGTAAGATGACGTCATCTTACGGTGCTTAAATTTAATTTTCTTTCGTGCCACTGGCCGCAAGAATAATATTTCTTATAACATATTAACATTTACTGAATTATCTTTATTGGAAACACGCGAGTATAAAATAATGATCCCTTGGTAATCCCATATCTATATCATGGTAATTTATTGATGGAAATAAACATTTATTTATTTCAGAATATAAGAAAAATATTTCTTATAAATATTTACAAATACTGGATTCTCTTTATTGGAAATTGATAGCTGGAAAACTGGAGCTAATTGCTGACCGATTTCGGTGTTAGCTAATACTGGTAGTCGAACATGTGTGATGACTTGCAGCACTTAGATGGAAAGGATGACTTTTCACAGTCACTCTCTTATCTTACTGGAGTCAGTAGCGGCTACCGCACGTAGCAGAAACAATAAAAAGAAGAAGGATGTGGAAGAAGAAGGAGAAGAAAAAGAAAAAGACGAAGAAGAAATAAAAACAACCAGTTCTCAGGTATCTCATTCTTGTCGCAAACCCCTAATGCTAGAAATAGCACTGCTGATTACAGTCGTAAGTCCTGCTGCACATTTTGTATCAGTTTCTGCTTTATTTGTGCTTGAAATAAGCACAAATCGTGACCGGGACTTGATTCCGGTTGATACGCAGCCAAATACAACTACTTATTACTTCTATTTACGCACTTCACTTCTATTAAAGTCCTTTAAACTTCTCTCAGATTACTTCGCGCAGACAAACGGTGCAGGCCAATTATTCTGTGACTAAAGATATCCAAGTCAAGATGGGAAACGTTTAATAAAGCAGAGTTAAGTAGGAGAAGTTGAGCTTACATTAGTAACAGTAAGGGAGAAATCGATTTCAGTCATTGCAGCTCACAAGAATTTGGTTTGAAGAAATAATTAGTTTGTATCCAGGTTACAAAAAAAATGTTATGGTACATTTGACAAAAAAACAAGGTTTAAAAAATAGTAGCTTAACTTAAATTTAGAAGCTTTGTAAATTACTTTTAAAACCCAAATATTTTGTTACTTTTTATATATTATCATCATACATAAAATGTATCCTACATCATTCATACATCTTACATTATGTGGTCCATATGTATGGGAATCCCTAAATAAAGTGGAAATTGTTTTAGCTAGAATACTGTAACTTCCAGGATGAGTTATTGGCCAACTACTCTTCCTTTTGACCTACAACTGAATTTCTCAGGGATTGTAATTAAAATATTTCCTACCCCTTCGCCAAGGGATTGTAACTCAAATATTTTAAATGGAAACACCCATTGTGTGACACATCCTTTTAAAGATCTCTTCAAAACAAGAAAAATTACATAAATAAAATTTTTCTGCAATACTTGTATCCAATATGGCGGCCGATTGAAATTTTGGGTTTCAATTAAATAATTGGGCAAAATTAAATTGAACTTTGTTGAAGAGCGTTTATTGCTTGATACTATTATATACAGTAGTTTGTTGAAAACATACTGAGATAAGGTGAAGCTCATTGATTACTCCAGACAACCCATAATGTTCCATTGCGATATTATTGCTTTATCAATTCTTTATAGGTAATGTTTTATCAAATATAAATAATGTATAATTAATGTTAACTTTTCATGTGAATTTAACGACTTGCAGTCAAATATTCATTAAGAATAAGTATAACTTACTTAATCTGTAGGCCGAGCGCTTTCGAATCTTTGAGATCCAGGAAGATGGATCTCAAAGATTCGAAAGCGCTCGGCCTACAGATTAAGTAAGTTATACTTATTCTTAATGAATATTTGACTGCAAGTCGTTAAATTCACATGAAAAGTTAATATTAACAACGCAGTTCGTCATGGAACAAGAAATCCAGAAATATAATTAATGCTTAACACAATGTTTCAGGCGGTGCTCGGAGTGTCTTATCCATAGGATAGTCGAACATAGATCTCCAGTTTACTCATGTCAACGTGTCAAACAATGAGTTTTATTCATAGAATCTTCGAGAGTAATAGAGTGACAGCATCAATTTATCACTGAAAACTGCATAAACGCAAACGGACGTCGCGGAATCGTTCATGTAGTCAGCAATTAAGGTAAATCTCAACTCTAGAATCTTCTCTGTATTGGTGATTTTGTGGTAGATATTCATAACAAATAAATTCAACCTTAGAAATTGTCACAACCCAAAAAGACGCTATGCGACAAAGTGTCACCTCACGCAACTCTTCAACGAAATTATCTGTTTTCTGATGTCATTTAATGAGACAAGAAATTGCGACCCGGTAAAAAATTGAGACATTAAAAAGACATCTTCTTTTTCCTTTTAAACAGAAAGTTAAGTTGGGCCCGAATCACCCGAAAGCTTTACGCTCGGTTGAGTTTTAGGCCTCAAAGCCTCGCTACGTGAAATTTATTACGGCCGATGACTGATGTGTGTGAATGCGCGTGCGCAAACGAGCTTACTGGGGGAAAGTCGACTGGAGGCCCGAATTAATGAACAATAATTTTCAGAAGTCCGTGATTCATAGCGCAGAACCGCGTTGTGACAGCCCAAATACGCTCCGCTGCGGTTTCCTTAATCGTATCTGGATTTAATTTACTGCCCCACAACCCTATTGGTAGCCGATAGGAGACTTGCCCATTGGTTTAGGTGAACTACTACACAGTAACACACTACAACCCTTGCTGGTTTAAGTCTTCTGAAAGTCCCCCTTAGAGCGTTACTCAATGAATAATGTGAGGACGAACATATGCTGTAAGGTCACCCCATCCACTCAATTGCGAATAAACACTGAAGGGGTTGATCGCCAATTTTCTTGCCCCTTACAATGTTAATCTAACAACAATGCGCCCTACCTTGCGCCTCTTGTCGACAATGTAAATACTGTGTAGAAAATGGAATTGAATAATCCCTTGTGACCATGAACAGAATGATCAACATAATTGTAATATATATGATGAAAACCAATTACTTTAACCAACAGATAGTTCAACTCCAAAAAAAAAACACAAATTACAAACACCAATAAAAAATTGACAAAATTACAATCAAGCTAACAAAACGTTGTTAACGCCAATATAAAAATTTATATGAAATATTCCTGGATTTCTTGTTCCATGACGAACTGCGTTGTTAATATTAACTTTGCAAGTGAATTCAACGATTTCCAGTCAAATTTTTATTAAAAATAAGTAGTATTTCACTTACTTTGTAGGCCGAACGTTTTTGAGTTGTTAAAACCCATCTTCAAGGCCTTGAATTCACTTGAAAAGTTAATATTAACTATTATCAACATGCCCTGTCAATACGACACAAGTTCTCTTTCTATAAGGGTGACCGTTTGGTTGTGCCAGCAAGAAAGTCTCTGTCCTCGGCTGTAAAATAAATTCCCGGTGGTTCGGAACCCACCTAAAACTGCAGTTCCAAGTCATCAATCATCATCAACTCATTACCCAAACACAGAGGCGCAGACCTATGTGGGCTTCATTCTCAGAAAAAAAAGAGCTAATGTCAAAAAAGACTAATTGGAAGACTGAGTGCTCAAGCATTATAATATTAATTATTAAACTGTAGAATAAAATTAATGGTCTGTCCAGGTGACTAGTTTCAATAAATATATACAAAAAGAATGGCTGAAATTTTTTTCCGAATTTAATAACTATTCAAATGTTGAGTGAACTTTCCTTAACAAACTCTAATTATTATATTGTCGGTAAAGTATGATTTGTGTGCATTGGTTTCCCATTCCCAGCGCACAACACGTATTTAAGTGTAGGCTTACGCCATTTTGTCGGACCGTCCGAAGAGCAAATAGCAAATTAGTTACGCTAATTATGACCAATAAGAGACCTGCACTGTACATTTGGTGAAGCACTCGTAAAATGCCAACACTAGGCACTAACGTTCCTTTAAAAACAAGCCAAGTAAAGCGCCAGTACAGCGGTCGTTAATTTTATCGTCATTAACCTTACCTGTAAGGTGAACAGTCGTAAAATCGCTTGAATCTTCACTTTAAACTCTCATTAATATCGATATGGGAGTGCTTGCCATAACTGATATAGAGTGGGAACAAGGCTTAGTTTATTCATGAAGCAGTTTACTCAATCCGTCAGGTTAGTGTGAGCTATAAGGGAAATTAAAATGTTAGGTACCAAGATGTGGGAGGTCCACAGTCCAAAACACCCTCCTTTGAAAATTTGGAAAAGTACAATAATTGAACCACGCATTTTGGCTTACTGGAAACATATTTTTCACTAGATGTATTATTTCTTGATGAATAAAACAGACTTTGCCACAGCCACTTGCATTATGAAAACACGAGAAGCTATAGTTTCAAGTCATTTTCAATTTCTAACTAGAACTGAAATACAGAGTAGCTTAATAAATATACCCTAGAATATACTCGAACTAGAACTAAAATACAAAGTAGCTTAATAAATCTACCCTAAAATATACCCGACTAGAACTAGAATACAGAGTAGCTTCATAAATGTACCGTACCCTAAAATATACCCGACTAGAACTAGAATACAGAATAGCTTAATAAATTTACCCTAAAATATACCCAAACAAGAACTAAACTACAGAGTAGTTTAATGAATATACCCTAAACTATACCCAAACTACAAACAAAATACAGAGTAACTTAATAAATATACCCAAACTAGAACTAAAATACAGAGTGCCTTAATAATATTATTTTATTTTTTATTTTTGTGCCACGAATACTGGAAAATGTGGCCAAAAAAAAAAAATTAATAAGAATTCCTGCATTTCATTTTGAAAATTATTGTGATTGTTTATGAAGGAATAAATTTCATTATTTCATTTCATATACCCTTCATAGACGGATACTATTAACTTATAGAATGAGAGTGTCTCATTGGCTGAGAACTCTCTTAGTAAGCTCTCTCATAGAAACTACATTGGAGGGCCAATACTAAACACACCCATTAGAAAAGAGAAACATTTTTTTTTTATTGCTGATGATGCCCACATGAGTCCGAGACTTGTGCGTGGGTAATGAGGTGAATGATTACACATAAATGCCTGACGGTGGAGCGGGATTCGAACCCACGACCACTGAAGTGACAGCAAGCTGAAGTTGCAACGCCCCAACCAACTGCGCTATGCATCCCTCCAGTATAAGTGAATAAAAATCATAATTTAAATAGAAATACAGTGTCAGTTTTGATATTAGATTTTTCATAGTATTTTTTTATGGAAAACATCACACAATTATATCTTCTATTCATAGACTACAATTAATCGGTAATCCCACTACAATCCTTACATTATGTCATTTCAAACAAAATTAATCATACAAAATAAATCAACCGTAATTAACTATTGGAAACCATATTATTGTATCAGATACTGTCCTTCTTGAACAGTTTGATGATTTCGTTGTTTAAATGCTAAGAACAAACAAACCTGCATCATTTGCAAGTATTGAACGAGAAGCTAGACCAGCACTGCTAGTGGCCAGACTTTAGGGCACCCAAAAACCATAGCGTAGTACAGCTTACAACTCAGTAGAGGTTGGGGAAATCAATAGTTCACTGAGGTAGGAACGTAGAATTGCTACGTAAAGTCAGAAGGTTACTGAAGGTACGCTTTATACACGGTGAGACTTTTATACTATTAACACAATGAACAAGCATATAACACAAATATGAGCGTTATATATTTATTATATTAGAGGTATAAAAAATACACTTATTGTCCTGTTATAGGTAATGTATTTTAATTTAACTGTTTCTCAATTACCTTGTCAAACTAACAATGACCTTGCCATTGAATAAAGGTCAACCAGCTATATTAGACTCAAATTCGTAGCAGGTATCTGCTTAATCAGATAGAGATAAACTACAAACTCCTTGGCCTTCTTTGTAAGGGTGACCGATTGGATTAGCCAGCAAAAAGACTCTGTTCATTACTGTAAAACCACTTCCCGGTGGTTCGGAATTCATCTAAAACTTTAGTTTTCAGCAGTGCAACTGCCATATTTTTCTTATAATATAAAAACTGTAGGTCCAACTCATCAATCACCATCATCCAATTCATAACCTACATACAGGTCTCAGACCTATGTAGACTTCATCCTCAAAAAAATCAAGTTTCAATTCTCGCAGATCACATTCGATTCGACTATAATTTCCACTATCAGCATTGTTTCATTTCCAGCATATTTCAGCAACTGTCAAAATTATGGACATGAACTACAGGATTGAGTTTTCAGTGCTTGGTACAGTGGTTCCAGTTGGGAATATTCGCAACACATGTGCATTTCCTCATTGATTTAATCATTCTCAAACAGCTGTTCAGGTAATTACAGTTTCTCATGGTTCCGTAACAGGGGTGCAAAAAGGGTTCCAATCTATCTATGATTGTAGTGTCTCACATTATTCAAAGAAATATCGTTGGTATCGTTGGATGACTGCGTCTTACTTGAATTGAAAAGCTGCCTTTATTTTCCTTGGAGGGCGAAGTTAAGGCATAGCCGGCCCTCTCTTACACATACCCCTCCCTCTCTTACACATACCCCTCCCATAGAACTCTAATCTTGAAAGTTAATGGGTGACAGAAACAGCATTGGCTTACTTATTGCTTTCAACTAGTGAATAATCTGACGAAATTTTCACAACCACATTTATTAAAATTATTGAGAAACTAGTTTCGGTTGTTATACCATTATCAATCTCAAACAAACTCTGCTACTAGGATGAGATTCTTTTAATAAATCATCAGATATCTTTCATGCAATCGACATAGCACATAGCACATATGGAACAAACGACCATGATTGGCGGCTGTGAAAAATCTACAATTATGATCTTCATCTCCGTCTATAAATCATTTACAACAAAATATATAAATTTGTAACTTTGTTTACTATCCGTATCCACTAATATATTTCGTAATAATGAAGAAACGTGAGACTTTGGCCAGTATATATGAACCCTCCTTGAGCCTTCCCTAACTAAATGGAGGCTTATTAAAAAGCCTTGTACCTCTCGTAGATTGTTCTGTGAGAGCGCAATAATTAATTATTTAGTTTGGAAGACACTTGAACCCGTATTTATGAACCTACCTTTTGAGGCTTTCTTAATTTAATGTAGAGTCAAAAAGTATTCACCCAAAAGCCTTTTCAAGTCTCCCTTGAGTAGGTAGGTAGGTAAATATAGCCCTAAGGCAAGTCTAAACGGAGACACTTATTGTGAAAGAGCGTTCTCGTAGGGAACACTAAGAGAGGTTAAAGAGGATTTTGAAGTCTCCCTTGAATAAAGGAAACCCCAAGGTGACCTTCAATGAGGGCCCAAGTTTAAAGTCTCTTCTTATGGTACATACCTTCACTTTCATACAAAAACCCGTGTGAATTACCCTCAACAAAAACCTTTCCAATTTTTCTCATCAGCTCTAGTCACTGTATAGGTACCACAACGGATGTTCCTATCTGAAAAAAACTTACTGCATAGTGAGTCTCCCAAAAAAATTCTCAAAACGTGGGTGTTTTCTGAACTCTTCAATATCTTTTTCAAATTCATTCACAAGATTCTAGTCAATGAATGCCACAACTGAGAGTTCCTACCTAAAAACGCGAAACATACGACTTGTGATTGTGCTATGCGACTTGTAACTTGTGACCAAGGCTCTTCCACACTATACGTATGTGAATTTACTAAGTAAATAGGCCTACTCACTAAACTTACTTAGTTTCTTTAAATTCATCAACCGGCTTCTGGTCACTGAAAACCACAACAGAGAGTTCCTACCTAAAACCGCGGCGATACATTCAACTTTTGACCAAGGCTCTTCCACACTATGCGTATGTGAATTTACTAAGTAAATAGGCCTTCTCACTAAACTTACTTAGTTTCTTTAAATTCATCAACCGGCTACTGGTCACTGAAAATCACAACAGAGAGTTCCTACCTAAAACCGCGGCGATACATTCAACTTGTGACCAAGGCTCTTCTACACTATGCGTATGTGAATTTACTAAGTAAATAGGCCTACTCACTAAACTTACTTAGTTCCTTTAAATTCATCAACCGGCTTCTGGTCACTGAAAACCACAGCAGAGAGTTCCTACCTAAAAACGCGAGCCAAATACGTCTCATGCCACACTGTGACTCCTGACCGACTGACTCCGGTGCTGTTACCAATTCAGTCTCCTCGCCAGTCGGAAAGGCACCCTGCACACGGCACACGGCACGAGGCACAGTGCACACTGTCATGGCATGCAGCACGTAACGGCCATCCACGAGAGCTTAGCGTGTCCGCGGATTATTGGAGTACACGCACACAATAGTCTGGCATGGCCCAGTCTCGTCTCGTGTACTTCCCGTCACAACAAACCTCAAGATTTGAGGTTAGGTGCAACAGATTCCGGCTGGTTTCTCTGGTTATGTTGTTGAGTTTTAACATTTAACACTAGGAAGTGAGTGAGAACTAGGATAGCATGAGTTCGCTGAACATGTTAAATACAACATTTTAGTCGATTTTATTGCCTCAGAACAAAACTTTAGATTGTATGTCATCTTTTGGTCAAAGATGTTTTCTTTATATAGGGCCAAAAATTTTCAATAAACGTCCTCAATCTATATAAAAGATGAAACTACACTTAGCCGTTTCAAGACTAGTTTAAGAATGTGGCTGATTGCCTATGGAGTATAGATCCATGCGTCGTTTTGATGTCTAGTGAGTAAGTTAGAATAGATCCAATAGCGTAAGTAAATAATATAGTTTTAATGTAAAAGTATAGTATACTAATAAGGCTAATAATTAATAATACCGTACTAATAATACTAATAAATAATAATGAGAATTTATTATAGTATTTATTTCATGTTTTTGTTTTGTTTAACGACTCTCCAACCCAACACATAAATTTTTGTATTCTTTTTTTTTTTGGTTTTTCAAAATTGTTTCAGAGAATTTTCTTCCATTTTACTAATTGTATTTTTCTTGTATATGAAATGAATAAACACCTCTGAATGTTGGACAAATGTTCGAAGAAAAATTGAATTGAATTGTATGGCGACAAAAGACTAGTTTGTTCCCTGCCACACATGTCCCGCTGCGTCCTCCTAGTTGGCGCAACAAAAAATTGGATTCAATTCAATTTAATTTATTTCGTCAGCAACACAAATACAAATATAAAATATTTATGGAATATTAAGCATTTATCCCTGATTGGATTATATTGCGATTATTAATACCCCTCCCCTACCTTTCGTTTCAGAAAAATATTGGTTGAGTCCATGGGAGCCTTACCGTTTACCGGTAAATGAAATTTTTCTGGAAACTAAGGTGTCTGATTGGTCTTTTAAAGTTTTCAAACGTTTATGAATTTGATTAAATCAATCAGACGCCTTGAATTCCGGTAAAATTCCATTTACCGATAAACGGTAAGGCTTCCATGAACTGAAACAATGTTCCTCCGTCGTAGCACAGAGAACGCTCTTTTACATGATTGTAATGATATAATGAATAAACGATATTTCGAACATCGGTTCTCGAGAAAACTGACGGCTGGGACGTACCGACGAGCGCCCAAAATTTTATTTATACGATATTAAGATAGGGCACGATTCACATAAAATTACGTATGAATCCATGTTCTCATGCTATATTTAATTTGGCTTAAAAACAAATGAAAACAAACATTTCCACCGATTTTTTGGAAAATTTCCGATGAGGGCGGCTTCTCTATTTCTTAGGGCGTATTCCATACCCCAAAGACCCCTAGCGGCCCTTTTTTACCAACTCATCCACGGCCCCAAGGGTTTCCCAGCCTCCAGGTCAGGTTTGTTTGCTCCACGTAAATGAGTGGAAATAGCTGGTATAGTTACCTTTTTCATAGAATATCGTTGTCTCCAGTCTTACGTATAAAACATACTGGTTTCTAGTTTTATTTTTTTTTAGATGACGTCTTGGAGACTTCAGTTAAGGAGTATAAGACAAGTCAGATTAACAATTATACTATCTTATATACTAGTTACCATAATTACTATATCAATTAGTTGAGGTGAGGCTTAATTTTAATGTGAAAGGAACTCTTGTACACTATAAAATATTTCAAAAATTTCAAGACTCTAAACTGCGGTAACAAAAAATAGTGATATGTGAAAAAGAGTGATTTTAACCAAAATTTTGAAGTTCACGATTATAATACAAGAAGCCGAGGAGATTATCACTTGATGAGTCACAATAGTAGCTTTATCAAATAAATTTTTTTTTCAATTATTTTTTTTTGAAAATTTCTATATTTTGAAGACTCTTTAAAAACTGTGGTTGCTTGTAGAGTTTCCTAAAAATATAACTAGGTTTTTGTTTGAATAAGCTACTATTGTGACTCACCAAGTGATTGCTCAGTGTGGCACCAGTCTGAGATATAAATCAAGCTCATTATTTAGGCTTTCTTTGAAAATGATTCCTTCTAGAATTTTAAGTCATCTTATTAATGAACTATGGAATAAGTTCTGCGACATTGTGAAATCGGTAAAAAACTGCTATAAATTTCATGAGTTTATACCGTTAATCCGTCACAAGTTTTATAAATATATTATAAGCAGTAAACCAAAGAAATCAAACTTTTATCCTAATTCTTTTTCTTCTTGTGGTGCCTATCCGCTATTGAATGTTGGAAATCATAATTTTGTTAGCTGCTGCTTTAAAAAGTCCGGTGGTGGGTGCTTCAAACCAGGTCCTCAGGACCAAATCATCCAAATTAAATGCACAGCAATATTTCTATGCAAATCATAATCACATAGCCTACTATTTTTAGTTTCTTCAGGAGGGCGAAGTTTTAATTTTGTTTTATAAGTAGTAGCTTATAGTATTTTGGGACGCTGTATCTGTATCGTCCACTGATTGTAAACAAAGTGGAAGTTTATGACAAAATTATCTTGTGATAGCCTCGAGCCGTAGCAGGTATCTGTTCAATCAGATAGATAAGCTGCGTTCTCGTAGGTCCTGTTTGTAACGGTGACTGATTAGATTGGCCAGCAAAAAAGACACCGTTCTCTGCTGAAAATCACTTCCCGGTGGTTCGGAACCCACCTAAAACTGTAGGTCCAACTCATAAATCACCATCATCCAACTCATTACCCACGCACAGGTCTCAGACCTATGTGGGCTTCATCCTCAAAAAAAAAAAATAAAACCACCAATATATTCCAGTATTCCACTATATTCCAATGTTCCACCAATAAATTTTCCTGGATTTCTTGTTCCATGACGAACTGCGTTGTTAATATTAACTTTTCATGTGAAATTTAACGACTTGCAGTCAAATATTTGTTAAGAATAAGTATAACTCACTTAATCTGGCCGAGCGCTTTCGAATCTCAAAAACCGATTCGAAAGCGCTCGGCCAGATTAAGTGAGTTATACTTATTCTTAACAAATATTTGACTGCAAGTCGTTAAATTTCACATGAAAAGTTAATAAATTTTCAATTTAATTCATAGAAAAAATTATTCAGTATGTAATTTAGTAAATTCTAAACGCAAACTAACGCAAATTGTAAACGAAATTCCTAATCGGCTGCTCAATTACGTGGAATGTTCATTAACCAATGCTCTAGAAATTGTTAACGTGGGCTGGTGTAAGTAGATGGCTACTGAGATGGTCTCAGCTGAGGAAGGAGAGCTGAGAGGCATTCCTGTTGGCAGCGAGCTGGAAGGCATATCTTACACCGTTCTTAGCATGCCAATAGCATGTAAAGGTGTTGAACAGATGAATGGCGCGATTAGGCTACTCCTGAGACAAGTTCTCAGACAGCCCAGTCCAGAAGCTGGCTGAATAAATAAATGACTACAAACATACTCAAACCCCTCTACAATCTCCAACAACTGATTCTCAAACATAGCTCCTCCTCCTCCTCCCCTTCCTCATCCTTCCTTGTCATCGTCTCCTTCTTCTTCTTTTTCATAATTATTTTTCATTCTTTTCAGCTTCTTCTCCTTCTTTTTCATTCGTATTTCTCTTATCCTCCTTATTTTTCTTGTTCTCTCTCCTCCTTTAATTTTATTCTCCTCCTTCAATTAAGTTTTGTACAATTCATAATTTAGTCTCTATTTTCATCTTAATTACATATTTGCTACTTTTATAATTAACTCCTTTTATACAGAACAAAAAAACTTCAACTAAATTCAAATAGAATACATCACTCTTAAACTATACTGGTTGAGTGTCAAGAATAGACGAATCTTTGTCCAAATTTCGCAATTTCATGTAATTGCATTGCTTAGATTGTCATTACCGTAATTAATATCAATTAAGATCATACATTTGAGATCATTGTACATAATTCTTTGCACTATAAAAATAGCATTATCTGAGTTTACTTTGTATCTATGTGATTTCATAATTTTGTTTCTTAAACGTTCATATGCAACATTTTTAAATTTACACTAGCAGCTACCCGTCCTTCGTACGGATTATGATTAGAAATACGACTAAATATGTTTCGGCTTTTTTGATAGCAACGATCATGAAGTTGTTAGCAGTTTAGTTAACAACTTAGGACGTAAACAATTCAGTGACAGTTATCAGAGAGAATATTTGAGAACAGCTGATTGATATATCATCATAAATTACGTGATTTGTTGTTGTTCTTATGTTGTAATAATAGTGCTACCTGGCGAATTCCCAAGAGCCTAACACAAACCGCACCTTCCTAAAATGTTAATTTTTGTTTTGATAAATTATTGAAATTAGAAAATTTTTTTTTTTTTTTTTCAACAAAGAAATAATTGATAAAACATAAGATGGGCTTTGATTCACCAGACATATGTTTCCTAAAATACTGCAATGCTCCGACTACACAAGTCTGCAGACAGCGTAAATAACGCCGCGAAGGGCCCACCATTTATATTCGAGAACAGCTGATTGATTTATCATGATAAATTACGTGATTTGTTCTTATTCTTATGTGGTAATAAAACTTGGAAGAAATGTATCAAAAATCGCACAATACTTGGTTTTTAAACGTTTATTATTCTGTTAAAAAGAAGTTAATTTAGTTTTTCATAGCTAAAGACATTGTCAATAATGTTTTCAATACTATTCAATAACTAAAATCCCGATCAATGCTCTCGTTTTTGAGGAGAAGGCCGCGTAAAATGTATCCAAAATCGCACAGTACTTGGTTTTTAAACGTTTATTACTCTGTTAAAAAAAAAGTCAATTTAGTTTTTTTATAGCTAAAGACATTGTCAATAAAGTGTTCAATACTGTTCAATAACTAAAATCCCGATCGATGCTCTCGTTTTTGAGGAGAAGGCCGCGTAAAATGCCTTTGGGGCCGTGACAGACAGACAGACAGACAGACAGACAGATAGACAGACAGACAGACAGACAGACAGAAAGTGAGATAGGACTATTTTCGGCTTATTTAATGTATAAAACGTAAAAATAACCAAAAAATATACAATTCTGATAAATGTACAGACAAAACTCTAATTTTATTTATATAGATGAATAAAGAAAGATCTAATCTAATCTAATCTCCTTCGTCTTCTTCTTCTTTCTCCCCTGTCTTCTTCTTTATCACTAACTTTAGTTCCTCTTTTCTATCTCATCGTCTTATTCTTCTGAATCATCATATCCTTTCACTTTTTCTTCCTCCTCCTCCTCCTCCTCCTCCTCCTCCTCCTCCTCCTCCACCGTCTTCGTCTTATTCATTTTCATAATTATTTCTCTTTCTTTCCAAATTCTTCTCCTTCTTTTTTCTTCTTCTTTTTCTTCTTCTTATTACTCTTATTCTCCTTGTTTTTCTCTTCTTCCTGCTTCTCTCATCTTCCTGCTTCTTCCTCTTCTTCCTGCTCCTCCTTATTTTTCTTCTTTTCCATCTGCTTCCACCTCTTCCTCCTCCTACACCACTTCTGTCTTCTTTTTCTTATTCATCTCCCTTCCTCTTTTTTATGTCATCCTCTTATTCTTCTCTATCCTATTATCCTTTCATTTTTTCTCTTCTTTTTCCTGCTCCGCCTTCTTTTTCTTTGTCATCTTCTCCTTAAAGAAAAAATTATTCATTTTCATTATTTCATTCTTTCCATCTTCTTCTTTTTTCTTTTTCTTCTCCTCCTTATTCTCCCTCTCATTTTTCCTCCTCCGTCTTCTTCTTTTCCACCTTCCTTATTTCCTCCTTTTTTCCCTTATTCTGATCTCTTCTTCCTCCAGCTTTCTCTTATTTTTCTCCCACCTTCTTTCTTATTCTCCCATTTTCTTTCTAATTTTCCCCTTATTTATCTTCTCTTCTTTTACTTAATCCTCCATCTCCTATCTCTTCTTATTTCTTGTCCTCCTCCTCCTTCTATCCCTTGCTTTCTCATTCTGTCCTTGTCTCACCCAGTTGAGATTCCCACCATTGATAAGCGGCCAGCAGCTCTTTTTGTAGGTCTGAATGAATTACAATGATGAAGCTTCCACACAGCCGAAGGAAGCTGTTGGAGCTAATCTTATCGAATAAAAAACATCTTGATGCTCAATTAAAGCGACAGTATCTAACTGCAATATTCAATAAACGATTCATTAACACTCAATCCAATCCTGAAATTGAATTTCATCCAATTCCATCAAGGGCGTTAACATTAGCCACTATTATTTATCTGGGCGATAAACATAATAATTTAGAATTATGAATCCACGTAGAAATTGTCTGCAAAAGTCGATTTGGTTTTTAATGCTTGTAAATGTTCTTTGTAACGTTTTTTGAATGCGCGACCTGTTTGTCATATGTTAAATTTGTTTCTTAGTATGACAGTATAATAATATATTACTATTCTATTGTTTTGTTTGTGCTGTTTAAATAATTATACGAGTATATTGTAGTTGTGCTGTTGGTTTAGGAACCAGATGGTTCAGAATCAATTTTCCCAGTTTTAGTGGTAAAATTCTCAAAAAATTCAATAATAAATTTTTTTTGTTAACTCTTTTTTCATTTGCAAGAATTCAACCATTCTCCAACTTTTAATTGATGATTTGCGATGTCTAACAGAAATCGATAAGGTCTATAAACAACATTTTATTCAACTGAACAAACAAGTTTTTTATCCACAATCGATAGAATTTGAAGCATTTTAAAAGTCTGAAATCGAATTTACCGAGTAAATAATATGAATTCTAGAGGCTTTTGGCGCAGAGATATATCATCCTGATTATGAAGTAATTCGAGTTTTCGTCTGTTATACTTTGGGAAAGGTTCAATATGCCATGTATTTTTCATAAGCTAGCCGGCTACCCAAAGATAAGCCATCTGACGCGTTCTAATGAAGGGCCAATTTAAGGATCATTAAAGGCATAAATTATCGAGTGAGCTTACCGGCTCGACCCCGTTGCAGCCTGTATAGGCTGAGCTATGCTCAAAATGCTGCTTTATCGCTGTGTGGAAATCTGAATAATTACTTTTTAATTTGGTATGAAGCAGGCTACTTGGAATGAATTAGTGCCGTGTATTGGGTGAGTATAGAACCGAGTTTGGCAAGCGTTTGAAGTTACAACAAAATAGAACATTTTCTATTCAAAGTTCCAAAAAAGATGTGATTGAAGAGAAGATCAAATTTATTTGTAATTGGTTTCTGAAATTTTCACATAAGTTTCATAGAAAAGCAGGTCATAAACTCACTCTTCAGCAGTCTCTAGAAAGACAATCAATGCTATTGATCAATAGGTATTGAAGCTCGCATGTATACGATTCAATTACATCAATATAATGATCTGGATATTTTTTGGATAAGATATCGAATCGAGCTTTCCACATCTGGCATTTAAACTTGAGGAAGTAAAATAGAATATCTTTTTATTTTCTTTAAAAAAAAAACATGTTTTAGTACATTACATTTTGATCATCATAATAAAAATGCGGGAACAGGGAATTGGCTATATCTGGTACTCACTGTATCTATGTTAAATGTCCTATGCTTATAAAACTGGTCTGAGGAGGAATTCGGTATATCTATATAAATAAAATTAGAGTTTTGTCTGTACATTTATCAGAATTATATATTTTTTGGTTATTTTTACGTTTTATACATCAAATAAGCCGAAAATAGTCTTATCTCACTTTCTGTCTGTCTGTCTGTCTGTCTGTCACGGCCCCAAAGGCATTTTACGCGGCCTTCTCCTCAAAAACGAGAGCATCGATCGGGATTTTAGTTATTGAACAGTATTGAACAGTTTATTGACAATGTCTTTAGCTATAAAAAACTAAATTAACTTTTTTTTTAACAGAGTAATAAACGTTTAAAAACCAAGTGTTTTGCGATTTTGGATACATTTTACGCGGCCTTCTCCTGAAAAACGAGAGCATCGATCGGGATTTAAGTTATTTATCAGTATTGAAAACCTTTTTGACAATGTCTTTAGTTATAAAAAACTAAATTAACTTTTTTTTTAACAGAATAATAAACGTTTAAAAACCAAGTATTGTGCGATTTTGGATACATTTCTTCCAAGTTTTATTACCACATAAGAATAAGAACAAATCACGTAATTTATCATGATATATCAATCAGCTGTTCTCAAATATAAATGGTGGGCCCTTCACGGCGTTATTTACGCTGTCTGCAGACTTGTGTAGTCGGAGCATTGCAGTCTTTTAGGAAACATATGTCTGGTGAATTAAAGCTCATCTTATGTTTTATCAATTATTTCTTTATTGATAAAAAAACAAAATTTTCTAATTTCAATTTATCAAAACAAAAATTAACATTTTAGGAAGGTGCGGTTTGTGCTAGGCTCTTGGGAATTCGCCAGGTAGCACTATTATTACCACATGAGAACAACAACAAATCACGTAAAAAAAAAAAAGTAATTTATGATGATTTAACAATCAGCTGTTCTCAAATATTCTCTCTGATAACTGTCACTGAATTGTTTACGTCCTAAGTTGTTAACTAAGCTGCTAACAACTTCATGATCGTTGCTATCAAAAAAGCCGAAACATATTTAGTCGTATTTCTAAACATAATCCGTACGAAGGACGGGTAGCTGCTAGTGTTATATATATTAGCCAATTCCCCCAACCCTAAAAATGCATAATAGATAGATGTACATCATAATAATAATTAATATTGATCAGTATACCACCTAGACGTCAATATGAGCCTCAATATTTTCAATATGTTTCATGGGCCTGCGCTGTCAATAAATTGAAAGCTCCCTTAAACTATAAATATTGTGTTTCAATTCTTATTGATTAATCCATTTGACCAATGACATTGATTGTCTAGTAGTTGTCTAGGATCTAGGAGATTTGTGATTTCAATTCACCTTTTTCAAGAGATTCCTTAAAAAAAATACAGTATAATTTACTCTTAGGGTGCTTGCACACTGGAGCATCCAATACTCGATGATAATCACCATCGCAAAATCATACACTTGCTGTGGAATGGTAGGATTCATGCTAATCCAATCTGTCATACACAATTTTTTTTAATAGATTACGTCTTGGAGACTCCAGAGTATAAGACAAGTCAGATTAACAATTATACACTAGATACCATTATTACTATATCAATTAGTTGAGGCGAGGCTTAATTTTGATGTGAAAGAAACTCTTGTACACTATAAAAAGCTTTATTAACTAAATATTTTTCCAGTAGTTTTTTAAATATTTCTATATTTTCAAGATTCTTTAAAAACTGCGGTATCTTGTAGTGTTTCCTACTAATATAACTAGGTTTTTGTTTGAATAAGCTGCTATTGTGACTCACCAAAAGATAATCTCCTCGGCTTCTTCTATTATAATCTTGTACGTCAAAATTTTGGTTAATATCAATTTTTTTACATATAAAGTAGCTTCATACACATATAAGAAGGGTACAGTTAGGAGACCAAGTCTCTTGAACAACGGCCTACATGAATCTAATCTATTTACTCTTTGCATACACCTAACCGCTTTCTTTTGAATCTTTATCACCCTATCATTATAACCCTTTGTTTTGATTAATTACCCCATACTAAGATAGCATACCTAATAAATATGTGACGGTAAGAGCCCATGGTAAGCTGTAAAAAGCAACTTTTTGTCCTTTAATCTAGCGAGCTGTCGCAGGCCAAATACCCCAGATGAAATTTTACAACATATTTTCTCAATGAATGGAGACCAAGTCAATCGTCTATCCAAGAAAATTCCTAGAAATGCAATGTTTTCTTCCTGGTCTAGTTGATCATCGTTTCCATTCGACAGCATGTGTTTATTTGCAATGATGATTATCCTCGAGTACAAGTGATTATGCTGTACAAGCGCCCTTATCTATGTTGAACCACAAATAGAGATTTAGTCTCTATTATTATCTCCTGGTCTGTAGTTGAGCCTCAACTGGAAATAAACATCATATAGCGTCACCACTTTTCTTGGAAACCAGAGCTTCAATTTACTATTAACAGTTTTTTTGGACTTTCCGATAGCAGCCCTGTTGCCAACAGCCTTGTGATTTAATTCTCAATACTTGAGGTGGCCCTAAATTTATCACGACCCCGATCACTCCAAATAATTAGAGCCGAGCTTATGGGTACTTTCATAAAGCAGTGTGGGGCAGTTTTGATAGCAATCGCCGCGGAACGTGGAGCTGAAAAAGGGAAAATCATGAAAAATTACGGGTCATTTGCAGGGGATTATTATGCAAATTCAGCAAAAAGACCGGAAGACTGGAACGGTTGGCTGGGAAGCTAAGAATCAGTCTTTGCTATGATTCATAAGAAATACATACTTTTTTCTAGGGAAAGAATTAGTGCAAGGTGATTGGTGATGTGGATGCATATTATCAGATGTATAGTGTAAGTGTGTCGTCGTGGTCATATCATTAGGGAACTTTTACAGTTTTATAGCCTAGTGTGATTCCGGCTTGCTAGGAGACTTTTTAATTCTCCAATGCCGCAATAAGCAAATCAGTGATCCATTGTACGACTCAATTTGCATAAGAAATCAACCACCCATAGCAGCGGGCTTTTGTAGGATTTTTTATCGTAGCTCATAATGACCGGGGAGAGAACCTGGATGATGGAAAGGCGAGTGGGGAAGTGTAGGAGGGTGTTAGGGGTTGGTATTTTATTGGTGGAACACGCGACGTACCCCCCTTCCCCATGATCTACGGCGACTGTTTTAATGTGATATGCGCAAACAAAGACAAGGCCGTACTGCCCGTACTGTCTTTCAGCAGGTAAGGAAGTCGAAGATAACAGGGAAATATATTCAGTTTTGATGGGGAAAATGTTGTTTGAAGTTTCAAGAATAACTGGAGGTGAAAGTACGATTGAAACTGAAGTAGACTGTATTTCATGAACATTCTATTATAGAAACAGAATCTATTAATTTCGAATCCTTTAAAAGCTACCAATTCTGTATATTTGTCAGTTACTTCAAACTCAATTATATTATAAAAACATAATAAAATCATTATTATATTACACTAGGTCTAAGTTGTAGTTTGTCAATTATTGTTCTTTATGTGGTGACTCCTATAACATTATTTCATATCATGTAAATGAAGAAGAAAACAGGCCCAACCATGGAAATTGAACGATTTCCAAGGAAATTAGATTTTTTGTGGAAAATGTCTGATAAGTTTTGTGATCTGACCTAATATTTTATGTTTCACTGAATATTTCCTGAAGATATATGGGTTTTTTCTTACATATTTCATGTAATATGAAAAATTTCCTCCTGATTTAAGTTTTACTGTATATTTCCTACAAGAATAAATATTTCCTCCACCTACTATCACTGAAGTCGCATTTTACTTCCTGGAATCGAATACTAAGTTACTACTTTATACCCCATGGGACTAACCTACTTAATTTTTCTCCCTAGGGAGTAAAAGTAAACCCATAAGAATAACATGGGAAGAAGTCCGACAACGCAGCGATTGAAGATAAAGGAATATGGCAACACTGTCGAATTGTCGTCGTACACGGTCGAGGAAAATTTAAGAGAGCTGAATTTCGATCTTTGGAATATTTCGATCTAGGAAAAGAAGTAGCTGTGTTTCGATTGTGAGCTCGAACGTCATCTCTACGAGAGCGTTCATCTATGACAGAGGGTCTGCACATAAAAAATAATAATTATTATACATTGTTATTGGTGTAGGTGGAGGAAAAATGTTGTGTGCATCAAAGAACTTTTTCTCCCTCAGGGAAATTGTGACGACAGTTTCCCTCAGGGAGAAAAAGTTGCACCTTAGCCCCTAGATGCACAAATAACTATTTCATTCTCAACTTATTTTATGTGTAGTGAATGCTCTATAACCATGAATAACCATGTGAATAACCATGCAAGTTTTCTGCTAATGTAAGTTTCACCTAAAATTTCCTGAAGAAATACATGCTTATTTTCTAAAATATATTTATGGCCACACAAAATTTGACTAGATTGTTAGCTAGTGAGGAGGGTCAATTCTCTAGTGCGTCACCCTAGGAGATGAGTTGCATTACTCTAATCTATTTAGTGTTTAGGAGAGGGCGCAGACCAGCTTTTATCCTTTTTACAAGATCACTCTCAACTCTCATCCACTCCAACTCGTATTCGTCTCTCATCAAAACTCCACCCTCCCTTCAGAGGGTTGCAATGACAACAAGCATGGCGAATAACGTCTTTCAACCCTCTTTTTCGCCCCTATGTGTTGGGGAATGTTTTGCGCATGTCAAAATCGTCGCCCTGAAGAAATTACGTTGAAAGCATTCAACCCCATAGCCATATTTTCCCCCAATATTGCAATGGAGGCCCTTCATTTCCTTTATTTATTTATATGAGGAAATTAACAATAAATACAAAGATGCAACAGACCAGAGTCCAAAACTGCTCTCTACAGAAATTTTGATTGAGCTATTTCATCCAAAACTTTTAGATTAGTCCACACTAAAAACTCAGATTCAATAAAAAACATTCGAAAAAATGACTTGTTTCTTTTCACTTAAAGACTACTGATTTTCAACTATTTCATTCCGTAAAAGACAGAACTACTACATCTAGTGAACAGAAGCACTATTAAAAGCAGTAAAAATCTCGATGTAACAGTCCAAACTGTAGTATATCAATTGATTAATGTAAGTTGGTTGAGACAAAATCAGTATTAGTTTTTTATACTGATTCAGGTTTAGTGCGTGAATTTTTTGTTTTTTCTCCATTTATTTCCATTATATATTCATTTTAAATCTAAATTATTTAATTTAATTAGCCTATATTAGTTTTTAAAAAAAATTATTTTGTGATAATGAAGATCCTCAAGGGTTATCTACCACAATATCACCATCACCAATACTAACAATATTTTTAATTTACACTGACAAAGCCATTTATATCCTATTTTTCAATCTAACTGAGAGTATCTTCATATCAAAGATTTTTTATCTTCAAAAATTTTTAATTTACACTAAAAAGGAATTTATATCCTCTTTTTTCAATCTAACTGAGAATATCTCCATATAAAAGATTTTTAAGATTTTTATCTTCATTTCTTCAAAGATTTTCAATTTACACTGAAAAGGCCATTTATATCCTCTTTTTTCAATCTGACTGAGAATATCTTCATATCAAAGATTTTTATCATCATATCTTCAAAGATTTTCAATTTACACTGAAAAAGCCATTTATATCCTCTTTTTTCAATCTGACTGAGAATATCTTCATATCAAAGATTTTTATCTTCATAAATCTTCAAAGATTTTTAATTTACAATGACAAAGCCAATTATATCCTCTTTTGTCAATTTAACTGAGAATATCTTCAACATTCATCTATGATTAACTATAATATACTTTTTATGTGGAAGATGCCTGCCTATATGCATTCAATGTATGTGAATGATCGGTCAAGTATAACCCAATCCTCCTATAGTTCTTTTACTCCCAATTAATGAGCCACACGATCAGCTATTATTACCACGTTAATAATGGCATATTATGGTTGAGCCATAACTATGATTGCGTCTGAAATGAAGACGTAGTTGCCCTCTGTACCATTATAACAATCAGACTACCATAAAGCGCTGCTGCGATCTCCATTAACCCCGCTGAAGATTCGCACAACGGCAGCAGATTACTTCCGGTCTGATGTAATTCCAATCAACAAACCCGAATATTGCAGATGGGAATACGTGTGAATTCGTTTGTAGGTTAGGTTAGCCCAGCTACCATTTCCTACAACTGCTGGGTATCATAATGCTCCTCCGGCATTGAAATTGGTTTTTTCCTGTAGAGTTCTTTTTTTATTTTTTATTTCCTTTTGAGAACTTCCATCTTTGTCGAGGTGTAAACCGATTAGCGCCTTTTCATTTACGATTTTAACAAGTTGCAGACGTAAAGGAGGCTGCGAGGGATCATAATAATTGTCGGTCCCGTCTTTTGAGTTTGGTTAAGATCATCATCTCTATGCTTTTTCTCCATTTCTTTTTCTTCCTCCACCTCATGTTCTTCTTTTTTATCTCCTCCGTCCTTTTCTTACTTCTTTCTTCGCACTTGAAATTTTATTGCCGTAAAAGATAATAGACCTTCTACTATGGGAAAGGTGCGAGTTGATGGTGAAAAATAAAAATGTGAAGTAATTAGGAAGAAGCAACTGTGCAATGCAGAGGGTATTACCTAAACCTATAGGTATAGGCACAATCGAATGGCTCATCTGCATCAAGATAATAATCAGCCAAGTGATCATCATGAATATCATCATCAGCATAAACAACAACTACTTCATCATTATCATCATCACCATCATCATCATCATCATCATCATCATTTCAAATATAATTGCTTACCGTTCATGTCGGTGTACTTTATAAACCTCTCATATCATCAACTTTTTCCAGTGAACAACTCTGATGCATCTTCATTCATCGTCAATTTTGCCTCAATCAGTTCCTACATACCATATTATTCAAAGCAAGAACATTAGAGTAGTGGAGAGCTCTGATCAATAAATTCTTTGCAAAAAACAATTATTTTCTGTTGAAAATGTTGTTTGAAATTGAAATCCGAACAATAAATCTGACTTTTTTTGTAGTGATATTGTGGTTTGGGGTGATATTGTAGAAGATATCCATAATGAATAATAAGACGAAGTTGTTACAACCACATTTATTAAAAATAGTGAGATAATAGTTTCGGTTGTTATACAATTATCAATTTCAAACAAACAAGCTTCCGAGTTTGTTTGAGATTGATAATGGTATAACACCCGAATCTAGTACCTCACTATTTTTAATAAATGTGGTTGTGACAACTTCGTTTTATTATTCATTAATAAATCTGACCATGTAGTTTATTGGTGATAATTGCGTGATCTGTTTTCTATTGATTGACTTTATCACTGTCTTTTTTCTAAATTATCTTTCTTCTACAGGATTCTCTTTCTTCGCAATAGATTTAAAAAAAATAATAAAATTCGTTAAGTGATCATGGTTATATATCTATGCAATTTACTCATTATTAGAACAATAATTTCTCCTATTGTCAATCTGATACAATGAACAGGGATAATCAAATGATTATTATTTTATTCTTGAGAGTTTTTTTGCTTAGAGCAATCAAATGAATCAATAAATTTTTAATGACACAATAGATGCATTGAAAAAATAAACATAAATTTTCTTATTGCCACAATTTTTGTTGCCCACGCAGGTTCTACCTTTGGGCTTTATTGTTATGAAGAACTGCAATTTTGTTTGTATTTGATTTTATTGTAAGTTGATATATTACAATAACGAATTTTCAAAATCAATCTTAATTCAATGTCTTATATGATATTGGCATTTTAGAGATGCACCATCCCTCAGCACAAGCTTTGCTTAAAGAGGGATGTAACAATTATTCATTTATGATGTTTTATGTAGATATTCATTATTATGATAAGAAGTGATGTGATTTTTTCTGAATATATGAATGTTTTATTATGTATTGTTGACAATAAATAAATTGAATTGAATTGAATCAAATCGTCAATTTTTAATAAACAATTGACGAATTTCAAAAATAATTATCAATTTTTTTATTGTCACAACTTTGGTAGTTTGTTAAGTAATTAACTATCATCATAAATTACGAAAAAAACAATAAATTATAAATAGTGTCATAAACTATAGGTATATTGAATCACTCAAGGAAATCTAGTTTTTCACGATTACTCCTAAAAATTATATCAATTTGACAGATATCAGTACAGAGGTGCAATTACAGTCAAACCTATCTGTGGAGGGGGGGGGGGGGGGGGAGCAAAAATCGGTCAGATTTGTTGAAAAAATCTATCTTAATCACTTGAATTTTGGTTAAATTGAGTTATTCCAATGGAGAAATTTTGTTCAATATAATAATAGCAATGTCGGTACGCGCACATTTTGTTATATCTTATGGGAGGGGTGTAACGGCCTCCCGACCCTCCCTAAATGGCACCCCTCTATCAGGGGTGCTGTAAAAATGTTTAGAATGGCTTTTCCACACTAGTTTTCTCCTTTGAAAAAAAAAATGAAACTTTTCAATACCCAACAAAATAAGAATGCAATAAGGTGAATTTCTACTCCAATTTTCAAATAAAGAGATAAATTATCAGCAGTACCGTATTTTAGTTTTTGTTGGAAGTTATGCAAGTGATTGTTACTTTTCAATATGCAATAGCATCTTGTTTACAATTACATTTACTTTTTCACTCTGAATATTGTTTTCAAACCGGTTGAAGGTGTCAGTCAGCTTTGGAACTGGTTGCTATCATTATCCTTTGAAGCACACAATAAAAATGCGCTCCAAATACGCTTCATTTATTACATTTTTTCAGCGTAGAAATGAGATCGAGTGTGATCGCTAATGACATGATGTCATTCACCCACAGTCAGCTGTTTGACCTTGCTCAATGACACACAAACCTTTCGCTTTCCTCTGATTGAGTATTCGTAATTGTTTAGAGTTTAGATGGATCAAATTAACAAGTATTGCAAGAACTAAAATTAGTTTTTAATCAGAAAGATTAAACAGTAAAAAGGTAATTAAATATGAATTCGAAAATACACCAACAAACAGCTTACAATCGTCTATTTGGAGTAGCTTAACTACGGAAGGGTGATCAGGGGGGATAGATTTGCCCCCAGAGATCTCGTTACAATTTTTTTTGGAATTATAACAAGTCTTCAGACAATTTTTGACAAGAGTCAAAAAGGGCGTCTGGAATCGCTATAAATATGGTTTTAGAGGGACTCAAAAAATTCCTGGGGAGCACCCCTACAAATGAAAATTTCAAGTACAAGTACATTTCAAGGGAAGTAATAGCCGCGAGCCGTAGCAGGTATCTGTTCAATCAGAGAGATAAGCTGCGTTCTCGTAGGTCCTGTTCATAACGGTGACCGATTAGATTGGCCAGCAAAAAAGACACTGTTCTCTGCTGTAAAATCACTTCCCGGTGGTTCGGAACCCACCTAAAACTGTAGGTTCAACTCATCAATCACCATCATCCAACTCATTACCCACGCACAGGTCTCAGACCTATGTGGGCTTCATCCATGTACATTTTCCCAAGCAGGGGAGGGGGATCAAAAATAACAGAGTGAAAATAGTTCAAGTAGGCCAGCTTTCAAGTTTCTCTACTTAATACATTTTTAGTGCAAGAGAATCTAGAATCTAGATAGATAACCATTCCCATAGGCAATGATGCAAAAACTAGATAAAAATAACTTATACACACAATGTAGCTTTAAATAATGTTAAAATGGATGAATTCATGTCTAGAATAGCTTAAAATGTGGGCTTAAAGGAACAATTTTTCAAAAAAAATTTCCGGTGGAGCACTGCCAAACCCCCTTTTTAAGAGAAAGAGCTATAGCTATTGTCATAAATTAGTGTATTATCAGAGAACCATCCTAACCTAACTACTTTTATTATTACTGGATATAGGCCTAGTGCTTGGAGCCTAGCCCCCCCCCCCCCCCATAAATCATTGGTCCCCCCAAATTGACCCTTTAGTTACGCCACTGGGTATTTGGATACATTTTTCTCTTATTTTGATGGTCATAATATCCACTACAGAGATTTAAAATGATCTATTCTTGACAAAAATCCTCAAACTTATTACTTCTGTTGAACTTTCATTTGTGCAATATAGAGAAACAAAATTCTGGTCTCAGTGATTTACCTTTACTTCAAACTACAAACTAGGAATTACGGCAATAAAAGCTTCTAACGTTTCATTTAACCACGCAAACGTATACTCAATTGAAACTCCTCCCATTCATTTATAACCATGCCTCATTGGTTCAGAGAGCTCCTTGTCGATCAGCCAATCACGCTGAAGCTCCTCCCATCGTGGCTTTTCGTGATTTCTTATTGGCTTAGATGTTTAGAAATCATTGGATCATTGGTCATATGACTTTTCTTCTTTCTAACTTTTTAAAATGGGTTATTGAGTAAGTATTTTTTGGTGTGTTGCAAAATGTAGAAAATCTAACTATTATTGAGTTATTGAGCTGGGGCTACTAGTTTATAATTTATAAATTTGAAATAATAATAATATCGTGTGACCTGGCTGGCTCAGGTCTGGTGTCAGAGTTATCAGGTCGTACCTGAATAAGTTCAGGGCCTCTGACGTGACTTAACGACTGTTTTTCAGGCAGCCGGGACCGACAGCTTAACGTGTCCTCCGAAACACGGGAGTGGCCCGAGGTAAAATCTTTCGGTCAGATCTGGGATCAAACCCGGGACCTTTGGGCTAGCAAACCAACACTTAACCCACTCGGCTACGGCCACTCCTTAAATTTGAAATGCTATATTATAATTTTATCTTGTATTTTTATTTTTATCATAAAATTGTCTTGGATTTCTTGCTCCATAACGATCTGTGTTGTTAATATTAACTTTTCATTGTAAATTTAACGACTTGCAGTCAATTTCAATTGTGAATAAATAATATTTGTACTCACTTTTGGTCAAACGTTTTCGGGTCACGGAGTCAAAAAGGTTTGGCCAAAAGTGAGTACAAATATTATTCATTCACAATTAAAATTGATTGCCTCGAAGATGGGTCTCCATGACTCGAAAACGTTTCGCCAAAAGTAAGTCAAATATTATTTATTAACAATTAAAATTATTATTGACTGCAAATCGTTAAATTTACAATAAAAAGTTAATAAAATTGTCATTATTATTAAGAATATTAGAATGATTTTTTATTGGAGTAAATATATAAAATATTGAAATATTTATAAAAATTGTGACATTGTTAAGCTAGGGTTGTTGGTTAATTTTTTTTTTTTTTTGAGGATGAAGCCCACATAGGTCTGAGACCTGTGC